>CM039310.1:45528557-45674742 GCA_022316695.1 Camellia oleifera | reverse complement strand
TTAGGTATCAAGAAAATTTTTTCATGAAAGCTTTATGACCCTTGGATTACACTTAGAATAAAGCACCACACACTAATCAAGGTAATCCAAGGATCATAAATTTTTCATGATCATTTTTATGAAAAAATTTTCATGATCCCTAACTTTTCCCTTTATTTTAAGTTAGTTTGGACATTCTTTATTTTTTTTTAAACTTAAAACATATCTAATATATTACATTAAACCATAATAGAAGTGGCCCCCTTTTTTTGGGTCTATTTCGAGGGGCCCTAGGCCATGGCCTTGTTGGCCCATGCCCAGGGCCGACACTGCTCACTGTACCATTATAAATTCTTGGGTTTTGTTGTAAATTCAAGATAAATAAATTAATTTAGAGATATTTTAGGAAGTGTTAGATTAGTACCCCTTTTGATTTTTTATGAAAAAATGTGAAATGTGCATTAGGGTTGAAGTGATGTGATAAATAAGTGATGTAACCTAAATATAAGATAATTGTAACCCAAATAAAATAATGTGCTATGCCAAACAAGTTCTTAATTAATCATATGGACAAATTTGAGAGTTTGTTCTTTCTGGAGGTTTTTCTATTTAACATTGATGGATTGAAATAAAATAATGTTCTTCTTCTACATAAATAAAATGATTTTTTATATTAAAACATAATAGTATAATAATATATTTATACCAAAAAAATAATATACTAAAATAATATAGTATTGTTGGCTATTTTGACACTTCAAAAGATAAAAAATATAATTGTCGCATGTCAACAAAGATCTGAAAAATTCTTACAGAATTTATAAGTCAATTTACTTTATTAGCCGATTGTGATTAGGTTCTTTTAACCTCAATAAAAAGAATTTTAGTAGTTGTGTTTTAGTAAGAATCAATGCAATATAACTTGAATTCGAAATAAAATGGGAGGGAGAGACTAAACAAAAAAATGTAATTAATTAATTGAATAATACAATTACAAAATGTTACATTTAGTAAAAGCGACTTCGAAAGTTGAATTCTAGAAATACAAGAATTATTTTAATTTACTCCTATGAAAAGAAAGTGCAGTGCTGAAATTTAAAGATAAATGAAATGATAAAAACGTAGAATTTGAATTTGTTCGGAGGCTCTTTCATCTTTGTTTTCGTTTATTTATAGTCTTCTCTTGACCTTCAAAGCAGTTGAGATGTTGTTCCTCACCATGGTCTCCTTTCTTTTAGCTACTACTTAGGGTTACTTTTTATTTTTGTACGTGCATAACTGTCGACTTTGATAACTTGTCTCTTTATGCTTCTCACGTGTTGAACAAAAACATACTCATGTTGTTAGAACTTACAGTTGTTGCTCACGTGAGTTGCTTCGAAGGTGCGGTTTTGGGGGGGGGGGGGGGGGAAGGAGAGGAGGGGGCGCTCCTGAATGACTTGTGCATCCAGATCATTTCCTTTGCTTGCCCTTTACTTTTCAGGTGTCACCTTTTGACTGATAATTTAATTAGGGGCTTTTTTTCAAATTATGCTAAATTAGTAATTTAATTCTTAAATTAGGTCTAGTTTGGACGAAATTTTCAAATTAGGCTAAAGCGCTATTACAAACCACACTTTCACTGTTCCTAGGACCCTCCCGCGAAAATTTTGTGAAATAATAAAAGCGTGATTACAAACCACGCTTTTAAAGAAATTTTTTTTTTCTTCATAAAACGTGATTCCAAGCCACGCTTTATGTATTTTTTGAGAAAACGTGATTTGAAATCACGCTTTCAATGCAGCACTCACTCTTCTCTTCTTATGGTCTTCTCTCTCTCTCTCTCTCTCTCTCTCTCACTCTCACTCTCACACACACACACACAAACACTCATCACACACATGCACACCAAACCCCACACACACCAAACCAATATAATACTTAATATATATAAATTTTATTTTATAAAATTAAGACCAATATTAAAATATATATATATATATATAATATTTTATAATAGTAAATAATAATCAATTATATGAAATTAAGATCAATATTTTCAAATAATTTTTTTTAAATAATTTTTTTTTCAATAATTTTTTTTCAATTAATTTTTTTCTATTAATTTTTTTTTCAATTAAATTTTTTTCAAATTTCTTTTCCCAATTAATTTTTTTTTCAAATTATTTTTTTTCTATTAATTTTTTTTTCAATTAATCTTTTATTTCAATTAAATTTTTTTCAAATTTTTTTTCCCAATTAATTTTTTTTTTTCAAATAATTTTTTTTTCAATTAATTTTTTTAAAATTAATTTTTTTTCAATTATAATATGTGTGATCCCATTGTCATAAATAATAAAAATAAATATAAATATTTTAGGCCTGAATAAATATATTTTTTATTTTATGTTTTTAAAATTTTTTTAAACATTTTGTTCAAACCACATGCGTTTGTAATTTATGTTTTTCTGAAAATAAACAAAAATCAATTTATAAAATTTTTGTAAACATAAATAAAAAACGTAAACGTTACCAAACGCTACCTTAGTGTTTAGGGATAAAATTTATTTATTTTAGGATTTATAGTTTAATTCTCAAAATTTATTTTTTTTATAAAATTGAAGTTAAAATAAATTTTAAGAATTAAACTATAAATCCTAAACCCTAAAATAAAAATAAATAAATTTTAAGAATTAAACCCTAAACCCTAAAATAAAAATAATAAATTTTATCCCTAAACACTAAGGTAACGTTTACGTTTTTTGTTTAAGTTTACAAAAATTTTATAAACTAGTTTTTATTTATTTTTAGAAAAAAACATGAATTACAAACGCGTTTGGTTTGAACAAAATGTTTAAAAAAATTTAAAAACATAAAATAAAAAATATGTTTGTTCCGGCCTAAAATATTTATATTTATTTTTATTATTCATAACAATGGGATCACACATATTATAATTGAAAAAAAGTTAATTTAAAAAAAATTAATTGAAAAAAATAATTATTTGAAAAAAAATTAATTGGGAAAAAAATATTTGAAAAAAATTTAATTGAAATAAAAGATTAATTGAAAAAAATATTAATTGAAAAAAAAATAGTTGAAAAAAAAAACTATTTGAAAATATTGGTCTTAATTTCATATAGCTAATTATTATTTGCTATTATAAATTATATATATATATATATATTTAATATTGGTCTTAATTTTATAAAATAAAATTTATATATATTAAAAATTATATTGGTTTGGTGTGTGTGTGTGTGTGATGAGTGTTTGTGTGTGTGAGAGAGAGAGAGAGAAGAGCATAAGAAGAGAAGAGTGAGTGCTGCATTGAAAGCGTGATTCCAAATCACGTTTTCTCAAAAAATATATAAACTGTGGTTTGGAATCACGTTTTATGAAGAAATTTTTTTTTTTTTTAAAAAGCGTGGTTTGTAACCACGCTTTTACTATTTCACAAATTTTTCACGGGAGGGTCCTAGGAACAGTGAAAGCGTGATTTGTAATAGCGCTTTAGCCTAGTTTGGGAATTCCGTCCAAACTAGGCCTAGTTTGGGAATTAAGTTACTAATTTAGCTTAATTTGGGAAAAGCCCCAGTTTTTTGAATGTATAATTTAAATTCAATTTTTATATTGTAGGGGATGAATTGAAATTACAGATTACGTTTTTTTTTTTTTTTTTTTTAATGACATTCAACCTCATTAAGTTCTATATATTTTCCCATCCATCTGATATTAATGAGACATATTAAATTAACTTACATGTAACATTATGACACAATGAAAAATGAAATGTTCAAAATAAGTTGGATAATTATGCAAATGGTTCTTATAGTTTACATGATGTGTCAATTTGGTCCCTATTGTTTTAATTTGCTCGATTTTGCCGCTTAATTTAACGGATTATGTCATATTGGCCCAATAAATCGAGCAAATTAAAACAATAAGGACTAAATTGACATATTGTTTGAGTTTCCGTCCACAAAACCTAACCGCTGTTATTTATTGGACCAATATGATACAATCCGTTAAATTAATGGGCAAAATTAAACAAATTAAAACAACTAAGACTAAATTGACACGTCGTGTAAACAATAGGGATCATTTGCATAAACCCAAATAAGTTTTTGGTGAAATTGTAGGCGTTTGACAATAAAAATATTATGTGTGTCTCATATGTCAATTTTACTAATGCGAGTGGATGGAAGAGTAACATTGAAACTTAACTTAAAATTTAGGAATTTGCTTATTACAATTTAAAGTGAAGGAACTAAGTGCAAATGTATTGTGTAAGTATTGAAAAATATTACATAAGATTAGATATCGCTCCAGTAGACGAAAAACACTTTAAATCCACAAGGAAGATATAAAATTTGGGAGGATTTTAAACTCGTCACAAAAGTTACCGCCTAACCACAGCTCCTGCAATTTCTGTAAGTGGAAAATGCTATTGGAGAAGTTATTCCCTTGCCAGACTTCTTCTTCTGATGATTGTATTGGGCCAGAAAGATGGGAGTCAAAGTGGTAAAGATGGGTCAAATTTGTGAAACGGCCAATGACATGAGAAGTGGTGTTATCACATGTGACCCCATCCCATGCACAACAATCTGTACCCTCTTTCCAATTATCAGGATTATATGGACCATAAAGATACTTGAAGCATTCGCAAGCAGAGCAATTGAAGGAAAAGAGTTGCTTAAATTGGAGCAAAGCAGTGCTCTCGTCATTACGGCAAAGATGTGCAGAAGAAGAAGACAAGCAGAACATTAGAGAATACAGGACACATATTGTGAGTTGATAATTGGATAGTAGGAAGCCCATTCTTACACCAGTAATGGATGGTAGAGAAGGAATTGGATATGATGCTTCTTCTATATGCACTCTTCTTTTTATAACTTAATAATAATTCAATAATAAAAAAATATAAACTGAAAATTGTCATGCTATAGTCTAACATATTGTCATTGGATTAGTTTAACGGACTATCACTTGCTCAATTTTGTTACCAATATAAAAATAATATATAAGATGATAAATTACTTTTAATAAATAAATGTAATTAGTATTCAACATAGCATTATTGAAGTAATGAGTCCCAACACTTGCTCATTTTTGTTACTAATAATATAATGCTAACATTTGAGGAGATATATAATTTTTGGTAAATAAATGTACTCATCATTTTATTATGAATAAAACTGTGTTTGAATTATGAATTGGTATAGGAATTTGAGAAAAAAAAATATAAGAGAAATAAAAATAAAATATAAGTTAAATTTTTTTATCCACTTTCTCACATTTTCTTTTTCTTTTTCAAATCATTATTTAAATTCATAATCAAATATGAGTTTCGGATCTCCTGTACCCATTCTTCTGTACTTATCTTCTATCCCGTTCATCTCAGACTACCAAATCGTCAATTTTGAAATCATGAATGGGACACAAGATGTGTACAGAAAATGAGTATAGGTGATTCGAAGCTGGTACTATGGACTAGAAGTTATTAGATTGTCCTATTTATCTCCTCATATATATATATATATATATTATAATTATATTAGTATACACACAGGACTAACATTAGAGAGTGAAATGGCTAACTGACCTCGTTTGACAAGTGGCTATTTTAGACTTTTTAACTAAAAAGTCAAAAAGTCACTAAAAAAACCAAAAAGCCAACAACTCATACCAAAAAGTCAAAGATTCCTTTTTCTTTCTACTTTTTGCACATCTTTTCGTAAAAAGTCAAAAATCATCCCAAACATACTAGTTTTTTTTGCATTACATTTTAGTCAAAAAACTAAAAAGTTACTAAAAAAGTCTGTTTCCAAACGAGGCCAAGTCCCTGTTTGATGAACATATATAATGTCTTGTTTGTTTTTAACTATGAAAGGTAGGATTAGATTAGTAGTGAGAAAAGGTTTATACGATTATTTTTATTTTGAGAAATAAAGAAATAATCTAATGTATATAAAATAATTAATAATTTAATCTACTATTAAGGGTTTTAGATATTTCGAGTGCTAGTAAATCATTCTTAACTTATCATGAGTGATTCCTCATCTTCCATTTAATATTCATAGGGTTTTTTGATTTTCTAAAATTAATAGATTTAATATTGTTACTCATAATAACATATTCACAAAATGATATTTTGTAACAAATTTCTTAACGGATTGGGCCTTCTTTCAAAAAATAATGGAAAACCTATTTATAAATCCTTCTTCCCCTACTTATATTTTACTTAAAACAAATTATTTTCTTATATTCTAACAAGTCTTATTGATGACATAGTTATCAAAATACACATGATAATATTCACATTGACCGTGTACGTTCCGTGATGTGAATATTCACATTGCCAATGTGAATATTCATACGTCTATGTGAATATTCACATCATAAAATATGAGCATGTACAAGTCAATGTGAATATTCATATCGTAAAATATGAACGTTCACATCACCAAGTTGCTAACCGTTCAAAAAATATTTGTAAGGATAAAATTATCTATAAAATATCTTAAATATGAAAATTAGGATTTGGTAGATTAAATCCAAATAATAGGACTTACTGAAATAGAATGATATATTATAGACTAATTAAAATACAAGTACTTAGAAAAGGAGTTCTTAATAAATCTCTCATAAATAATAAACTATATAAGCTTTAACTATATTATTAAAAACAAAAAATGATTCGAAAACATAATTTTTCTAAATAAAACTAATAAATAATATAACATGATATTTTTACAATTATAAACTACTAGGTGTTTTTTTGCTTGAAACAAAGGGCTAAAAAATGCCATATCATTTTGTATGAATTTTTTCAATAAAAATGATATTTTTACAATTATAAACTACTAGGTGTTTTTTTGCTTGAAACAAAGGGCTAAAAAATGCCATATCATTTTGTATGAATTTTTTCAATAAAAATTATATATATAACATTATTCTTTGTGAAAACCTTTCAAAATTTGTATGTCATTATTGAAGAAAGGGATGGATAGCTATGTACTGGGAGACTTGAAGAAGGAATGTTTCTTACAAGATGTTCATTGGTGCAAACCCTCTCCTCTCAATCAATATAATAATTAATTCAATGGGGTTGGATTCTCTCAAGTTCGCCATTCAACTTGAGAGAGTGGTTAGACTTAATGTCATTTTTGTATGAATTTTTTCAATAAAAATTATATATATATATAACATTATTCTTTGTGAAAACCTTTCAAAATTTTGTATGTCATTATTGAAGAAAGGGATGGACAGAGACTTGAAGAAGGAATGTTTCTTACAAAATGTTCATTGGTGCAAACCCTCTCCTCTCAATCAACATAATAATTAATTCAATGGGGTTGGATTCTCTCAAGTTCGCCATTCAACTTGAGAGAGTGGTTGGACTTAATGTCATTTTGTATGAATTTTTTCAATAAAAATTATATATATATAACATTATTCTTTGTGAAAACCTTTCAAAATAATGTATGTCATTATTGAAGAAAGGGATGGATAGCTATGTGCTGGGAGAATTGAAGAAGGAATGTTTCTTACAAGATGTTCATTGGTGCAAACCCTCTCCTCTCAATCAATATAATAATTAATTCAATGGGGTTGGATTCTCTCAAGTTCACCATTCAACTTGAGAGAGTAGTTAGACTTAATGTCATTTTTGTATGAATTTTTTCAATAAAAATTATACATATATAACATTATCTTTGTGAAAACCTTTCAAAATTTTGTATGTCATTATTGAAGAAAGGGATTGTAAGGCCCCGGTGTCCCACATCGGGAATGGAGGGGGAGTTCCTGGGCTATAAAAGTAAAGACCGGGACCCTTATACATCGAGGCCTTTTCCCAAGTGGTGAAATCCCTATTAGAACTCCGCGGTTAAGCGTGCTTAGCCTGGAGTAGTTCTAGGATGGGTGACCCCCTGGGAAGGACAAATCCGTGCGGGCGTGGCCCAAAGCGGACAATATCGATAACGTGTGAAGGGTCGGGGAATTACAAATGGTATCAGAGCCGACTCTCCGGAGTACCGAGTGTGGGCCCCTGGCGTCGCTCGGTGTATGTGGGCGGGCTTGCGAGCTGGCAGGCTACTGCACGGGGACGTGCAGCCTTAAGGGGGGGTGGATTATAAGGCCCCGGTGTCCCACATCGGGAATGGAGGGGGAGTTCCTGGGCTATAAAAGTAAAGACCGGGACCCTTATACAGCATCGAGGCCTTTTCCCAAGTGGTGAAATCCCTATTAGAACTCCGCGGTTAAGCGTGCTTAGCCTGGAGTAGTTCTAGGATAGGTGACCCCCTGGGAAGGACAAATCCGTGCGGGCGTGGCCCAAAGCGGACAATATCGATGACGTGTGAAGGGTCGGGGCGTTACAGGGATGGACAGAGACTTGAAGAAGGAATGTTTCTTACAAAATGTTCATTGGTGCAAACCCTCTCCTCTCAATCAACATAATAATTAATTCAATGGGGTTGGATTCTCTCAAGTTCGCCATTCAACTTGAGAGAGTGGTTGGACTTAATGTCATTTTGTATGAATTTTTTCAATAAAAATTATATATATATATATAACATTATTCTTTGTGAAAACCTTTCAAAATAATGTATGTCATTATTGAAGAAAGGGATGGACAGCTATGTGCTGGGAGACTTGCAGAAGGAATGTTTCTTACAAGATGTTCATTGGAGCAAACCCTCTCCTTTCAATCAATATAATAATTAATTCAATGGGGTTGGATTCTCTCAAGTTGGCCATTCAACTTGAGAGAGTGGTTGGACTTAATGTCATTTTGTATGAATTTTTTCAATAAAAATTATATATATAACATTATTCTTTGTGAAAACCTTTCAAAATTTTGTATGTCATTATTGAAGAAAGGGATGGACGGCTATGTGCTGGGAGACTTGAAGAAGGAATGTTTCTTACAAGATGTTCATTGGTGCAAACCCTCTCCTCTCAATCAATATAATAATTAATTCAATGGGGTTGGATTCTCTCAAGTTCGCCATTCAACTTGAGAGAGTGGTTGGACTTAATGTCATTTTGTATGAATTTTTTCAATAAAAATTATATATATATAACATTATTCTTTGTGAAAACCTTTCAAAATTTTGTATGTCATTATTGAAGAAAGGGATGGACAGAGACTTGAACAAGGAATGTTTCTTACAAGATGTTCATTGGTGCAAACCCTCTCCTCTCAATCAATAAAACAATTAATTCAATGGGGTTGGATTCTCTCAAGTTCGCCATTCAACTTGAGAGAGTGGTTGGACTTAATGTCATTTTGTATGAATTTTTTCAATAAAAATTATATATATATAACATTATTCTTTGTGAAAACCTTTCAAAATTTTGTATGTCATTATTGAAGAAAGGGATGGACAGCTATGTGCTGGGAGACTTGCAGAAGGAATGTTTCTTACAAGATGTTCATTGGAGCAAACCCTCTCCTCTCAATCAATATAATAATTAATTCAATGGGGTTGGATTCTCTCAAGTTGGCCATTCAACTTGAGAGAGTGGTTGGACTTAATGTTATTTTGTATGAATTTTTTCAATAAAAATTATATATATAACATTATTCTTTGTGAAAACCTTTCAAAATTTTGTATGTCATTATTGAAGAAAGGGATGGACAGCTATGTGCTGGGAGACTTGAAGAAGGAATGTTTCTTACAAGATGTTCATTGGTGCAAACCCTCTCCTCTCAATCAATATAATAAGTAATTCAATGGGGTTGGATTCTCTCAAGTTGGCCATTCAACTTGAGAGAGTAGTTGGACTTAATGAGCTCATTTTGGGGTCAACATCATTGTTGAATATAATATTTATGTAAAAAATCAAAATCATCAGACATCAGTATTTATATATTTGAAGCACATTTGTTTTTAAAAAATGAACGACAAATATAATTTTAAGAATAACCATCTCTTTTTGTTATATAAATGTTATTCAAACATATAGCTTTTGATGTGTATCACCGTAACGAATTTTATATTCAACAAATCTTAAAAAATGATTGGTTTGAATATATTATCAAGATCAATCCCAAAACAGATGCACAAAACCCAAATTATTCTACTAAGTTAGATGACTAACTTTGGAAAATTCAAATCGTAAATTAATACTTGAAAAGCACCCGAAAGAGAAATTGAAAGCTCTTGTCACTACATTAATCTTATAATTTTCAACTAACCCTTGATTCTTTGAAATTTCATCTCATATTTAGTGGATGATTTGGTCCTCGAATATTGTTTGTATTGATATAGCTTTCATTTCACAAATTAGTGGAAATATATTGGAATTTAATTGGAAGCTTCACAAATTAGAATTTTTTTGTCATAAAGCTTTGAGTAACAGAAAACATAAAGGTCTTTCTTCAATGTTACTAGCTTGATTTTATTAATAAGACTTAGGAGTCTTCCATGATATTATCTATAAGTTTTAAGTTAATCTTTAATAATCTTGATTGGATGACCATAAAATTATGTTTTCTAGAAGTTTGATTTTTCAGTAAAATTAAAAGGGTAACAATCTGGTAGAACATGAAAGTTACTGGGAGAAGTAGAAAGCTATCCCATCCACAAAGGAACAAAGTGAAAGGTGTCTTTTGATGTTTTAATGTGCAGCACATTGGATTTGAAATTAATAATAAAAGAATTAAAAAAATGTAAGACTTTGTAGAAAGTCTTTTCATAAATTTGCAATATGGTGGTGGGAATGGGTCTCTCGACCCGACGTATGGGTTGGTTGTTGGAAACTGTTTTGTCTCCATTTTCTACTTATTCACACAAACTTTAGAAAGCAAAAAAACCAAAACAAACAAAGAGTGTTCATTCACTGTGAGACCTATTTCAAAATCAATAAGAAAAGAAAGAAAGATAATAACTGCCGGACTTTTGCTTAAATGATCATTTCCTATTTGCTAAGATTAATTTCATTTTAAAAAACAGATAAAGAGTGTTCTTTTTTTTTTTTTTTTTCAATTTTGTTACAAAAAACCATAGTAATGACATTTTTTGCAATAAAAAAATTAGTCCTGAAAATATATATTTTTTTCTTGTAACTTTTTTCTCTAAAACATTAATTTGTTGTAATTATGGATGAATTGTTCAAATTTTAAAATCACCTTTTCAACCATCAAATAGGTCTTAACATTTATTGATTTATATAATCATCTTTAATCAGACTACAAGAACTAAAATAAAAATCATCCTTTGGACTGCTTTGTTCAAATCCCAGAAATCAATACAAACTCTGATTCTGCCATCTTTCTTCGGAACTGGCACAATATTAGCTAACCAAGTCGGATATTCTAATACCAACAAGAATCCAACATTGATTTGTTTGGTAACCTCCTCTTTGATTTTTAGTGCCCAATCCAAACGAACTCTGTGAAACTTCTATTTGACAGGTTGAGCCTCAGGGTTAAGAGGGATCCTATACTGTACAATCTCAGGATCAATTTCAGGAATATCTTCGTAGGACCATGCAAAAACATATTTGAATTCTTTTAATAAAGCAACTAATTGCTCGTGTTCCTCCAAAGATAAAGTGGAACCAATCTGGACCAAGCGAAGATCTTTCTCAGTTTCCATATTTTCTAAAATAATCTCATCTATTAATGGCTTAGCACACCTCTCTTCCTCTCATTCAACTAGATTTTTCAAGACCCGAGGAATTTCTTCCTCTTCGTTTTTATCAAAATTTTGAAAATTCTGATCAATGTTATGAACTATAGGCACAGAGAAGTAAGTAGAAATCACATCATCTTCATCACAACCTTAGGCTTAACGGTTACAATAGACTCAAAAGAAAAACAAATAGAAGACCCAATTGGGATAATGGTGTTTTGGTTATTACCCATATAACCACCGGAGTCTGGCATTCCAAACAGACCTGACTCCACAGAATCAGACTTAACAACCAACTCAGAACTTAAGAAATTTTTTCAAAACTCCAGTTTGCATGGGGGGCCATCCACTGCATCCATGATGAAACTTGAGTAATTAGTGGGTGACCCCTCCCTAATCACAGAAACGATTATATCTCCCAAGTTCGTTGGTTCACCTTCGGTATTTGACCCTTTCAGTAGATCAGCTAGTGTTAGATGCAGGACATCATCCATGCTACTGTCTGAACTAACATCACTGTCTTGACCGATACTGATGCTTGGATCTGCTCGCTCTTCGTCACTATCAGAGAGTTAATGATCAAAGAAGATCTTAAACCCAGGATACCTCTTCTTTTCCTCCTAGTCGATCTATGGTTCGGGAAACCTACAAAAAGGGAAATCCTTTCCTTCACGGACAAAGTGCCCGTTCAAAGTTCCATGAATTGGCTTATGGACCAACTCAAACCATCGTCTGACACTTTTGCCTTGATCATTTCTTTGATCTCTTCACCCTTTCTCTTCCAATCTTTTTTTGTAGGTGCATACCCCAATCTAAACACATACGGGTTATGAGGCACTTCATTTGATGTGGTGATGCCTTTTCTGCCATTTTTCCCCAATTCCATTCCAGGAATATGCCCCAGCCTACTCATGAAGTAGATTGACTAGGCATTGATGTACATCCCTTCACCTTCTGCCATGATTGTCTGAACTAGCTGGGCTTCCACCAATGTAAAGCCCAAGAGGAACGAATCCTCCTCTCCATGTTGTGTTTCTAGTAATGGTGTTGTGACTTCCGGAGGAAGATGAATGGATAAATTTCCAAAAACGATGGCAATTCCTCCGTCATATGGTATTTTACCAATTGGTGCATCGTGGAGGATACAACTTTCATCTAATGAAGTCAGGGCCTTCCTAATAACAAGTTGAATGTTGCAGGAACATCCATGACATGGAATTCAGTTTCGTGCTCAGATGGACCCAATATTACTTGCACTTTGATTGTCCCTATAACTTCTCGACAAGTATTATCATAAGCCTGGATTAACTGAGTAGTGGGCATGAAATCTACCGGTTTTAGCCCTATTGCATAAGTAGTGCGTGAAATACAGACATTGATGGTTGATCCGGTATCAATCAGAGCAATCGAGATCCATTTCTTTATGTACCCTAATGACACATATAGAGGTTTAGTGTGTCTCGACTGTAGACGCGCCCTGAACGTCCCGGGGGAAATCTCGTTTTGTTCATCTGGGCTCACTACAGTTCGGACTCTATGTCACGGTTTTGAATCTAATCCTGCAAAGTGCAATGCAAGATCGATAAATCACCAAAGAGTCCACATCCAGCAAATCGTTTTGAAAAACAAATTTTTAGAAAGAAGTGCCAAACATGGACTGTTTTGCCAGATACAGAGTCGCCACCTAAATATTTTATTTTGAGAGAATTTAGGAAACCCTGACTCATGCCTAAGGCTACGTGTCCATCATCACCAAAGTTGCCTCAGCTCGGGAACTTGAGTACGATTGGGGAAGGTCAACTATGTGCACCCCCGCTCGCCCGATCAAAGATCGGCCACTACTAAACATAATATCTTGTTTTTGAAAACACATGCACTCTTATTCCGGTTTATTAGCCTAGAATTACTATGTGATGCGCACAACATACAAGTATAGGCTGGATCGCCTAAGTTGGAACAAAACATTTCATGTTTGTTTTTGAAAGCGGTTTGCTACTCGCAAGTAGGCTTAAGATGTGGATTTTGCCACCCTCAAGTGGGCTTAGAAAACATGGTGATTTGCCACTCTCAAGTGGGCTTAAAACTCGCAATTAATGAATTGTTCCAATTCAGGTAATCCAACCTCCACCCACAGGCATTCAGGCAGTTATATCACATAAGCAGTTAGCCTCATGGTAAGCATGCTATCATGGCAATCACTCACACACATGCAAGGATGCTAAAGCATAAACACTTACCGAGTACTCCGAGCCAAAACAGAAACTAGTTAGTAATCAATGCATGATCCAAGTTCATGTTAAGATGGCTAATGCAACACATGCAAGATGCAACTAAGATAGGCTCGGCTATTCTAAGATGGCCTATGAGATGCTATAGACAACATGTATTCAACTTGGAATTGAAATACAATGCAGTTAGTATGATGCGCCGAGATCGGTGCATGCAAGACAGATGAATGGATGCAAACATGCGAACATAAGTATGCTAATTGAAACATGCCCTAAACTAACCATCATAAGCTAGTAAATAAAAGGGAGAAAGACATGGGGTTAGAAGACATGCATCACACATACACACACTTATTACAATTGTGCCCTCTCTCGGAGGGTCCGAATAAATAATACAGAACCAAAATGAATAATAGGCTACAGCTAATTATTACATAATACTAACTAATTAACAAATTAGCTAAGGAAGCAAATAAACTAGCATGCAAGCTACATGAAATGGACTGCCTCAGCTCTGCCTTGAATGATAAAGGATGCATGCATACTCGAGTCGCCTTGTCGGGAAATCCATTGCGATGCCTCAACTCGCCTTTGTTTGCTATTGATCTCAGAAACTTGCACAAAGCTCCAGAAGGCTGAAACTCCACCCTGGGAATGCATGGGAAGGCTGCCGACCAGTTATTGGCTTTGGAGACCACCTGCCGACCACTTTTGGTGGTGAAGACCAGAAAAAGTGGTCGGCCAGCCACAAAATCTGGTCGGCCAACCAGTTTCCACCTCTGGTTTCTAGTTTTTCTACAACAAAGGCAAGAGAGAGGGAAGGCAAGGTATTTTCAACATATGTGTGCATGACCACTCTCCCCATCATTGCATAGGCTCTAGGAAGTGTAGTCCTCGATCCTCGAGCCACTAATCACGCATCCCGATGCATGATGGCTGAGGAGTCGAATTGCACGACTCAATATGACATGAATGCATATATACACACCTAAAGCCAACAACTCTATCATGGAAAGTCAAGAGTGTCGGCGACCGGGAATCGAGGCGCGTTTCGCCACTTTGAGTACGAAACGTCCCTCGTTTCCCGTGTTTGGACTAACTCCTACTCCAAACACAATGCAACAAGTAAGGCATGCACAATGCGACCTCGAATATACAACCATAAATGCAATGCAACTAAGGCATGCAAACATGCAAAGGGGTGAGCATGCAAGCATGCACCTAACATACACAATGCTAAAACTATATGACATGCACAATGATCATGACATTAGCATACACAATGCAATATATCTTAGACATGCAAACATGTGAGAGACAAGAATGAAAACATGCAACTATCGCACTAGCATGCACAATGCTATAAGTTACATGGAACACGCAATGCGAGATGGACTTAAACCAAGATGGATGGACCTCGGCCACACCCAAATCAGTGGCCAAACATGATGAAAACAAGACAATGACACACGCACAAGCATGCACAATGCAAGGGCTCCAAGCCAAGGCACAAAATGCAACTCTACAAAAGCATGGCAAGGATGAAATATGGCATACAAGGACACATGTTCCAGCTCTGAAATGACATACACAATGGTTTCGAATCATGCAAACGACTCACACAATGCATGTTGGATGGCTTAAATACCGAAACTAGTGAAGCACATTACACTAGAGGTATGCAAAGCGATGCTCAAATGATCAAACCCACCCTAAACAGTCCCCATGCAGGCCCAAAACAGTGGCAAAAATGGACTAAGATGATGGCTTGAAGTGCACAAAAATGAAGCTCATGCAATGGCCCATAAATGAGGTATACAAGCACAACTCTCAAACACATTTAAAGAGTGGAAAACATGGGAACATGGAACAAGTATAGGCTCTGAAATATCATGCTCAATGATGCCAAAACATGAAAACACCTCAAGATAAGCATGCAATAGGCTTCAAAACTCAAAGCTAGGCACGGCTATTACACTACAAGCATACATGGCAAGTATCATTCGACCATGGGACCTCAAAACAGAGCTAAGGCAGCCCAAAATATGCATAAGATCAATTTGGATGATGACCAAAATATGCTAGCATCAAGGGCCAAAACAACATGCAATATAAGCTAGTAAGCATGGTTTGCACTACAAGCATATGAAGCATTCAAGAGACCACTAAACCAACCAAAGACAGAGGTATGGCATGCCAAATAATGACCAAAAAGCTGCTGAAACATGATCAATGCATGCAAGAATGACATGCTCCTTTGATAGGCTATGAATGGGATTATTCTACACATGCAAGAGGCACACCCAATATGAAAAAACCAACTCTGGAGAGAGCCTAGGCAGGCCCTAAAAGTCACCAAAAAGGGTCTGAACTAAGGCTTGGAAGTGTGAAAATAAAGGCTCCTTTGTAAGGCCAAAAATGATAGTAAACAAGACAAGGAGAGAGAGGGTCATCCCTCTCTGATTTTGGCCCTCAAAACAACATGCTAACCACTAAAAATCCACTGGATTTCAGTGGTCAAAAGTCCAAACAAAGATCAATACAAAGGCCTTAATGCATGGCTCAAAACAAGGCAAAATGAAGCATGCAAAGGGGGAGAGGACCCCCAACAACAAAATGACCTTAAACAAACATCAAAAGGACCTTAAAACAAAACTTTTTTCAGTTGATAACAAAGCTCAAATATGCATGAAAATAAGGCTAAGATAAGGATCAAAATAGGGCTTAAAAAGGGAGAAAGTGTGTTACCCTTGAAGCTCAAGAAGACCAGCAACTTCTGGACCAAAGACACAGCTCCTTAACCTTTGAAAATGGCCTCCAAGATCCTTAGGTTGATGGTGGAGGTGTTAGGCTAAGGGGTGGTGTGCAAAGGGCCAAGAACCTTACACTTCTAAGCCTAAAAGGAAGAGATACAAAGAGATATATGCTATGCCTTCAACCAATTTCTGAACCATGGCAAAGGAGGGGAGGCCTCCTTTATAGCCAAAAGGGACCAAAGCTTCTCAAAGAAGCTAAAAATCTGTGCATTCCAGCTGGCAAAGCTGGCAACAACTCACAGAGACAAAACTGGGAAAGGCAGGCCAACCAGTTCAGGTGGTCGGCCGACCACTTCCCCTGGTCGTCCGACTAGTTTAAAAGGTTCAACTCAATGAAAGGTGGTCGGCAGCCCTATTTGGTGGTCTCCCAACTGAATGCAAGCTGGTGGTATGGTGGGAGACCAGTAAATGTGGCCCAAAGACCAAGGAGACCAGCTTCCTAGCAAGAAAACCGACTGGCGGGGAGAAAAGTGGTCTCTCACCCTTGTACCACCTCCCAAACAATGAAAACAGGGTCCATGCCAAAAATGAACCAACACCGATGCACAATGAGGGTTCGGGGGGCAAAACGCGCGGCCGGGTGCCCCGAAAATAGGCTGTTAAGCATCGAAAGTGGCGTGCGACCACAAAGGTGGTCTCTTGGGCCACAGTGTCCCTCTAGACAGAGGAAACGAGGTGTGTTCTAAAAACCGTGCCAAACGGAGAAAGTTAAGCGGTCTCGAACCGAGGCGCACGGCCGACGGCTCCGAAAATCGAAAACTGGTCTCCAAACGGGAACAGTGGCCTACGACCACGAAAAATAGCCTACGGCCACTGAGAGATGGTCTACGAGACCTCTCCCTCCCTTCGGGAAGAGAAAACAAGACCTGGTTCGCAAACCGAGACAAAGCACAAAAGGGGCCTGAGGTCTAGAGGCAAGACTCTCAGCCAAGACTCCGGAACCTCAGACCAAGCACAACTTGCACCATCACTGAGCGCTCAATTGATGACATCTGAGTCTTAAGGTCGGTCAAAAATGGGGTGTCTACACCGACCCTTCCGGTGGTAGCTCTTTGTCAGAGAAAGTCATTACAGGGGACTGTTTCACTTGGAGTGATTAGCGACACCAGTTGTTTCGGAGTTATGTCGATCGACAACTTAGCCTTGCCTAAGGCTAACAACATCGCCTGTCGGTGCTCTCGGGAAGCCATAAGAAGCCCCCAAATGGAGTTATTTTCCTAGATCTTTTTTAGCTGCTTTAGAACCAGGTCTTCTTCTGCCTCTTTCTCTTTCTCCTTCTCATCTTCTTTGTCTTTGCCTGATAACTCTCCTTGGTCTAGATGTGGAGCCTTGAAGTAGCGCCCACTCCTAATAAGATGATCAATTTCTTCCAAGTACCAAGTCTCATCAAGCACATTGTTTCCCCATTTATCATTAGAATGGGTGAGCTGCAAGTCGCCATCATTCCACCATTCGCTTTCATTGACCAAAAGGCAATTGTCAGGCTCTACTCGAATCATCCTCACATTACACTCTGGTTGACTCTTGATTCCTTTGTTTGCTTTCCGGAAGCTTTTTCGATGTTGATCTTTGGTTCATCCTCTTTTCTTTCGGTTTCCCAATTAGACACTTCTCCATTGTTTGACCAAAAATGACCAGTATCAGAATTTCTTGGATGCCATCGTCCCGTTTGCACATTCCTAAGGTCTAATTCTTCAAAGAACTGGAAATTGGCCAAGTCCTCCTCTAGGTCGGCCAATTCATCCAATCCCTGTTTAGGTTTATTGTCCTTGACAACATTGATAGAAAATGAGTCAGGTAGAACAACCTCAGGCTTTTGCTGACTAATGGGTACGATATACTTGCTAGGATCGTATCCTTCCTCTGGTAACTTCTCAGTTTTAATCACTAGTACTTCGGCTACTTCCTTTTCAGTTTTTGCCACTACTACCATAGGATTTTCAGGTTTTGGTTGGGTTGGAAGTGCATCCATCATGCAAAGATCAGTGCTCTCAGGAATGTATACCTTGAGTTTGGGTAGATGGGAAGGCATAATGTATATATTGGGGTTAAAGGTAGGTGGTAGTGTATGTATGAAGTTCAGGCGAGGGAGTGGTTGGATTTTGTCATGGGGTGGTAGCGGGTTAGTAGTGACATTGGGTTTTGGTGGTTGTGGGGAGAGTTATGACTTTGTTGTCAATGAAATCTTGAATCTCATGATGAAGACGATAGTAACAATCAGTGCCATGTCTGGGTTGTTGGTGGAAGGCACGGTGTTTGGTAGGGTCATGTTTGGCTAGAAGAGGATTGGAAAGAGGTCGAGGGTCAAGAAACTTGAGATGCCCCTTTTCTATCAAGACCTTCATAGCTCTAGAGAATGACATATAGAGAGGGGTGAATGTTCTGGTTAGGGTTCAGGTTGGATTTGTTGTTTGTGAACTGGTATAAGCAAAAGGATTAGCCATTTGGGTGGTAGCAGTGACCGAGTTGACTTCAAAGGGCTTTACAGCTATGCTACTACTAGTAGTAGCATTGTAATTGTGCCAGGAGGTTTTTCGCACAGGTTCTTTGTCGTCAACAATGATTCCCTGCTTGATGGCATCTTCTATTTGGACCCCCATTTCATGTAGTTCTTTAAAGTGAACAATGGGAGGACTATCATCTTTTGTAGCATCTTGCCGTGCAAATTGCTTACCACCATGCGAATTTGATCTTTTCCTGGTGGTCTATTGGTCATCATTGCTGCCTTGGTCCTCCACCTAGTGATAAAGGCTACAAAACTCTCATTCAGCTCTTGGCGGGTTGCCTCTAACTCCTGGGTGGTCACTTCAATCTAATATTATAGGCATACTCGGTGATGAAGGCCTCGGCTAGTTCTTCCCATCTTTGTTTCACCGAGTCCTCTAACTTGGCGTACCAAATGACAGCCATGCCTGACAAAATGTATCTGAATAGGGAAAGTTTTTGTGGACGAGTCAGTCCCATAGGCTTCAAAACATCAGAGAACAAGCGAATGTGCACCATTGGGTCACCGAATCCATCGAACCTATCAATGTGTGGCATCTTAAATCGTTCGGGCAACTTTACAGCTATTTCAGTATACCCGTCTTCGTTGTCTGGGATTGAGTTAATTCCCTAGGACCTTTTGATCATTTTTTCCAACTTGGCCAATTTCAACAACGTTGGATCGACTCATTTGTTTTCAAGGAAAAAAGCCCTCCTGTTGGTTGTGGAAGGAGAAGTGGTCCTCTTGATGAGAGACTGAAGAGGGATTGCAATGGCGGTGGGAGGGAGTTGGGAAGGATGTGGTGGTTGAGGGAGGAGTTGGGGCTTTGGAGGGTGATGGTGGCGGCAGTGGCAATGGGTGGTGATGGTTAGGGTTTGAGATTAAAGATGTGGGGTATTTTGGTGTTATTTGAAAATTAATAGTGTGAATTGAAAAAAAAAATTAAAAATTCAACTCGAGTGTGGTGTGAACTGAGATAATTATGTTGTGTAAATATAATTTTTCTAAACCTTACATTTTTGCCCCTTATTTGAGTGGATGCTTCTGTCCTAATTTCAAGGAATTAAGAATCATTACAGTTTGGTTGACAGATTGAAACGTAAAAGGAAAAATGGAAACAAATAAGTAAATAAATAATTAAAAAAAAGATATGAGAGAAGAGAGAGAGAAGTTTATAAAACATTCATTAAGAACCAGTTTTGAAAAAAGTTGCTTTAAGGAGAGACAAAAATAAAACAAAACTAATTTTCATAATACGGTCTGATTCGATTACACATTTTACACGGTTTGATTTGGTTCTTTAAACTGTTGAGATGGTTTGCTTCCTGAATTTCTACAAATCCAGACCAAACCAAGCCATGTACACTGTCAATGAGATCGAATCAGAGAAATTTCTCAAAAGGCATGTCATTTTACCGTAACTGAAGCAAAAACTCACACTTAAGAAAGCAACAAAGGCAGGGACATCATGTTCAGTCCTCAATAGTCTCCATAACAATGGAACTTCTTCAGATTTTGAAATGAATTTGAGTTCCAAAAATAGATGTAAATTAAGCAAATGATGTGAGATTTTAAATACCGATATTAGGAATTGAATATGTATCGATACATGTTTGATTTTTTGACCTTCCGGTACTAATACACTCTTGTATTTACTAAGGCCTAATTTGGTAGTGGATATATATGTAGTTTTTCGTTTATATTTACATAGCTTTCGAAAATTGAAAATAAATTAATATTTTTATCAACAAAGGAAGAGAATATTATTGAAGTAAATTGAAGAGTACAATCTAAAAATACTTCAATATTAGTGTCTGTTTTTGTTTATAAAAACAAAATATGTAATTAGTTTACAAAAAATTTACTATACTCTATAAATATAAAAAAGTTGTTTTCAATTTTTTTTTTAAAATTATTCTTTCCTCCATTTCCCACTTCCTCCAGCCCCCACCCCCGGTCATCACCACCGTGTGCAGTGGGCTGTGTGGTGCACTTGGCACAAACACATTGGTGAATTTTAGACAGATCTAATGATCATGATTCATTGCATTTTAAAGGCGAACTTGTTGTAAACTTATTTAAAGATCAAGTTTCATTGTATTTTGAAGGAGAATTCATTGTAAACATGGTGCACACCATCTAGTGGAGCAAATTTTGTCTTTAAAAAAATAAATGAAAGAACTTTAATGTTTCCACACTCGATATTTTTAAAGATAAAAAAATTGTTTGACAAGACACATTAAAATGACAAGAATCAATACATATCCGAAATGATATGACACAGCAAGAAAAAATAAATAAGTTGGGTTGGTATTTACATTTCTTTTGATACGAATTGAAAATGATGACACAAATAAGAGTATGGAGTGTATTTTTGTTTATTAAATGTAACTATTTCGACCATTGATTAAATCAAGACAAGCGTCAAAGTCCTTGGGCTAAATATTTTTTTGAACACACTGCACACCAGAATAATAAGGCGAATTGATGAATCGAAGGGGAAGATATCAACTAATTTGTTAGAAAGAACGGAGTCTATGATATACTAATCAATGGAGAGTCGAAACATTTTACTGAACTGTAAAACATGGCAAGTTTACAGAAAACCAAACTCGAGTGAAATTGTAGTAAAAAATAAAGCAACTTGCTACTAAATTATGAGTAACCCATGTGTGATAAGAATTGTTCCTTTAGGCTCGGATTCTACCAACCATAATGGCCCTTTTAACCGATTTTAACAGCAATATGCCAAGCTAATGAATCAATGCAATTCAAGTGGCTCAACACCATGATTTTTGAAAGGTTAAGATACAAAGATAAATGAAGTACAAGTACAATTAATGATTCCTCTATATATGTTACAAAATCGCTTAGCCAAAAAAGAAAAAGAAAAAGAAAAAAGAAAAGTGTATGATGGCGGCATATGATTGATTTGCCGATTGCATCATTTAACTCTGACCTGAAGAATGAGGTGAACATTCCTCTTGAATATGGACCTCAGCTCTTCATTGGCTTCAATGCCTATTCTCCTGTGTTAAGACAAGCAATCATGGATTTCTTTGTAAGATTGTATTCAATAAAAACGACAAATAATAAAAAAGAAATAAAAGTTGAAAAAAAAAAAAAAAAAACTTTAATAAGGTCACTGCAATATATTTGTATTATCTGATGGATGAACAAACAGAGATGTGCAATAAAATGTAATCAAAGGGAAAAACACCACCATATGAACAGGTGTAAATATGTCTGCGTTTAATTAGGGCATCAGCACAATATCTTGCTTCATTTCTTCTGTACGATTTTTGGTTTTTCTTAATTAAACTTCACATTTAAGTGGATTATCCCAATGTGTCTTGAGAGCCCCCATGGGACTGCCCTGGATTTTTCTTGAAATCCCAAACAAGACCGCACTTGTAAATTCAAAACTTTCGAGCAGTTTAGAAAAAGAAAATTTTAGGATTCCAAGTGATCTTATGAACAAGAGAAATAATTACACATTTGCATGTCTCCTATTAAAGAGGTGTCAAATAGATGGACATTCCAGAACAATAAATAAAACAAGATGGTTCAACCATTACCACATATCGTAAAATAAACACATTATATAACCTTTCACCATTTCAATATTATAGTTATCACAACAACTCAAGAAAGGCTGATGCAGGAGGCTTGGGCCAACATTGTTGAATTTCAAAATGGTCATACAACT
This sequence comes from Camellia oleifera, assembly GCA_022316695.1. Lineage (NCBI taxonomy): Eukaryota > Viridiplantae > Streptophyta > Magnoliopsida > Ericales > Theaceae > Camellia > Camellia oleifera. The sequence continues at coordinate 45,651,901 of CM039310.1, read as the reverse complement.
AATAATTTTTTGATAATTTCAACAAAAAACTTTATTATCAATTTCAAATCCCAACACAAAACCTACAAATTAATCAAATTCATTGAGTTACAAAAATATTTTTTTACAAATCAATCTACAAAATTTTCTACAAAACAATCAAATTAGGAGGGTGGGGAGAAGAGGGAAGGTGGACGGATGGAGCTGGGTGGCCAGTTAGGTGGATGGGGGTGAGAGGAAAGGTGGAAGGTAGGATCTGGCCGTGAAGGGGGTGGAGAAAGGTGGGGGCCCTAATTGGGTGTTGCAAGGTGAAAATTTTTAAAACATACAATTGGCCGACCAACAAAAAATTAGTATCTTACCGCCCAACTTGCTCCACTATCCCTCTAAAAACTGCATGAATCGATGCAAATTGGTGTGGATCGGCAATTTTTGTTTTTTTTGAAATTTTGCTGATCAAACAAATTTCTATCAATGCTATTGCCTATTTGTCATGTTGGGTAATCAAGTTTAGTAATATAAAAATCATTAATATGTAAAAATCAACCTGACTATCAAACTGAACAACCCAACCCTCAGATACTCTAGGAAGCATGGGTGTGTGGGTGCGGTAAGGGTATGGGTATGCTACGGATATGCTGAAATGGAAAAATAAAAAAAAGTAGGATACGAATATGGTCATGTATTTCCATAATTAAAATATATATATATATATATTTATAGTAGTAGTACATAATATATAACAACTAAAAAAATAAATGCAAAAATTAATTAGAAGTACTTTTGTAATGGTAAAAAAAAGAACACTCGAGTATTTTTTATAATTGCAAAAATACCCCATAATAAAGTTTTTAAAAAATAGGCACAATTTAATTGTTCTAGTATCCTTGTATTTTTTAAAAATTATATTCATGTCTAGACATATCTACAAAAGTACCCGAAACGTACCCATCTCATACTCGAAATGCACCCATGCCATACCCACCCTATACTTGAGCCGTACCCAAAGAATTTCACGTAGTCAATAGACTTGGAGCCGTGCCAATATTACACGCACGGGGTAAGTACGTTCTACTCGTTCCATCTTTTGTTCTTGATGGTGCTCTTAAGTTAAAAGAAGACATAAGATCGAATTTTGGGCAGGGACAACGGAAATATTTTTGGAGTATCCATACTTATAGCAAATACTTATGTTGGTTCCCTTTTATTTTCAGTAATTGATAATAATGAATGGCCTTTTCGCTGAGTCTCATTGAATTTAACCAACCCAAACCAAGCACAGAACATGCAAGTATATTCTAAACCCAAATGAACATACCCTATTTTAGAGCCATTCTTCCCAACAAGAATTTTGCGCTGGCTCATCTTGTGAGTGATGAAATGTGGTTCAATCCTAAGAGAACCATCTCGTAACTCCTTCCAATCTACCAAGTGATGTTGTATGCCATACGGGATTTCCTGAAATAAGTTAAATTTGCCAATTTAAATTCCTTGGAGACATACCACGGAAATACACATAAAAAAAAGCAAGTACTAAACAACATATATTTTGGCAAAAGAACACCAAGGACATACGACAGATAAATGTAGGAATCTAAGCTCAACCTGATGTACATGGTCCAACAATCTTTCACGGACAACTTCTAATGATATGCTTTTCATAACTTCTTCACTCATTGCAAGTGGATCTTCATCCCAAGGCCTTTTAACTGCCTAATCACAGTTCAAAGGAGAAATTACATGAATCATAGAGAGAATAAACAAAATCAGGCAGAATATTTTAAACATGAATTCCCAGGGCTCAGGTGCTTCATACAAAAATATGACAAAGAAATTCTATAACAGAAATGTTGAGAATACAAATAGAAAGAATAGAAGTCTTTACGCTCCTCTTTGTTAAAATGAACTGATATTTAACGGGAAACTGCCCTAACAGGAAGCATATCTTTGAACGTTTAGGCTGTTGACAAGTAGCCTCATTCATTCAAAAAAATATTACGAGAAATGCACCTGAATGCTACAAGAAATAAAATCTGCATTACAATGGGTAAATATTACAAAGGCGGCATTACTTAAAAAGGATATACCTGCTCCATCAAATATTGAGTTAGATCTTTTACTCCAGAACCCTTCAATCCAGAGATCATGAAATACCTAGAAAATAAAGAAAGATAAATCAAGGAATCAGATGCTTTCTCGAACATTGACAGTCAATTATCATAATGAAACAGAACCTACCTTTCATATCCAGGTAGATCTTTGAATTGTCCGCAACCTTCAACAAATCTTTCTTTTTTTCAACCAAGTCCACCTTATTCATACATAGCACTCGTTTCTGTTTTGGATTCGCTTGTGAACCCATATGTTTAATCGATCCAATCACTCTTTTATCAGGCCTGTATAAGTGAAAGAATCCAAAGAACTGAGTGATCAATGATCCTAACATGTTACCATCTATACAAGAGTAGGTACACTAAGTACCAAATATGCACAAGATTATTTCTGATCAATGTTTCAAAGCTCGACTGTTCGATCAAACGGATAGAGCAGCTAAGTGTTCCCAATTCAGTTTTCAGATCAAACTAAACCATGAAATCACAATTATGTTATTAATATAATAATTATATTGCAATTCTATGGTCTATACACATAATTATGAAAACCACATAGTAAGAATTATCAAAAAGAGCCTAGAAAAATATTAATAAAATAACTCCTGAATAGTCAAAAAAGAAAATGAAGTGGATATCAAATAATTGATATAAGAAAATGAAATTAAGAACCATCACAATATAACTGGGGCTGGGGGTGAAGTAACAGTTTATGACAAAAAGCTAGTCTCAACTATAAACGCATTATCAAAGTAGAATTCATATAAGAGAAGACCACATTCAAATTGTTATTAAAATAGAAAAAATAAGTGTGATCCTGTGTATGTTAGAGAGAGAGAGTTGAATAATGAAATTTTATAAATAGACTCTGTCATAGTCCATGGGGGGAATCTTCCTTGTAAAAGGTTTTCCACCTAGCCACAGTTGTACTTTACTTCCTTTGGTTAGTTGATGCCAAGCCAAAGATTAATCTATGCTAGCTAGTCAACCAATCAAGAAAAACTCCATTTTACAAATGAAGAAGCTGCTCTATCCACTATAAATCTCCCATATTTTTCGTTAAAGACACCCTTAAGAAGAGTGATTATCATTATGTCCAGTCATTCAAAATGATCACCGCCTTCTTTCCGTAGACATTCTTACAGTTGTATTCTTTAGACCACCAACAATGTGCTCAAAGCTTTCAATCCATCAATTGCAATGTCACCAAAATTTGCTGTAGTCAGTTGGAGATTTCAATACATTCAAAGGCTTGCAAAAATGACAATCAGATCAAGGCCGATGATTTGCAAAAATCAGTTTTTAAGACTACAATTTTCAAAGTTTTGGAATTTCCAAGTAAAACCTCAAAACCAAGCCCTCTATAGTAATGGAATAGGACTACAAGCATATACTTGAAATCCAATTTATTTTTATTTTTATTTTATCCACGTACCTTCTTTCATGAGAGATACAGCCCTATATTTAGACTAGAAAGTACTTCATGGTGAAGCACTTGGGACAAAAGAAAACAGATGAGGCAGCAAGTGGTTCCCGTGCAGCTACTCAATAACATGTGACAAATGGATAAGATGCAACCACTCATTGATATGCATGTGGCATATGGTTTACATGCAGCGATCTTAACGACAACTAGGTTGACCAGTAGCCACCTCCTGGGAGGTTACCTTATGGCTAAGGACGCTTAAAACAATACCCTAAAAGACAACTTTTGAAGTATATTATAAACTACATCTAATAATACTTAATGACAACTTAATAAAATTCCAATTTGAAAGCCTCATACTGTGCCTTTTGTGCTTGAGAGCTGGTCCCCAGCCCTTGTTTTCACAATCTTCAAGGAAAATGGACTTTTCCCCAAAGAAAACAAGAAAACTCTTCGCAACTTAGCTCAACCTTGATCCCAAACATATTCATTGTTTACAAGAATCCTTTCTTTTCTAATCAATACATAAAAAAATTATAGCGATCCCGGGTTTTACCCCTTGTTGTATAGTGATCCGGACTTGGTTCCGTGGATGTTAACAGTTGTTTATGTCTTGTTTCCGTCCTTCAATACTTGTTATTTGAGTTATAGGATGTGATGGGCAGGTTTGTTACAAGTTGGTTGTGTTTGGGAGCAAATGGTTGCTGCCCAGAATTTTGGTCTTTCGCTCGAGCGAGCAGTTTGTCGCTCAAGCGAGCTTTTTGCTTTTGGTCCGTCGCTCGAGCCAGTGCTTCTTAGCTCGAGCGAGAGTTGAGTTTGTGTCTTTTGGCTCGAGCCAGAGTTCCTTCGCTCGAGCGAGCGACTGCGTCTGGGTATAGACCTGAGGGTTGCATTTCTTGGCTCGAGCGAGCTTTCCTTCGCTCGAGCAAGTGAGGTGTATGTTTTCGAGTTCTTCGCTCGAGCGAGCATTCTGTCGCTCGAGCGTGCTTCTGGTTACAGACCTGAAGCTTTGTATTCTTGGCTCGAGCGAAACTTTCTTCGCTCGAGCTAGGCTTTCTTGTGTCTGGTCGCTCGAGCGACCAATCCATCACTCGAACGAGCTTGTTATATATCAGTAGGCAGCAGCGGAGAAAAGTTCACTTTTTCATCCTCTTTTTGATTTCAAAACCCTAGGTCCGTTATCTCTCTCTCTCTACACACCTTCTCTCTTAGGTTTCATCTATCTTTAGTGTGAATCTATCCTAAGTCCTTTGTTAAAAAGATAGAGGGTCGCGAGTGCTTTGTTTTAATCTGAACATTTGGGGATTTGGAGCACTTTGGATTTTGGGTCATCTTCTCCATTTGAGTTCTTCACTTCGAGGTAGAGATACCCTACTCCATATTATAGGTTTTGTCATAAGCTTTGGTCATTTTGATATGTTGGTGTCGTTTGGTGATTTTGGGAAAAACTTAGGTTTGAATTGTAATTTGAGAAAATGGGATTTTTCATATATTAAACACTATATGTTTGTAAGTCATGAAGAATGACATTGATAGTGTCAAATTGAGAAAATTTAACCTTAGGGTTGATTTTGAAGAAAGGAGGGAAAAGACCTAATTGTTGTAATAAATTAATTTGTATAATTAATTTAGGAAAAAATGTGGAATTAAGTTTAATTCATGGAATTGGGGAATTATGAGCTTAAATGGTGTAGTTGGATAGTTTAATTACTCACTTATGAAAATGTTGAGTTTATATTTGTTAATACATTTATTTCCTGTTTAGAAATAACTGTTTTGGGCTATCGGTGGAGGATAGTCGTGATTGTTGTAAACATTGCATGTTGATTAGAGAAAACTAAAATTAATCACATTGAATGAGTCATTGAATATGACGGTTGAATTAATACAGCAAATGCGTGTATTGATTGAATATTGTATATGACAAGTGTTAAATACATTGTATATGCATATTGTTTGGGAGGAGATAAGGGATGTACTCCATGGTTTTAGGGAAGATAGGGGATGGGCTCTTAAACCTGTTTAGGAGGAGAAAGGGGACGGACTCCACTAGTACAGCAAATATGTGTACTTATTGATTATTTAAGTGTTTTAATATGAGCCTTAGCCTCATTTAAATTGATAATATTGGAGATAATATGAATATGAGATGTAGTCTCATTTTATTGGTTGGCCAGATTTTGAGCCATGTTTGTATGATGAAAAGTTGGATAAATAACGGAAAGTGAAATGTATCATGGACATAATGGTCATGAAACTGTATAGTGATGTAATTGATTCTTTTGTGTTAATCATCTATCGAATGCTATTGCTTTAGTCAATTCTTATATTTGGTTTAGTACATCTCTGCTAGGTTGTGGCTCACCCTATACGGGAACATCATTTTCAGGTCCAGGTGATACGCTACCTCCAAGAACTTAGCTTGGAAGGATTTGGATTTGAAGACTTATTTTTAGTTATTTGTTATTTTAATATTACATGTAAACTCAAGTCAAGGGCTTAATTTGTAGTTGAGTTAGTACTCACAATTTGTATCCAAGTGTTGGCTTGGAAAGCTGTAAGCCCGTAGGGCATTTACTTTCGTTGTTACGTGTAATGTCTTTTAATAAGAATACTCTGATGAATGGATGAATGTTTTATTCTCTTATGTTAATGCATGTCAATGTTATATATATTATGAGTTTATTTTGAGGGCGTTACAACTTGGTATTAGAGCGTATCGGGTTTGAATACTTTGGGTACGTGGGAAGTGATTAGTATCACAATGGCTTCGTCTCGTTTGATAGAGACTTAGCTGTACTGTTATATGCTTATATGATAACATGTTTATGTGACTGTGGGTATGGAATGTAGTTTCTAGGATATTGATTGGACCCTTGAGTTTCTGGTAGTCTTGTTGGAAAAGCACTTGATCAATGCTGTTTCCAACCGGAACTCTAGCAACGCCTAGGGACTGTCATTATCCAGGAATGAAATTCGTAGGTGCTTATGTGATTATGTGCTTACGTGGAGTGAATTACTGTTGTCCAATGCATTAGGACGCGAGTGTTATAGCTTCGGCACATTTATTAATGTTCTAACGTCTTTGTTACCTTTATTAGGATGACAGGACGAGGACGAGGACGTGGTAGGCATGGTAGGCAGGAGATGCCTATGCCGGAGGAGATTCCGGAGCAGCAGGAGGGAGTTGGTCAGGCCAATGTAGTCAAGCCAGTAGGCCAGCAGGCTATGGGCGCCTTGGCCCGTGAGATAGCAGGGGCATTCAGGGAATCCGTGGGCATTCTTAGAGCTGAGAATCAAGCCCAGGTTCATGTTGCTGATGCAGGGCCTTCTTTTCTGAAGAGGGAGTTCTTCCGGTCTAACCCGAACGAGTTTGTGGGTGATCCAAAAGAGCCACTTAAGGCGGATGAATGGCTCGAACAAACAACGAAGACGTTTGAGATGCTTGGCATTGAAGACGAGGCGTTGAAAGTGACCTTGGCATCTTTCCAGCTTAAGGGGGATGCGGGTCAGTGGTGGAAGTTCACGAAGGGCCGTATAGGAGAGACTTGGGAGGCCTTTGTAGATGCTTTCTAGGAGAAGTTCCTGTCTCCAGCTGTTAAGGAGAGGTTGAGGGATCAGTTCTGCCAGCTTAAACAGCTGAGTTCTTCAGTGGTCGAGTTTAAGGTCGCATTTACTAGCTTATCCAGGTTTGCACCTAAACTGGTAGCGTTTGAGGAACGCCGTTGTCTTGAGTTTGAGAAGAAGTTGAGGCATGGCCTCAAGATGAGAGTTGGGGGTTCTATAACCCGAGAGTATGGGCGTCTGATGGATGCTGCAGCCCATATGGAGATCATGATGCAAGAGGAAGAGGAGAGGCAGAGGGGCTCCAAGAGGAGTCAGGATGGCCAAAGTGACGGCAGGAGACAGAGGGGTCCTAACCCTCAGCAGTCTCAGAGTAGTTTTACTAGATCGACCTTCCCAGTGCCGAGTGCAAGTCCTGGGAAAGGTAGTCAGGGAGACATTACCTGTTTCAAATGTGGTTAGCTGGGCCACAAGTCTCCAGTTTGCCCGCAGAAGGGAGGAGTACAGAGAGCAGCATCATCTTCGGCTCGACCTCAGAGCCAGAGTCAGGGTAGAGGCCAGCCACTCTCTTGTTACCAGTGTGGTCAGGCGGGGCACCTGAAGGGGTTTTGCCCGCAGTTGAGTGGCACATCTGGTACATCTGGTTTGAGGCAGACTCAAAGTCATCAGCCAGCTCAGTCAGTTCAGGCCTCGAGGGCAAATCAGGGGGCTTCATCGTCCCAGTCTGTGCAACAGTCTTATGCTCCTAGGGGTGAGCAGGTAGATCAGAGACTGTCTGGGCGCGTGTATGCTGTTACCACGCAGGATTTTGTACCGGCTCCATCTGTTGTGAGAGGTACCTGTTTGTTTTGCAACTCGGTCGCTAATGTATTGATTGATACGGGAGCATCTCATTCTTTTATATTTGCTGCATTTGCATCTATTTTGGGATTGGAGTTGGCACAGTTAGCATCTTCTATATGTGTAGTATCACCTGTTGGGGGTGAGTTGATTTTGAAACACGGATGTAGAAGTTGTGATACAGAGGTCGCTGATCATCGGCTTCCCTTTCCTTTTGTAGTTATGCCCATGTCGGGATTTGATGTTATTTTGAGTATAGACTGGTTAGTGTCATACCAGACAGTTATTGATTGTTACCGCCAGAGGGTCACAGTATGTACCTTGAGCGGGGATTGTTTTCATTTCTTGGGGGATCGGGTTGGTAGTGTTTTGCCACCGATGTATGATCCGCGAGGGCGGAGTGAGTTGAGTGGTCTCCTTGCTAGCCTTTTGAGTAGTGAGTGTGATGAGATCCAGACTATGTTGCCAAGAGTGGTTTGTGAATACTCGGACGTCTTTCTCGAGGATCTTGTTAGTCTGCCACCTCATAGAGAGATTGAGTTCTCTATTGACTTAGTGCCCGGCACCGCGCCGATTTCTATGGCACCATATCGTTTTGCCCCAGCCGAGTTGGTTGAGTTGAAGATTCAACTCCAGGAGTTGCTAGATAAGGGCTATATTCGCCCAAGTGTTTCGCCGTAGGGAGCACCGGCCGTCTTTGCTAAAAAGAAAGGTGGTGCCTTGAGACTCTGTATCAATTACCGGAAGTTGAATCGGACTACGGTCAAGAATAAGTACCCTATGCCCCGTATAGATGATTTGTTTGATCAGTTGAAGGGTTCCCGTTGTTTCTCTAAGATAGACTTGAGATCGGGTTACCACCAGTTGAGGGTCAGGGAGGAGGATATTCCAAAGACGGCATTCCGTACACAGTATGGCCACTATGAGTTTTTGGTGATGCCATTTGGGCTCACCAATGCACCGGCAGTCTTTATGGACTTGATGAACCGGATCTTCCGAGAATTCTTGGATCGTTTTGTGGTCGTTTTTGTGGACGACATTCTTATCTATTCACCTTCAGAGGAGGAGCACGAGGAACACTTGAGAGTGGTGCTTGAGTTACTTAGAGCCCATAGGCTGTATGCCAAGTTTGGGAAGTGTGAGTTCTGGCTAGGAGAAGTCAAGTCCTTAGGCCATGTGGTTTCCGGGGAAGGGGTGTCTGTTGATACATCCAAAACTAAGGCAATGCAAGATTAGGTACAGCCTAAGAGTGTGTTTGAGATCTGCAGTTTTCTAGGATTAGCTGGGTACTACCGACGGTTTGTGAAGGATTTCTCCAGGTTAGCTTCGCCTTTGACTAGACTGACTCGGAAGGGAGTCAAATTTGTATGGAGTGAGACTTGTGAAAAGTCGTTCCAAGAGCTGAAAGTTAGATTGACCACCGCTCCGGTCTTGATTATTTCGGAGAGAGGGTTGGGTTATGCAGTCTATTGTGATGCCTCACAAGAGGGTTTGAGTTGTGTGTTGATGCAAGAGGGGAAAGTGGTTGCCTATGGCTCACGTCAGTTGAAAATACACGAGAAGAATTACCCTACACATGACCTAGAGTTAGCAGCAGTGATCTTTGCCTTCAAAATCTGGAGGCATTACCTTTATGGTGAGAGATTCGAGGTGTTCTCGGATCATAAGAGTTTGAAATATCTGTTTACATAGAAAGACTTGAACTTGAGGCAGAGGAGGTGGATGGAGTTTATTGAGGATTACGACTTCGAGTTGCAATATCACCCGGGGAAGGCCAATGTTGTGGCCGATGCCCTTAGCAGAAAATCCATAGGTGATGTAGTTGGTATAGCCATCCGGGAGTGGGAGATGTTGGGGGCACTTGGCGAGTTTGATTTGCTTCTGGGCGAATCCATTGAGGCTGCGGCCTTGTTTTCGATTGTTGCGCAGCCTACACTTGTGACTCGAGTGTTAGAGGCACAGAGAGGTGACCTTGAGGTGGATTCCCTCCGAGAGAAGATCTCCAATGGGAAGGTTGAGAAGGGTTTGACGGTGTATCCCGACCTGAGTGTGAGATACCGAGACCGTCTGTTTGTGCCGGAGTCTTGCCGAGAGGAGGTACTCTGAGAGTTTCATCATTCACGTCTTGCGGTGCATCCGGGAGGTACTAAGATGTATCATGATTTGGGTCGCCAGTTTTGGTGGCGGGGTATGAAGAAGGATGTGGCAGCTTTCGTGTCTAAGTGCCTTACTTGTCAACAAGTGAAGGCCGAACATCAGAGGCCAGCGGGTTTGTTGCAACCCTTGCCTATTGCCGAGTAGAAGTGAGAGCATGTCACTATAGACTTTGTTGTAGGTCTTCCGAGGACTCAGCGGGGTAGTGATACTATTTGAGTGGTTGTAGACCGGTTGACTAGGTCGGCGCACTTTATCCCTATGCGCGTGAGAGATTCGGTAGATCACCTTGCCGATTTGTATATTCGGGACATAGTGACATTGCACGGGGTCCCAGTGACGATCGTCTTAGATAGAGATCCTCATTTTACTGTTAGGTTGTGGCAGAGTTTGCAGAGTGCCTTGGGCACTAAGTTGACCTTTAATACGGCTTATCATCCTCAGACTGACGGGCAGTCCGAACGTATTATTCAGATCCTTGAGGATATGCTCCGAGGTTGTGTCCTTGACTTTAGTGGGACGTGGGAGAGGCACTTGCCATTGGTGGAGTTTGCCTACAACAACAGTTTTCAGTTTAGTATCGGTATGGCACCATTTGAGGCCTTGTATGGCCGACCGTGTAGGTCTACAGTTTGTTGGGCCGAGGTGGGTAATGCACCTTTGTTGGGCCCGGAGTTGGTGAGAGAAACGACGGAGAAGGTTGAGCTTGTCCGTAGGAGGCTTGTTACAGCCCAGAGTCGTCAGAAATCTTATGCCGACTGTAGGAGGAGACCTTTGGTATTTGAGGTAGGTGATCATGTCTTTCTAAAGATATCACCTAAGCGAGGATTGATGAGATTTGGGAAGAGTGGGAAGTTGTCCCCTCGGTTTATTGGCCCTTTTGAGATCCTTGAGAGGATTGGCGAGGTTACCTATCGTTTAGCTTTGCCGCCGCAGTTGTCCGAAGTTCATGATGTGTTTCATGTGAGTATGCTTCGGAAGTATAAGCCGGATCCATCGCATATATTGGATTGGACCGACTTAGAGGTAGATAAGGATGCCTCGTATAAGGAGAGACCGGTTCGGGTCTTGGATAGGCGGGATCAAGTCTTGCGAGGCAAGATCATTCCCTCGGTAAAAGTTTTGTGGAAGCATCACGGAGTGGAGGAAGCCACTTGGGAACGTGAGTTGGAAGTCCGCGAGAAATATCCGGACCTGTTTGTTGATATGTAATCTTGTATTGAGATTTTGTAATATTATCGAACTTTAAGAGCATTATATATGTCTTAAGTTGTAAAACATTGAAAATGTTTTGGTTTAATGGAAGAATTTTGAAACTTGCCTCGAAATGGAAGTTTAATGAAACATTGCATATGTTGAATATTTTGTAGAAATGAAATGTATCATAAGCATTGAATATGATACGGAATTGTGAATCTTATATATTGAAAATTGTTGAATTGGGAAGAAAATGCATAGTGATAATGCAGGTTGAAATATTTGTTGTTTTACATATTGTGAAATGCCTCTTGATAAGAGATGGAATGACCGATAATGGGTCAGGTTGTTGATTAATGAAATGTCATATTGTTGGAAATTGAGAAAAACCTATTTTTGAAAACTTGTGCTTAATTTCGGGGACGAAATTCTTTAAGGAGGGGAGGTTATAGCGATCCCGGGTTTTACCCCTTGTTGTATAGTGATCCGGACTTGGTTCCGTGGATGTTAGCAGTTGTTTATGTCTTGTTTCCGTCCTTCAATACTTGTTATTTGAGTTATAGGATGTGATGGGCAGGTTTGTTACAGGTTGGTTGTGTTTAGGAGCAAATGATTGCTGCCCAGAATTTTGGTCTTTTGCTCGAGCGAGCAGTTTGTCGCTCGAGCGAGCTTTTTGCTTTTGGTCCTTCGCTCGAGCCAGTGTTTCTTAGCTCGAGCGAGAGTTGAGTTTGTGTCTTTTGGCTCGAGCCAGAGTTCCTTCGCTCAAGCGAGCGACTACGTCTGGGTATAGACCTGAGGATTGCATTTCTTGGCTCGAGCGAGCTTTCCTTCGATCGAGCGAGCGAGCGAGGTGTATGTTTTCGAGTTCTTCGCTCGAGCGAGCATTTTGTCGCTCGAGCGTGCTTCTAGTTGCAGACCTGAAGCTTTGTATTCTTGGCTCGAACGAGACTTTCTTCGCTCAAGCTAGGCTTTCTTGTGTCTGGTCGCTCAAGCGACCAATCCTTCGCTCGAGCGAGCCTGTTATATATCAGTAGGCAGCAACGGGGAAAAGTTCACTTTTTCATCCTCTTTTTGATTTCAAAACCCTAGGTCCGTTATCTCTCTCTCTCTACACACCTTCTCTCTTAGGTTTCATCTATCTTTAGTGTGAATCTACCCTAAGTCCTTTGTTAAAAAGATAGAGGGTCACGAGGGCTTTGTTTTAATCTGAACATTTGGGGATTTGGAGCACTTTGGATTTTGGGTCATCTTCTCCATTTGAGTTCTTCACTTCGAGGTAGGGATACCCTACTCTATATTATAGGTTTTGTCATAAGCTTTGGTCATTTTGATATGTTGGTGTCGTTTGGTGATTTTGGGAAAAACTTAGGTTTGAATTGTAATTTGAGAAAATGGGGTTTTTCCATATATTAAACACTATATGTTTGTAAGTCATGAAGAATGACATTGATAATGTCAAATTTAGAAAATTGAACCTTAGGATTGATTTTGAAGAAAAGGGGGAAAAGATCTAATTGTTGTAATAAATTAATTTGTATAATTAATTTAGGGAAAAATGTGGAATTTAGTTTAATTCATGGAATTGAGGAATTATGAGCTTAAATGGTGTAGTTGGATAGTTTAATCACTCACCTATGAAAATGTTGAGTTTATATTTGTTGATACATTTATTTCCTGTTTAGAAATAACTGTTTTTGGCTATTGGTGCAGGATAGTTGTGATTGTTGTAGACATTGCATGTTGATTAGGGAAAACTGAAACTAATCACATTGAATGAGTCATTAAATATGACGGTTGAATTAATACAGCAAATACGTGTATTGATTGAATATTGTATATGACAAGTGTTAAATACATTGTATATGCATATTGTTTGGGAGGAGATAGGGGATGTACTCCATGGTTTGAGGGAAGATAGGGGATGGACTCTCAAACCTGTTTAGGAGGAGAAAGGGGATGAACTCCACTAGTACAGCAAATATGTGTACTTATTGATTATTGAAGTGTTTTAATATGAGCCTTAGCCTCATTTAAATTGATAATATTGGAGATAATATGAATATGAGATGTAGTCTCATTTTATTGGTTGGCCAGATTCTGAGCCATGTTTGTATGATGAAAAGTTGGATAAATAACGGAAAGTGAAATGTATCATGGACATAATGGTCATGAAACTGTATAGTGATGTAATTGATTCTTTTGTGTTAATCATCTATCGAATGCTATTGCTTTAGTCAATTCTTATATTTGGTTTAGTATATCTCTACTGGACTGTGGCTCACCCTATACGGGAACATCATTTTTAAGTCCAGGTGATATGCTACCTCCAAGGACTTAGCTTGGAAGGATTTGGATTTGAAGACTTGTTTTTAGTTATTTGTTATTTTAATATTACATGTAAACTCAAGCCAAGGGCTTAATTTGTAGTTGAGTTAGTACTCACATTTTGTATTCAAGTGTTGGCTTGGAAAGCTGTAATCCCATAGGGCATTTACTTTCGTTGTTACGTGTAATGTCTTTTAATAAGAATACTCTGATGAATGGATGAATGTTTTATTCTCTTATGTTAATGCATGTCAATGTTATATATATATATTATGGGTTTATTTTAAGGGCGTGACAAAAATATTTACTAAAGAAAATATAGGAGGTACGATGACAATACAAGCGCCTCCATAGATATCAAAATGAAAGATGAGACAAAAAGGATGACTACAAATGAATTGTTCACAGAATAATATGTAAGATTAATGACCTTGGCCAAGTGACAACCCATAAGCAAGCATTCAGTATGTCTCACGTTGATTGTAAAACCTAAGGATTTGACAACCAGTTGCCCATAATTGCAACAGTATGAAAGTTGAGATGCATTTCCTGGAGTCTCGATGATGAATACTTGATTTCCATGTTGCAATGAGCACAAAAGGTGACCTCTCTTGACAATGCATACTTTTGAGCAAATTGATAAACCAAATTTAGATACAAGGCAGTGTTAAACCATCAAGGCCAGGGATGTTTTGTGATATGATTTAAAAATATAATACAATTTGAAAGAGTATTAAACAGAAATGCTCATTGGATCAATGTAAGAAATTGTTATCCAAAGTCCAACTTGAATGCTTTACACAAGAAGTATTATCAGAGGAGTGTCTATGCTGTCTAGATCAGTATATGAATTTTCAATTGTGGTATGATAATAAATGACAACCATAACATTGAAAAATACTAAAAATTGAAAAATTGAAGAGCACCAAAAAAAAACAGAGAAAAGATTATGGAGTTCGCTTAAAATCAAAATCAAAGAGAGGAGTCACTGACCTGTTAAGATGTCTATGAACATCAAATATAATTATGAGCACATCATATAGGTCAAAAGAACTCCATGCACTTTCTACACGGACTTTCATATCATTATGAGGGAAACCACTTTTCTTCAGCATAAGTCCTGGAGTGTCAAAGAAGCACTGTACACAAACCAGTTAACTATCATCCTGGAATAATTTTTTAAAAAAATTAAAAATGTAAAAAGAAGGATTTGCTACAGTTTTAGCATGACGAAACATGAAACCAAAAATGGAACACTGTACATTATTTTGTTGAAAAGTGAAGCTTGTCAGCAAGAAATAATAAAGCAAATTATTAAACATTAGAAAATCATCACTTACACACAAAGCATCTTTAACACGTTGAACTCTATTGTTAACTCTATTGTTAACAAGAAGAGGCCATTTAATAAACAAAAACATTATTCTATTCTAAACTGCAATGTATCCATCGAGTGAAGGGGAAATACTGGAGGGGCCAAATTCAAAAGCAAAGGAGAGATCTAAAAGAATATCGGAAAATCGTGATGCTATTTGCTAAAGATTTTCTCTTTTGGGAGCAATTGCAAACAATTAAGTTAGTTAATTAATTAGAAAAGAGACATACAATTTGGGTGTTTCCCTTGGTCATCACTCCTAATACTTCATGAGTGGTTGTGTTTGTCTTCCGAGAAACAGCCGCAACCTTTGTCCCAACCTGTAACAAATAATAAATGTAACTAACTCCAAATATATCTGAATATGACGCCATTAGAAATAAATGCTGGTTAAAAAACTTTAAAAAGTATAAATGTAAATATGTTCTAATGGATAGGACAACCATATATGTATATTGATGATTGGGTGTTTGGGCCAGCTTGTGCACACCTCGACTTATCCTAGGACCTTGAAGTTAACGACTGAGCTAATATGTCTCTATACATATGTTTGTACCTCCATGGATAAAAAGATTGAATACATAATCCAATTGTACATGTTTACAAAAAGATTATTTACAACAAATACTAACACAAATACCTCTATTCAAACATGATAATCTGAATGTGTTACCATTTCCTTTATGAAAATAACAAGTTATATCACTTCAAGAGAAGTAAAGTTATATTACTATTTGTTGTATACTTGTAGTAGCTAATCTACTAAACTAAGAAATGATGGAACCCTCATATGTATAAAAATTCAAGATTGAGATCCCATAGATACAAGAGCACCAAACTAGAATTAAACAAAATCATCAAGTCATGATCCACAACCGGAATCGAGATCGCAATTCCATAGAATCTTTTCTGACTTATTTCTTTCTAGATTTTCCCAAAAATAAAAATATATATATATGAGAGAGAACCTTTCCATAGACTTCCAACTTTCAGCTCCATCTCTTCAGAGACCACTTCCAAACAGGAAAATCTCTCTTCGTTTTCTCTTAGTATAATATTTTGAGTGGTAATGTTGTTTCGTGAAATAGACAACATCGATTTATAAGCCAAGAAAGATGGATACAAACATAGGACACAAATACAACACGATACTAACATATCGGCACAACAATTTAAAAAAGGAAAAGAAAAGAAAAGAGAACACAACACGTCAGACACAACAACAAATCATATATATATTATTAAAAGTAATGTTTTTCTCATGCTTATGTGACACATTATAAGAGCTTACTTTTTTCTAAGAGAGCCACGTCAGCATGTATTTTTGTTAATTACATATAGAGCTCTATACAAACCTAAATCTAATTTAAATTACACTAATTTTACCTATTTTATATGGACTCTATTTGACAAATATTTCTTTTCCATATATTTTTCATAGTAAATTGAGATAATTCACAAACACAATACCAATTCTTTCAAGGGTATTAGGTTTTTTTTTTTTTTAATGCTAAATTGCCTTCTTTTTTTTTTCTTTTTTTCCTTTGCATTATTCTATACCCAATACCAATTCTATATTATTCTATATTATGAATTTGTCGTTTAAATAATATAGTGATTCTATATATGAAATTATACTTCATTTCCTATATTATTTTATATAATCACAACTCACAAGAGGAAAAACCTACACAACAATGATACTTTCGAGGAACCTCTAAAGTTTGGATTTACTGCTTGAGTTACTTTTTCAATTGTTGAATGCTAAGTTCTTTTATGTTTTGACATCATATTATAAATGATTAATCACTTAACACACTGAGATGTATCTATCGTTTGGATGTTTTCATTATTTTTTCTTTTTGGGTTTAAATATTGTTATGTGATTCTTTCTTGGTTAGTCGTTATTGAATTTCTTTTATATAGTTAATATTTTAATTTAATGAAGAGTGTTTATTTTACAATCTTGTAATTTAATATAAATATATATATATATATATCATATAAAATCATTATATGGTAATCCAACCACAACAAATTTATATTTAATTTTTTAATAAATTTTATATAATTTCTATTTCTACATTTTTATTTTCCAAATGAATATAAAAGAAATTTAAATAGTTAGAATTACTTTTAATTTTATGTTAATAATTTTTCTTCTAATTTAACTATTATTTTTAATATCAAAATGAATATCATACAAAATTATTATATGATAATTACACTTTTATTATACGATAGAACTAAAACTATCAAAATACATAAATAATTAAACTAAAATTAATATATATAAGTATTCAAGTAACAATTTTATAGAACAATAGCGCCAATATTATAAAAATAAATAATTAAAATCATACTTTAATTTTAATTTTAATTTTAAATTAAAATTAAAATTATTCTTTTATAACACATATTGTATCATCAAATATTTTTAAAAAAAAATAGCACCTGCATTGCACGAGTCAACGGCTAGTAAGTATACTATTTATAAGCATACATTAAATTCATAAGTATTTTTCCATCTTTTACATTACAAATACATTTAAATTTTATAATATCAAAATAGGAAGAAATTATTTTCTATATTCTATATATAGGAAAAGAAGTATGAACAAGAAGTCCAAATACCTATTTCACAAAAATCAATTTATATGAAAATTGGAAGTTTTGGGTTTTAGAGTCCTTAAATCAAAAAGAAAAAAGAAAAAAGAAAAGACAAAAAGATTAATAGATATAAATCCGCAATATTTTTATTTTATCATGAACACAAACTTTTTTGTACTGGCATTGCGTTTCATGTGTGTGTGTGTAAGAGATGGACATGTGTCTCACAAGTAAGGTTGCAAATAAGCCAAGCCAAGTCGACCATTGCCATGTTCAAGCTCAACTTGATCGACTTTAAAGTGTTTGAGCTCAAATTGAACCTAAACAACTAAGCTTAAGCTCAACTTGTTGTCTTAAAATTAAACTCGAGCTCGTCTTCGCAATGAACAACTCGCTTAAACGGTTGTAGTGGACTCATTTCCTTTGTTTTCTCCACTTAGATAAGCTCTTTGTATATATTGCAATACATTGAGAAGGCAATGTAAGATGGGAAAGCTTTGTAAGCATGACACTTCCTTTCAATTTTGTTAGTATTCGTTGATTAGATATGTCAGACTCACTTCTCCACTTGAGCTAACCTGCTTTGATTCATGAATTACATCATCTCCAAGCCCATCATCAATATTAATAATTGAATCTAAATAGCAAAAAATGTTCATTATTTGTTATCTCCTCGCTATCAATGTTCATTTCTCCATTATTTTCACTTCTACTATTGTTAAAATTACATTTCATATATTCAGTTTTATTTCTACCAACTTTAAACCCTTTTGACTTAAGTTTCTCTCCAGATTTCTAATGTAGTGATAATTCCTTTCTTAGTAGAATGATATCATCAATGAATAAAATACACCATATGACATCATTTTGAATGTGTTTAGTTAATTCATTCATGACTACGGCAGCTAGGTAAGGACTTAAAGCTTACCTTTGATGCAACCCTACAGTGATTGAAATTTACTAGTTTATTCTGCATGCAGGTGATCTAATTATAGTCACTTCATATAGAATGTGTAACTATCCTATAGGCCAAATACTTTGTTGAGCAATGCATTAAATATATGCTGAACTAGAGAGGAACTGATTAAATAATTTGTTGAATATAATTGAGTTCACCTAATCGAGTTGAACTCACATTAGATCAAGCTTGAGTCATCTAATAATTGAGCTTCAATTTAACTTATGAAGCACAGATACGTGTATGAGTACTGATACTGGTACAATACGAGTACATCGATACGGTAAAATTTTAAAAAATAGGATACGAATATGGCTAGGTACATTTATAAAAAAAATTTACTATGTTTGTTTCTAGTTTTTTGAAAACACTTTTCAAAAAATTCTACTTTCTTATTTTCCGTATTTTTTTGCTTTTACTGAATTTTTTAATATTTTAATCAATTTTTTTTTTTAATTTTTAGACACACCTAACATAAATACACTTAAAAATTATAATTTTCGTGAAATTTTTTTAAAAAAATTCACTAAATACCAAAAATACAAAAAAAAAAAAACAAAAAACAAAAAACAAAAACGAAAAAAAAAAACAAAAATTAAGTATATTTTTCATATTTTTGTGTATTTCTTAATTTTTTAAAATATTTTACTTTTAAGATACATCTAAATAAGATGCATCTAAAAAAGTAAAAAGAATGCTTAAAATTTTAAAAATTTAAAAATATTCACTAAAAACAAAAACAAAAAAACGAAAAACAAAAAATTCAATTTTCAAAAAACTGAATTCAGAAAACTGAAACCAAATACTGATTTATTTTTAATGTGGAGTAATAATGCAAAGATTAGTTAAATGGTTTAATTTGTTAAAATGTAACTTACAATTCACATTTAATGCCAAAAGTAAAGGTATAAACCAAAATTAAATATCATTATATTAAATAACTTACAAACCATAACTTAATTTTAAAATCATGCTAAGCATAAGTCCAATGAAATTAATTTTACCTTTGTATTAGAAGAAAATGTTGCTTGATTGAGGTGTGGTACGACTTGGGTATATATTAGGTACATCTGGGTATGCTAAAAATTAAGAAGGAAAAATTTAGGTACGTGTTTCGTGTACCAAAAGTACCATACAAAGTAACAGTACCCGGTAAGTACCCTGTACAGATACGACATGTTTGTCAAAGCACCCATGCTTCATATTAAGGCTCAAGCTGGACTCATTTAACATTTGAAAGAGTTTGAATGAGCTGCAATCGAGTCCTAGATTTGAGTTGTTCATAAATAGCTTAGTTCATTTACAACCCTACCAAGTGCATCTAATTAAAAAAATATATACAAAAAGAATAATAGGACATGTTTGGATGTGTGTCTGATATGTGTCAGTGACTGTCCAACAAGCATTGGTGTCTAACACAAACACAACACCTTTTTAGAAGTGTTACACTTCTTAGTTTATGAATGGTCTTGGGTCCAACTCTTGTTGATAAGCGAGGGCAACCCAAAAGAAAGTACAAAAAGATAAAGGAAGACTAAAAGAAAAGGTAGAAAACCAAATTGAATATGGATTTTGTTAAGGAGCTTGAAATGATTATACATTCTCTATAACAAAACAATGCGTGCCATAAAAAATATACAACCTTTTAAAGCTTTGTTAACAAATGCATTTAAGACACTCGCTAACAAGGACCCATTAAATATTGGTTAAGGAATTTGTACCCTGTCCATAATGAGATGGCCTAATCATTAACATTAAAATCACTAGCATGACGACCAATCCTAAGCAGTCAACCAATAAGCGTTTGTTTTTGTTCTTTTTTCCTGTTTCCTCTTTGGTCAACACTTACAATAAGAGTTTCACTCCTGATCCTACCCTCTCCTAATGATGCAATATTGAGTCAAGGCCAACCTATGGCATTACAAAGTGGCAACTTCTCATTCAAATACACATATATCAATGCACGTGTGTGTGTCTAAACTCTAAAAAGAGACTTTTGTTTCCATCCAAAAAAATAAAAAAAAAAAACAGGGAAAATGCAAGAAAACTACGAAACCCATAAGCAAATGGACAAAAACATTTAGGAGGCTCAGAAATAGTTTTGAGATAACTCATTTAAAGGCATAACTTTTGAAACCGAGCTCTCTTAGAACTTTCTTCCTTTGTTTTTATAGAACATATGTAAAATTCCAGAGACCAAAGATTCATGGACAGAAAAAGAGGGTTGGTCCAGGGCATAGTGAGAATTTTGATGGCTATATGGCATGGTAACAACGAAGCAACAAACTTGGCATGTCGATGAGTTGTGAGAGAGAAGCGCAACAACTTTCACTAAGCATAAAAACATACAGTTTCTGCTCTACACTCTCTAATCTTCCTATAGCTGTTTCTTTCATGGAATCTGCCCATGAATGTCATCCATCTAAAGGTAAATTGTTTTACTTCTTGTTTCTCCTTTCATTTTCCTCTTCTTCTACATTTTTTTTTTTATTTGACTAAAATGGACATGTGTGCCATAGATTTGACTAAAATGGACATATGTGCCATAGATTTTTGGGAGGCTCAGAAATAGTTTTGAGATAACTCATTTAAAGGCATAACTTTTGAAACCGAGCTCTCTTAGAACTTTCTTCCTTTGTTTTTATAGAACATATGTAAAATTCCAGAGACCAAAGATTCATGGACAGAAAAAGAGGGTTGGTCCAGGGCATAGTGAGAATTTTGATGGCTATATGGCATGGTAACAACAAAGCAACAAACTTGGCATGTCGATGAGTTGTGAGAGAGAAGCGCAACAACTTTCACTAAGCATAAAAACATACAGTTTCTGCTCTACACTCTCTAATCTTCCTATAGCTGTTTCTTTCATGGAATCTGCCCATGAATGTCATCCATCTAAAGGTAAATTGTTTTACTTCTTGTTTCTCCTTTCATTTTCCTCTTCTTCTACATTTTTTTTTATTTGACTAAAATGGACATATGTGCCATAGATTTGACTAAAATGGACATATGTGCCATAGATTTTTGGATTGTCCCCCCCCCCCCCCCCCCCCCCCCCCCCCACACCCACAAATTGAAATAAATAAATAACAACAACAATTTCATCTTTTGGAATTTACCAAATCAATAAACTAGTTAGGTCAAGTCATCATTCCCTGCATGAGACATCAAGCTTAAATGGGCAAGGCTTTAACAACAAGATCCATTTCCAATAAAAGATAGCAATTATTCCTATCCCTTTGAATCATGTGATGCAATTTACAAATTACTTCATTGAGACAACTCCAATATTGTGCGTACCGGATTCCGCACTAGATGAAAGTGGATCGGGGCTCTGCGCACAGTTGGACCATCCAGGGACTGGGGCTCCTGCAACAAGAAGCACTGTTAGAGCTGCCCGGCCGGGGTTGGCCGGAAAACCCCTCCGGCGTGGTAATCAGTGATCGGTGTAGGAGTATAGAGTCGAATGGGTATGTATGTGTGGTGTAGATTAGGGTTGTTCAGTTACCTTCAATGTGAAGCTCATGTTATATATATAGTGTTCCTTACTTGCTTCTCAAGGTGAGTTCATGGAGTATAGGTGCTGCCAGGTGTCCTTTCAGCAATGCTCCACATGGTGGACCACTTGATGGTTGCCATTCATTGTATATTCTCATTGTAAGCATGCTGATAACAAACCACATTCCCTTGGCTTAACAACTTCCGTGATTTTAGGCGTGGGGGACCAGCTGAGGTGGCATCCTGCACATGCTTGCGCTCACAGATCCCACGTTTCTTTGCGAGGCTTCTCCAGTTCGGTACTTACGTTCTTCAGTTCGGTACTGGTGTACATTGGCTCGGCCTTTTCCAGGCTCATTTACAGAGATGGGCTGGGTACTTATCTGTTCGGCCCACACACCCCGTCCTGCAGCTCGGCCCAGACCAGCGCTACGGCTGGGCTGACCTTTCCACTGCGAGTTGGGCCCAAGTGCTAGAGGACTTGGGCGTACTATTGATCACGAAGCTGGGCTCAATTGATCGGTCCATATACTCATCTGACCCACTTGGATTTGGGCTTTGTCGGATTGGGCCGTCCCAAGGCTTGGACCTGACCCATTTTACATTCAGCCCCTTCAAATATCATAATAATCAAAAGGTTCAGTCTCCTCAAGCAGCAACACTGCCACTTTCCTTTCCAACACTCATTTTTCATGTGTGAAAATCCATAGGGAAAACTAACAACTGAGCTTGACCTAAAATCAAACACCTAAATTGCAGAAAACTACACAGCATATTAATTCAAAATAAAAGCATTTTGTTATAAACAGAAGTGAATAAAGCAAAGAACAAACCATGTAATTGGTTAGCGCGGACTTTGCGGCATTGGGTGCGCCAATAATTCCCACAGACAATGACTTCTGGTCTTCTTCCTTCACCACCACATCCTCTTCCTCCTCCTCCTCCTCGTCCGGCCGCTCCAATGCAGCTTCAAGCAAAGCCTTTGCAAGCGCAGCAGCTCGGCGCCTCTTCTCCTCTTCCTTGACCAAAATTCTCGAATTCTGTATCTGGGTTTCTTCTCCAAAGATAGCCCGATTGGCTTTAGCTCTGCAGTTCTCATCCCAAGTCGGCTTTGGAGCTATTTCGGGCCCAGAATCCAAACCGATGTTGGGTAATGTGTATTCGCTACTGTCAAAGACAGAGTCACCATTCTCGTCATCTTCAGAGGCGGTGGGGGTGGGGTTGTGTTGCTGAGGTTGGGATGCGTAGAAGCGGCAGAGAAGGGTTGAATTGAGATGGGTTTTGGTGGGTTTTGAAGAAGAAAGGATTGTGAGTGTTCTAAGAGCTCTCAAAGCTTTCATTTCAAAGCAATGAAAAGTGTATTTTTAGTCAATCAATGAAATAGATAGATAGGCCTCATCAACTCTAATCATGCCTCTATTGTAAAGAGTGTTGTATTGTCTCAATTGGGTTGTGGTGTTCTTGGTGAGAAGCGAATGGGAGTGTACGTATCAGAGAGAGAGAGAGAGAGTTCAGGTTTTGCTTCAAAATAGCAGAAAGATTGGAGGTTTGGGAAGAAAGTTGTACCGAGGGTTTAGCGTCCTGCGGATTGGATACGTTGGTTATTTTCAAATTCTGTGTTCTAGGGTTTTAGCCCTTTTTTTGTTTTTGGTT
Source organism: Camellia oleifera (assembly GCA_022316695.1). Lineage (NCBI taxonomy): Eukaryota > Viridiplantae > Streptophyta > Magnoliopsida > Ericales > Theaceae > Camellia > Camellia oleifera. The sequence continues at coordinate 45,628,211 of CM039310.1, read as the reverse complement.
TTTTTGTTTTTAATTACCAAAGGTAGGCAAAAATGCTACGAACCCATTTACAAATCCCAAATTTAGCTTGAATGAGAGTTATGTGGTTAAAATTAAATTTGTATAATATAAAATTTATATGTAGAATAAAACTCTGCCGGGGTTGTTAACAACTCCGCCGGTCCCACGCCCGGGAGGAGGGTTGTATGTTAGGTAGCTGACAGCCAACACGTAAAAAAGCCGCTCGGATCCCTTATGAAAATGAATCCTATTTTTAATCGTTTGAATGGTAGGTCGTTCCCCTCAAGTGACGCGTTGCGTCTGCCTTCGGGTGTTTCAAAAAGTGAGCAAGGGGCGCCGCATCGACGCCTGGGTGCAGTGAAAAATGGGCAAAGGTTTCCGCGTTTTTCTGGATGAGCACGGGTAAAGAAGCTAGTCCAAGACTATAGGTTTAGGGTAGCCATTTGGAACATAGGAACCTTAACTGATAAGACGATGGAATTGGTAGATGTTATGATTAGGAGGAGAGTTAGTATAGCTTGCTTACAAGAAACTAAGTGGACGGGAGAGAAAGCTAGGGAAATTGAGGATACCGGTTTTAAACTATATTATAATGGTAAGGATAGGCACAGGAATGAGGTAGGAATCATAATTGCCAAGAGTCTTGTGGAGAGTGTAGTGGCGGTCACTAGGAAAGGAGATAGGATTATGCTAGTTAAACTAGTTATTGGAGGGAATATAGTGAACATTATTAGCGCGTACGCCCCTCAAGTAGGGTTAGATGATCAGACTAAGAGGGATTTTTGGGGGCAAATGGATGAGATCTTACAGGAGATACCCGTAGGAGAAAACCTGGTTATAGGTGGAGATTTTAATGGCCATGTGTGGCATAGATAAACTAGGTTATGAAAGGGTGCATGGTGGATACGGTTTTGGTGACAGAAATGAGGCTGGAGAGAGTATCTTAGATTTTGCGTTGGCTTCTGACCTGGTGGTAGCCAATACTATGTATAAGAAGAAGGAGAAGTATTTGATAACCTTTAAGAGTGGATTAGTTAAGAGTCAAATAGATTACTTCTTAGTAAGAAAAGTGGACCGCCTAAAATGCAATGATTGTAAGGTGATTCCTAGAGAGAGTCTGGTCTCTCAACATAGGATTTTGGTACTAGATTTATGTTTTAGAGGGTAATACCAAGCTAAGAAGGATGGTGGGCGTTGTAGGACGAGATGGTGGGACCTAAAAGGGGGATAAACTAGAAATATTTAAGAATTGAATGGATAAGGAAGGTACTTAGGACTTAGAAGGTGATGCTAACACTATGTGGAACTCCATGGCTAAGAGAATCTCAAGGGAAGTGCTTGGAGAGTTGAAAGGAATGAGACCCAGCGCTAGGGAAACTTGGTGGTGGAGGGAAGAGGTTCAAGCGGTAGTTAAGGCAAAAAAAAAGAGTGCTTTAAAAAGTGACAGAAGGATAGAACTGAGAAAAACCTTAAGAGCTATAGATTGGCTAATAAGGAGGTCAAGAAAGTAGTGAGAGAGACTAAGTTGAAAGCTTATGATGACCTATACACTAGACTAGATAGTAATGAGGGAGAGAAGAGGGTATACAAACTTGCTAAGATACGGGAGAGAAAAACAAGAGATTTTAATCAAGTAAAGTGCATCAAGAATGAGGATTCTAAGGTATTGGTAAAGGATGATGAGATTAAGGAAATATGGAAGAATTATTTTGAGAAACTATTAAATGAGGAACATGAAGGTACGACAATAAGGGAAGAAATAGCCAGTAATACAATAAACCAAGACTATAGATTCTATCGCAGGATTAGGAACTTTGAAGTAGAGATTGCACTTAAGAAGATGAAATCAAATAAGGCTTTAGGACCTGATGATATCCCTATTGAAGCTTGGAAGTATTTGGGTAAAAAGGGAGTTGCTTGGTTGACTAGGTTGTTTAGCAAAATTTTGTTGACTAGGAACATGCCAGATGAGTGGATGAAGAGTATTTTAGTGCCAATCTATAAGAATAAAGGTGATGTCCAGAATTGTAACAACTATAGAGGAATTAAGCTAATGTGTCATATAATGAAAGTGTGGGAGAGGGTGATGGAACGCCGTTTGCGAGATATAACAGAAGTGTCAGAGAATCAATTTGGGTTTATGCCTGGTAGGTCAACAATGGAAGCGATCTATCTTTTGAGGAGAGTAATAGAAAAGTATAAAGAAAATAAAAGAGACATTCATATGGTGTTTATTGACCTTGAGAAAGCATATGACAGAGTGCCCCGGGATATAATATGGTGGGTGTTAGAGAAGAAAGGGGTGACAAAAGGTTACATTGACATGATTAGGGACATGTATGAAAGGGTGGTGACCACTATTAGATCGCCAGCTAGAGAGACAAATGAATTTCCTATCACTGTAGGGTTACACCAAGGATCTACCTCAAGTCCTTATCTTTTTGCTTTAGTTATGGACGAGTTGACGATAAATATTCAGGATGACATGCCATGGTGCATGCTTTTTGCAAACGATATTGTGCTAGTGGATGAGACTAGAGAAGGAGTTAACACAAAGTTAGAGATTTGGAGAAAAAATCTTGAATCTAAAGGATTCCAGATAAGCAGAACTAAGACAGAGTACATGGAGTGTAAATTTAGTAACAGTAATAATGAAAGTAGAGGAGAAATGAATATTAAGAACCAAGAACTGCCTCAGAGTGAACATTTTCATTATTTAGGGTCGATTATCACAACAGCGGGAGAGATTGATGCAGATGTGGCCCATAGGATTAAGGCGGGATGGTATAAGTGGAGAAGTGCGTCTGGGGTTTTGTGCGATAAACGAATACCCATTAGACTAAAAGGTAAGTTTTATAGAACGGCTATTAGACCAGCTATGTTGTATGGGACGGAGTATTGGGCAATCAAGAAACAACATGTAGATAAGATGAGTGTGGCTGAGATGAGGATGCTAGGGTGGATGTGTGGTAAGACTAGACAAGACAGGATTAGGAATGAGTGTATTCGGGAATGGGTAGGAGTAGCACCGATAGAAGATAAGTTGAGAGAGAATCGTTTAAGATGGTTTGGTCATATTCAACGGAAACTAACAGAGGCAGTAGTGAAGAGATGCGATGCTATAACGGTAGATGAAAGTGTTAGGGGACAGGATAGGCCTAGATTAACGTTGACTAGTGTTATAAATCGAGATATGAATCTACTTAATTTGACTAATGAAATGGCCTTTGATAGGGTCGCGTGGAGAAGAAGGATTCATGTAGCCGACCCCATTTGATGGGACTTAAGGCTTGGTTTGGTTTGGTTTGGTTTGGTATGTAGAATAAATTTAAATTATTAAAAGATAATTATAGATAATTTCTGAATAGTTAAGTTTAGATTTGTAATATTATTAAATTAACTTTGTTGATCTAAACTGTTGATGTCGTATAAGTTAAGAGTAATTCTATTTTCACATACTAATTTTTCTTAGTTCATACATTTAATGAAATTTTTTCTTAATATAATTTTGTCTTAAATTAAATTTGTCATTTATCCTCATCTTTTTACACTAAAATCCTAATTCTAAAATGCCACAATCTTTCTCTATTGCCAATGCCACCTCTCTCCTCTTTCATCTCCTCCAATTGGCTTTTTCTCCTCCTGCCTATAATCACCTTCAGTTATGAATCATACACTTCCACAAACCCCTTACCGCGAATCACTCACTTTCAAATTAAATGTGAAGATATAGGATAGAAGGAGATGATGAGTTGGAAGTGGCGATGGTGGTGACGATAGAAGGTTAAAAGTGGTGGCAAGAGGAGCAAAGAAGGAGAAGGTGGACGGAAGAAAAATTAGGATCATGTTTAGTTTGATTTTCTAAAACTAACAAAAATAAACATTGAAAATATATTTTTAAATTTTAAAATTTATTTCTACTCTCCAAAAATATAAAACTATATAAAAAGGATAAGTGTTTTTTATGTTTTAATTTTTTTTTAACCAAACTAATTTTTTGTTTTTTAAAAAAAATCAAAAAATAGATTTTGAAAACCAAACCAAACATGGCCCTGGGGTTTTTAAATTGAACATGTTGGTATTATTGGAATAAAAGGTTGTGTATTGAGAATTTTTATTTTTTTGATGGTTTAATTGAGAAGATGTTCATTAAGTGTGTATATTGGGGAGTTTTTATTTGCACACACCACTTCCCCTCTTTCCACACACTTAATGATATATTTTTTCTTTTTATTTCATCTTTGTCCTAAAATAAAATTACCAAAATATCCCTTTTTCTTCTACCAAACCCTTACCCTAATCATCCACATCGCTGGCCGCCACCTTCTCCGTCGCCTCCACCACCAGCCCATCTCTTCTCGAATCGAAAGCCCCTCCACACTCTGTCACTTGTCGCTCACACTTCCCAGTCCCTCTTTTCTCCCATCGAAGCCCCCTTCCTCACCTCCATGCCCATTTGCAACATCTCATTCACCCTCCCCGCCAGCTTTCTCTCTCTCTCTTTTTCTCTCTCTCTTACGACCACCAAGCAAATCGCTGCTGCAGTCCACTTTCTACCCCTTCAAACCAAACACATTGATTCAAAAGTATAATGTCGAACCAATGTGTTTTGTTCAGATATTGAAGGTCGAACCAATGTGTTTTGTTCGGATGTTGATGGTCGAATCAATGTGTTATTTTTTGCCCTGGTTTAACGAACAATGGGTGTGTAGCGATGGTGGGTCGCCGCTGCGATGGTGGTAATAGCAAGGACGAAAGGTGGTGGGCAAAGGGGTTGGACAGGTGTGTGGGTTGCAATGGTGGGTGGAGGGAAGGGAAAATAGATGGATTGAATGTGTTGGAAAGTTGTGCGTGTATGCTTTAGATATAGGGGTATAATTGGAATAAAAGTGTGTGTAATGAGTAAATGTTTTTTTTTATTTGTTTGGGTATGTGAACTAAGAAAGATGTGTACAGAGAGAAAAATGTTGTGTACAAATAGAAACTGTAATGACCCTCACCACTGATTACTGATAACGCTACTGATTACTGCTAAACTGAGACTGAACATGATTAGTAATTGAATTGATTGAAATACTGAACTGACTGACTGAAATCTGGAACTGAATTGATTAAGTGTATCTGTTTAATTGTATGTCTATCTGTTGACCGTTAAATTATCTGTTCATGCTTTATGCTTTAAACTGTAAATTGAAGGCCTTATCGGCGGCCGAACCTGAAATCGATTGATGTTTTATAATCATTAGAATTTATGTGATTTTATGGCATATTTATCTGAAAAGTGAATTGGTATGATTAAATTAGATTAAATTAAGCTAATTGGCAAGAGTCTAACTTATTCACCATAATGCCATTGAGTGGCCCACTACATGAACTATATTTGAGCCTTATTATACACTTAGGCACACATTTGCTCAGCCCTTTTCTTGTTATTGCCGACTAAAAGAGTGAGAGATAGGAGATTTGTGCTTTCAATAAGGAGAATTGGCTTGAATCTTGAAGAATTGAAGTATAGAGTGCATATTTGAGCTTGATTATCTTGCATCCTAGACTTAAGGTAAGAACTCACCTTCTTAATTGCTAAATTAAGTCTCATGTTGCATGGTTCATGGAAGTTTGAGATTTGAGCCTAGAATTGGTCCATATATGTTGAATTGGAGTCTAATTCTTGCATGCATGCTTCTATTTTGAAGTTTTGAAGTTGTCCTCCATGAAATTATACATGCATGTTCATATTTTTACAATGGACCATGAATTCACCATGTTTTTGAAGATATAGACTCTTTTGAGCAAGTGTTGGAAGCTTTGAATTGGTTTGAATTCATGCATGTTTGCATGTTCTTCATATTCATGAAATTTGGTTTCAAATTGGGTTCAATTGATCTTCCCTTGGGCCTTGATTTTATAAATTGAGCTTCGAATCATGTTATTCTATGGATTTACAAATGTTTTCCAGAAATTAGCCCAAGGGGATTGGTTTTGATACATTTGAAGTTGAGTTTGAGCTTGGAACTCAAATCTGGAAAATCCAGATTTTAGACTCCCGCTCGAGCAGGGGAAGCGGCGCTCGAGCGTAGAATTCGTGCTCCCAGCACTTTGCACTGTTTTGAAGTCTGCTCGAGCGGGGTATTGGACGCTCGAGCGGGACCTTGTGTCTTACGCTCGAGCGGCTATCGAGCGCCTATCGAGCGTGATTTTCACATATCCAGTACTTTTGGCATGTTTTACAGTCCGCTCGAGCGGAGTAACTCACGCTCTAGCGGAGTATTTTGTTTGCCTGTCCGCTCAAGCGGGGTAACCTGCGCTCGAGCGGATCCCCTGTTTTCTGAAAATTCTGAAAATGCTTTTAAAGTGCATCTTTGTATCCTCATTCCATCTTAGGCATTCTTAGGCCTAGTTTAGACATCTTTAATGAGGATATGGATGTAGAACCACACCGAGTCTAATTAGGGATTAAGTTATTATTTTTCCAACTGTGTAGCTTAGTGTGTGTTCAATCTGTAACTGTGTAGGGTTGGCATCGGGAGACGCGCTCTAGCTTATCTATAGCCCAGAACTCTGTGAGTAACAATGTTGTAAAGATATGTTCAAAAATGATTACCTTTTGAACAATTGAACTGTACTGTTTTTTGAAATGATACTGTTACTGAATAAATGATGTCCTAATTGTGAACTGTATTGTGGCATCCTTAGCAACCTACTGTTACTGTATTGTACTGCTACTGTTACAAAGATCTCTGTCGGTTTCCGTGTTGGAACCACTACTGTATACTGATATGATGGCCATCATTGACTGTTCGGTCTTTTAAGACCAACTGTTTACTGTACTGTTATGCTAATGGATGTACCACATATGACTGTTATGACTGAATGACCGACATACTGAATCAATGAACTGTTTTCATTACTGTAAGGACATTCATTTTTAACCTCTTTACGCATTATGTTATTCACTGGGTTTTAGCTCATTGTTTATATATATATATATATATTTAGGTGTTCAGGCACCAGACCGGAGCTAGGAGCGTGGGTTAGACTCCCCTTTTTGTCAAGCCAACTACTGTGCCTCACTGCGAGGTTTCGAGCCTGCCAAGCTATGGCTTAAGGGTGCTTTAATTTCCCCCAACTGTCTCTGCGTCTGTTTTGTATAACTGTATAGACTGATAGCACTGTACTGTTCTGTTTAATAGGGATTAGGTCCCTGTTCTGATCGATTGTAAATGTGGTATATACTGTTTTGTACTGTTCATGTATATATGTATGAAAAGTCTTTTTGCATACAGACTGTCACAGCTCATTGGACATTATTTATTTACTGTTTTGGCTTCCGCCATGCCCCTGTACTCTATATTACTGTTTGACTGTTAAGCAGGCCTTCGGTAATCTCGGATTACTGGCCGGTTACGGTGCTAAACTCCATAGGAGCGGGTTTGGGTCGTAACATAAACTCCCGTATATACTAAGAGCAATTAATATATGGAAATAGAATTACCCATAAGTTAAGGGTAAATTACAAATACACTCTTTGAGATTTTCTTAAAATATAATTTGTCTCCTGTGATTTTGAAAATTGCATATCGTCCCTTGAAGTTTCTAATTTTATAACAAATGGCTCATTTTATTAATAAATCATCAAGTTAATTAACAGCTTTTAATGATGTCATAAATTTATTTTAATTAATAATTCAAATAATTTTATCATTATATAGGAGAGCAATTAAACATTTTTATTTTTTCAGTTAATTCTATTAAATAAAAAATTCTAACAAAAGGATATTTGTATTGTAAACCACAGAAGGCAATCCATATTCTAAGTAAATTTCAATAGTGTTATTGTAATTTTTCCTATAATTAATTGCTAATTTTTTTATGCAAAAAATTAAATTGATCCAACATCAACTGTTATACTATCAAATTATTTTTATTTACACGATATATATATATGAATAGAGTGTACATTTGTTATAATATATACATAATTCAATTATGTAATTACTTATGTTTAATCAATTTAATTTTATGCATGCATAATTTTCTTTACTTATCATATGAGATGAACAATTCAAATTACTAAAATAAATACAAATTGATTTAACAATATTCTAATTTTCTTTATGAAGTTGAGATATTCAATTTTAACAAATCTAAACCCCACTCATAGAGAGATAGCCATGTCTCATATGGTGTGTTTTTATTAAGTCAACTCTCGATAGTTATTTTATTGTTATAAATTTTAAAATATTATATTTTTATTCAACATATATATTTTTAATTTTGATAAAGTTTATATATTTGAAATCTCTCTATCGAGATCTATATTTGATATGAAATTATGTATAAAAAAAATCACGGTTTATTTGTTGAGAAATTGCAAAATTTCACAAATTTTGTCATGAGTTGTGTTTTGAAAAGATAAAACTTATTTGGTTATAAGTTTTGAAAAGAATTTTGAGTTTTGAGTTGTATTTTAAAATTATATTTGGTTTATTTTTTTAAATATTTAAAAATTTTCTTAATTTTATTTCTTTTAGAGATAAATTACAAATACACTCCCTGAGATTTGTTTAAAGTACAGATTAACCCTTACGGTTTGGAAAATTACAAACACCCCCTTATTAAAAAAAATTAACTAAAAAAATAAAGTTCATAATTGCTCTCTTATATAATAATAAAATTATCTACATTGTTAATTGAAACATATTTCTAACATTATTAAAAACTATTAATTGATTTATGATTTATTAATAAAAAGGGCGATTTGTTATGAAATTAAAAATCACAGGGGGTGGAATGTAATTTTCAGAACTACAGGGGACGATTTGTATTTTAGTCAAACCTCAGGGGTGTATTTGTAATTTATCCTATTTTTTATTATAAACATTTATACAACTACATTTATACACTGTATTTTTTTAAATATTTTAAATATTTAAAAAATTATTTTTTATTTTAAATATTTTCTTATTAATTTATAATATTTTTTAAATATTTAATTTTTTTAAATTTTAAAATTTTTTGAATCACCCATATATATCTAAATCATAACAAGTTATTTGGCCAATACTTACAAAAATAAAAATATATATATATATTTTCCTTCAAAAATAAAAATAAAAAATTTATGAAAAAAAATTCAAAAAAATAAAAAATAATTTTAAAAAGCAAAATAATATATATTTTTTTGAATTTTTTTTTGGTTTTAAAAAAAAGTTTAGTTATGAGTTTAAAAAAAAAAAAATTTGAAAAGAGTCTTGAATTAAGTCTTTGATTATGAGTTTTGAAATTTTTTAATCCAAATCATAATTCTAAAACTTAACCAAACGCTACCATGGTTTTTCCAGTGATCCCCAAGGTCCAGTCTGTTTTGAGTGATAGAAGACGGAATTGGATTATTAATGATGTGAGATTATGAAAATCATGTTTGTTTGGACAAATGGTCACAGATTAACAGTCTCATGGGATTAGATATACTCTCTAATGAGAGGACTAGCAATTTCACGGGGAATATAATATTCAAATCTAATCTCATTTTATAAAAATAAATTTTAATATTAAAAGTAATAGTACAACAATATATTTATATCAAAACAATATAGTACCAAAATATATATATATATATATGTATGAAATAGAGAAATTTATTACAAAATTCTCTTTCAAGTATTTGTTTATCAATGAACTCTCTGGCTTCGGGTAGAGATCAATATTGCCAAACCACTACGGCGAGGGTTGAAACTGGCCGTTTCTAGGCGGGAGTCGGTGTGGGTTACGCTCACTTATGAGAAGCTCCCCAATTTTTGTTTTCATTGTGGTCTGCTTGGTCACACTGTTCGCGACTGTGCGAACAAGATTTTGGGCGGCGATGAGGAGGGTGGGAAACCGTTACAGTATGGGGCTTGGCTCCGGGCGGAGTCTATACGAGGACGACATCATAGGGACCACCTTTTCACGCAGGGGAGGAGGGAGGAGGCTGAAGGGAGCTCCAAAATGGTCTCGGAGGACGTCGAGGTGCAACAGGGTGGGACATGGGGATGTCCCAAGTCACAGCTTTGTTCCGGTGACGACTGAGCACCGGCGATCGGAGCAGGCCACAATGGGTAAGCTCAAACCGTGTAACTTCCAAACTGTTCCCCCAAAAATCAGGAATGCAAGTTTATCGGCGGATTTGGTGGATGCAGTGGGCGGAATGGGGGGGGGATGATCTTTCTGTGGCGCCAATGACGAAATTTAAAATTACGGTGGGCTTGGGTGGGATGGGCCATGGGTGGATGGGCTTGGTCTGGGGACGGGTATGGAGGTGGGGCTTTCTGGGAAACTGGGGGAAAGTCTTGAAGGACAGAAGCTTATGGGCTTGGGGGACCAGAATGGGCCCAGGCTTTGTGAGATGGTAGGGCCACGTTTTGACTCTTCCGTGAGTCTTGAGATTCAGATGGGCACACTTTCTACGGGTCCACTGAAGGTGGGGAAAAAATGAAAAAAGTTGGCAAGAACTTCTGTCCCACCTGGGGAACAAAAAACGCTACCTGCTGGTCGTGCGAAGCAGCATTGGGGTAAGCGAGCGTGGGGGCTTTATGATAAGGCCTCGGATTCCTCTGATGGTAGTAAACGGGTGAAGCTTTTTGACGATATGCTTCATCATGGATCATCTCTCCAATCAACGGTGGAGGCTGCTGGGCAGCCCCGCCGATCACAATGAAATGCCTCAGTTGGAACTGTCGTGGGCTTGGGAACCCGCGTACAGTTCAGAATCTTCAGCTGTTGCTGAAGGAACAAGTGCCTGATGTGGTCTTTCTTATGGAAACAAAGTGTGTGTCGAGTAAGATGGAGTGGCTTCGCTGTAAACTTGGTTTGGTTGGGGGGTTGTTTGTGGAGAGGATGGGTTTATCTGGGGGGTTAGCATTGTTTTGGAGGACAAGAGTGACGGTGTCTATCCGTAGTTATTCAAGTGGGCATGTCGATGCTATTGTGGAGGCGGACGGGGGGATTGAAAAATGGCGATTTACTGGGTTTTATGGACATCCGGAAGTCGCAAAAAGACGGGATTCGTGGGAGTTGCTTCGTCGCTTGGGCGGTTTAGATGACCTTCCTTGGTTGGTGGTGGGTGATTTTAATGAGATTTTGTTGCCTTCGGAGAAACTGGGTTTGGGAGACCGAAGCAGAGTCCAGATTGAAGCCTTCCAACATGCTTTATCGGATTGCTCGTTAGCCGATTTGGGTTTTTCAGGGCCCCGTTTTACGTGGTGCAATAATCGACCATCTGGGTTGGTCCGTGAACGATTAGATCGTGGAGTGGCTAATGATGCCTGGTTAGGTATGTTTCCGAAGGCTAGGGTGGTTCACCTCACTTGTACGACATCGGACCACATGCCAATTCTGGTTGATTTACTAGGGCTGAATCTGTGTCAAACTAGGCAGAGATGGAGACAACGTATTTATCGATTTGAGGCGATGTGGCTTCGTGATGGTAGATGTGAGAAGGTGGTTAAATCTAACTGGGCCTGTGACTAAGAGGGAAGTATGGCTGGCTTACGGCTTAATGTGGAGAAGATGGGCTCTAGATTAACCCAATGGGGGAGGTCTACGTTTGGTCATGTCCAACACTTACTGCGGTCTAAGTTGAATGAGGTGCGGCGTTTGGAGGAATTGGGTGTGCTTTCTCGGGATGAATTTGGCAAGCGCATGCAGTTATGTCGTGAGATTGATGAACTCTTGGAGAGAGAGGAGACTTTGTGGTGCCAAAGATCGCGAGCGAATTAGTTGAAAGATGGCGATCGGAACACTTCTTTTTTCCACTTCAAAGCGTCGCAGAGGCATAAGAAGAAGAGGATTGATGGGCTTCAAGATGATAATGATAGATGGTGGTCTAAACCGGCAGATTTTGAGAGGATTACCGTGGGTTATTTTGAGAAGCTGTTTGCTTCGGGGCAATGGCGTCATATTGGGGACGTGTTGGATACCTTTCAAGCTGTTTGTCCCGACCGAGAGGAATGTGGAGCTCGCTAGACCATATACTGCAGAGGAGGTGGCTCACGCTTTATTTCAGATGCATCCTACGAAAGCCCCGGGCCCGGATGGTAAACCAGCGCTATTCTATCAACGGTTCTGGCCGATAGTTAGGGCTCAAGTTACGCGGGCGGTGTTGGGAGTGCTTAATGAAGGCAAATCGGTAACGGCCATGAATGACACTTTTATTGTGTTAATTCCAAAAGTGAAGACACCCAAACGGATGTCTCAATTTCGGCCAATAAGCCTTTGTAATGTGGTCTACAAGATTGTGAGTAAGGTGTTAGCCAATCGAATGAGGAAAATTTTACCCGAGATCATTTCGATGAATCAGAGTGCTTTTGTGGCGGGGAGGCTCATTAGTGATAATGTCCTTGCTTCTTTTGAGATTTTTCATTTTCTGAAAAATAAAAGGCAGGGCAAAGAGGGACATTTTGCCTTAAAACTTGATATGAGCAAAGCATATGATCGGGTTGAATGGGGGTTCTTACGGGGGGTAATGGAGAGGATGGGATTCCATCAACATTTTGTGGATACAATTTTACATTGTATCTCATCTGTGTCATATTCGGTCCTTGTGAATGGTAGCCCGACGAAGAAATTTGCTCCTACAAGGGGACTGCGCCAAGGGGACTGCGCCAAGGGGATCCGCTTTCTCCGTATTTGTTTGTGTTGTGCGCGGAAGGTCTTTCTTCTTTAATTAAAAGAGTTGAAGGTGAGGGTAAGCTCAAGGGGGTGGCGGTGTGTCGAGGTAGTCTGCTGGGTGTCTCATCTCTTCTTCGCGGATGATAGTTTGTTGTTTGGAGTTGCAAACTCGCAAGAACTATCGGTGGTTCAAGATATATTAGGAAAATATGAGCGAGTTTCCGGCCAGAAAATTAATCTTGAGAAATCGGCTATTTGTTTTAGTAAGAATGTTGGGATGGATATTCAGGTGGGTCTGCGGAATGCGATGGGGGTTGGACATTTGGCGGATTCTGGAAAATATCTGGGGCTGCCTTACATTGTGGGCCGCTCTAAAAAATGTATATTTAATTCTGTTAAGGACAAAGTTTGGACTCGGTTAAATGGGTGGAAGGAAAAATATTTATCAGTGGCTGGTAGGGAGATTTTGCTTAAATCGGTTGCTCAAGCTATTCCAACGTATATCATGTCTTGCTTCCAGCTACCTGATGGAATTTGTGAGGATATTGATTCTATGGTGCGTAACTATTGGTGGGGTGAGAGAGAGAACAAGCAGGAAAATCCATTGGAAAAATTGGCCGAACTTTGTGTGACCCAAAATGGGATGGGCGGGATGGGTTTCCGCAGTTTGAAGGCCTTTAATAAAGCTTTGCTGGCCAAACAGGAATGGAGGTTGGTTTCGGAGCCGGATTCTTTGTTGGCCAGAATGTTAAAAGCTAAGTATTATCCTCACACAACTTTTCTTCAAGCTACTGTTGGGTCAAATCCCTCGTTAACATGGAGGAGCATTTTTAATGCCAGACTGCTTTTGGATGCGGGGTTAAGATGGCGTGTGGGGGATGGCCGATCAATTCAGATTTGGGGTGATAAGTGGGTGCCACGGCCTCATTCTTTTCGGGTTTGTTCGCCACCTACAACACAGTTACAGGGTGCTTTGGTTAGCGACCTTATCGATGGGGATAGGCATTGTTGGGATGACAATGTATTGCACACTGAACTTCTTGGAGTTGGATGTGGAGGCAATCAAGCAAATCCCTCTTTGCTGCTATGGTATTCCTGATAAGTTGATTTGGCACTATATGAGAACTGGGCTGTTTTCGGTTCGCTCGGCGTATCATTTGCAGATGAGTATGAATGGTCGGGAGGTGCATGGGTCTGGGTCTGAGGGGCAAAATGTTAGCTGGTTTTGGAAGCATGTATGGAGCCTTCGCATTCCCAATAAGATTAAGGTTTTTGCATGGAAGTGTTGTTCAAATAGTCTTCCAGTGAAATCTGTTCTGCAGCATAGGCATATATTGCAGGAGGATAGGTGTGATGGATGTGGAGGATGCTGCCGAAACGGTCATGCACTGTTTCTGGGAATGTAGGAGGGCGCGGGAAGTCTGGAATCAAAGCCCGATATCGTTTGTGATTGATCATGGTAGGGGTGGTGATTTTCTGGAATGGGCATATGGTATTGGACGACGGTTGGATAAAGTCACAATGGGTTTTTTTTTGGGTCTTTGCTGGGGGTTGTGGTCTTCGTGGAATAAAGCTCTTTTTAGTAATGTTATTCATTCGGCTACTGCGACGGTTCAAATGGTGTGCGATTTAATGCAAGATTTTGAGAGGGCTAACTCTAACGTGCGTGGTATTTCACAGGTTAATGGCAGTGAGAAGTGGAGACCGCCAATCGGGGAGATTCTAAAAGTGAATTTCGACGGGGCCATGTTTAGGCGACAGAAGGCCTGTGGGGTAGGGGTTGTGATCCGTGATTTCAAAGGTGCTCCTATTGCAGCTCTATCGGAGCAAATTCCACAATGGATGGTGGCTGATTGTATTGTAAGCTGTGGTTGCTGTTAAGGCTCTGGAGTTTGCAGCAGAGATGGGCTTAACAAAAATTCAATTGGAAGGTGATTCCCTTACTGTGGTCAAGGCAATGCGAGAGGATGGTCATCTTAGTGCTTTGTTTGGTCATTTTGTTCAATATGCCATCGCTCGTAGTAAGCAATTTTCGAGCTTCTGTGTCTCACACACGCGGCGGAGTGGCAATATTATGGCTCACCATTTGGCTCAAATGGCTAAGGAGGATCCTCAGAAGCGAGTTTTGTTGGCTGGGGTTCCGGAGCATTTAGTGCAGGTTTTGTTGAGTGATGTTCCCATTTTGTAGGGGGTCATGACCTCCACCTTCTAAAAAAAAAAAAAAGTATTTTTTTATCAATTAATCTATAAGATATTCTTGTATTCTAATTAGTCCTATTATTTTGAAAATTTGATCTATCAACTCTTAATTCTTATATTTAAAATATTTTTATGAACAATTTTACCTTACAAATATTTTTTGAACCTTTAACAATTTCGTGATGTGAACACATTAAATAAATTTGACAGCGTGAATGTTCACGTAGGGATGGCAATTTGAACCCGGCCCGACGGGGACTCGACCCCCCGACCTCGAATTGAACGGTTTTTTCCTCGAAAAATACCCCCGACGGGCTGGGGATGGTATTTAAAAATAAATCCCCGATGATATTCGGGCCGGGGACAGGGATACATTTTCTAATCCCGGCCTCGGCCTCGGCCCCGCCCCCGTTCAGCCCCCGAACCTGTTTATATATATATAAATATTTATGTGTGTGTTGTGTGTTTATAAATTATATATATAAATATCATGTGACCACAAGTCAACTTAACAGTTATATATATAAATATCATAATACACAAACACATTTGGGTCTGGCCTCCCCCCTCTCTCTCTCTCTCTCACACACACACAACCGTAGCTCCCTCACCGTCACCGCCGGCTTCTCTCGTTCTCACCGACAGCCCCTCACCGCCAGCTGCTTCACCGCCGACTCCTCATCTTCCTCTCACGGTATGCCCGTCTCCCTCTCTCTCTCTCTCTCTCTCTCACAGATCTCCTTCTCTTTTTCTCTCTCTCTCTCTTTCTCTCTTGTTTTTTGCTTTTATTCTTAAGATCTGAAAAATAATGGAGCTGAAGATAAAGATGCTGATGAAGATCTGGTGGTGATGAAGATGATGAAGATGCTAGATCTGTTAGAGCTTAGAATTTTTTTTTTGAGCTGATTTTTTTTTTTGATGTTGTTGATGTATTTTGAGCTCAGATGTTGTAGATGTTGTGTTTTTATTTATTTATTTTTTTTTATGTTGTTGATGTTGTTTTTCAGCTCAAATAAGTTGTTTTCTGTTGATGATGTTTTTTTTGGCCGGGGAGTTTCGGGGTCGGGGAAACCTGATCCCCGTTAGGGGCGGGGATGGGGGCGGTAGTGGGTTCCCCGTCGGGGATCGGGGCCGGGGACGGGGAAATTCCTACCATCGGGGATCGGGGACGGGGAGGGTGATCCCCGGCCCGGCCCCGTTGCCATTCCTATGTTCACGTCATAAAACACTCACACTGTCAATACAAACATTAATGCACACTTCACTTTATTATTATTATTAGAGATATTTTGGATAATTATATCATCCATAGGATTTATTGGAGCATAAAAAAATAATTTAGACTAAGTAGAATATAAGTAGGTGAAGAGAGATTTATGAATAAATGCCCCTATAAGATATACTTTTTAATATTAAAATATATCAAAAGCACTAAGGCTACGTTTGTTTGGCAGATTAGATTGGATGAGATTATTAGTGAGAGAATTGTTAGTGAAGAGATTGTTAATGTGTGGATTGTTAGTGAAAGGATTAAGTAAAAGTGTATTTGTTTTGATGATAGTATGAGAGATGATTAGTGATGGGATTGTTAAATTATTTTTATATAAAATAAATAAATAAATAAACTATTTCTATATTTTAAAAAACTAAAACAAATATTAAAACAAATAAGTGCACTTGGTAAAAAAAAAAAAAAATTAAAAAAATAAAGTTTTTATATAAAATAGACTAATTCCCTCACTATTTTTTTAATTCCACCTAAAATTCACCCAAGCTAATCCCCTGACAGAGAGGGATCACTAAGCCCCCTTCACTACTAATCCTATGACATTTTTTTGCATCCAAACAAGGGTTTAGTGGGTTCCACAGATTGGTAATCCAATCCACCCTCACAAACCCCTAATCAAACATGGCCTAAGGGTATTTATGAAATTTCATATAGTTAATCCCATCATAGAAAGACAAAAAATATATATATATATATATGATTTTCTATTAGTCCAGTAGTCATCAAACAAATACAATTTTTTTTAATCCTCTCACTCAATCCCATCACACTAATAATCTCCTTACTAAATCTCCACACTAACAATCCCACCCAACTTAACTCTAAAATAAACGGGCCCTAAGTTATTTTTTGGTGTAAATTACATTGATAGTCATTGTATTTTGATTCTTACAATTTCAATTAACTCGATTTTGACCTTGAATTTATGACTTTGTTTTAATTTAGTCAATTTGTTTACAATTGTTAGTATTTTTTAATGAAGAATATGTATATAAGTGACATATGTCATGCATTTAGAGCCAAAATTATAAACTTACTCAACTTGAGTTAAACTCAAGCAATTCAGTGATCATTTTTCATCAAAAATAATAACGGCATTATCAATTAGACCAAATTAACATAAAATTAAAAATTAAAAATTAAAAATCAAAATTAAATCAATTAAAAATACAAAAATCAAAACGACATAAGAAGTAAAGTATAAAGACCAGCGATGTAATTGAACCTTCTGTGTTTTTTTGAGCCATAAATCTCTACTCAGTTTTTGCACAACCTGAATTGGACCCGTTTGATAACGATGCAGGGCTTGTAATTGGGCTAGACTGAGGTGGGCCAAGGTGAGCCTCAGCTCAGTCTAAAGGGTACATCCTATATTTAATCGTAAGCCCAATGTCAATCCACTATTAGTTAAATACAATACATTTCAACGCCCAAGCCCAAAATTTGTTTTCTTGAACATCTATGAGAGATCTTCTTTTCCACTTCAGGCTCCACATCAGGAAAGGCCCTAATTTTTTTAATATAACTATCATTGTTGTTGTGCTGTTTCATATTCATTGAACTAGTTGTCTTTGGGGTGTTTGGTGAGATTTTTTTGAGCCAACTTATGACTTTTGGCTTTTAAAAAGTTATTTTGGACTATTTGGTTAAACTTATTTCAAACAGCTTCTGATTCTAACAACTTATTTTGAGTCAAAAAAGCTGATTCTGAGAAGTTATTCACCCCTTACTTCTAATTATCAGTTTCTGCTGTAGACATGTTAATTTACGGTTATACTCTTAGATTTTTTTTATTTTTTATTTTTTTAAAAATAGAAAAAGACCCAAATGGACTATAAAATATTATTATTATTTTTTATAAGAAATGTAGACAAATAGTGAATAATAAAAAAACAAAAATTAATTGAAAAAGTTACTTCACAACTTATTTAGCAAACACTACTCAGCAACTTAAATCTATAATCCAACAGTTATACCAAATAGATTAACAGTTTTTGATTAAAGTCATAATCTATAATTTGTTAAGCTATAATCTATAATCTGTTTTAACAGTTACACCAAACAGGAACCTTTATCAGGTATAGGACTACATTTGGATAAAAACTAATGGTTTTAAATATTTCTTATTTCTAATCAATTCCTATCAAAGAAAGAACAATGTGAGTATAGGTCAGTCAAAACTCAAAAGGCTTTAGGCCAAGAAAAATTGATACCAAAAATAAAAAATAATGTTATAGTGTCACATTTCACATTTTCATATTATTTAATATGGCATCTTATATGACACTAATCGTATTATTTAATGGATTTTATATTTGATTTAAAAATACCAACATTAATATTCTATGGAATACATAAGATGAAGTGATTAGTATCATATAAGGTGTTATATCAAATAGTATACAAGTATAATACCCAAATGCAATCACCACGAGATTACACAAAAGAAAAAAATGCTCAAAGGACAGCTGAAGTTATAACACATTTTTATTGGCAAAATAAATACAAAAAAATGCTATCTTGTATTAATGTAAGATTCATGTTTAAATGTTGAGTTTTGCGGATTGGCTAAATTTTGTTTAAGAAATTAGCAATTAGACATTAGGGTCACTATTTTGTAGAAAAGAAAAATGTTTTTTTTTTTGGGCATAAATTTTTTTTTTGGGGGGAAATTTGGTCCGCTAAAGTTGTGTCCGGTGGTCCTATGAAGCATAGCCCAAACAAAACAAAATAAAAAAAGAAGCTATATCATTGTCCAAAATTTAAAAAAACAAGCATAGCATTATTGATTATTTTAACCTCTAATACTTTTTTGATAATAATGTGTAAATTTTAATATGTGAACTTATTTTCCAATAGATCATCTGATACTTAATGATATTTTCATCAAATACTATTAAAAATATTACGAATTGTTATTTTCAGCGATAATTTAAAATTTTTGTCACAAAAATTGTCACTTTATTATAAGTTTTAGTGACAGTTTAAAAAATTATAAAAAAAAGTCATTAATTTTTAACTTTTAGAGATAGTTTGTAAAATTCGTCACAAAAAAATATCACTAATTGCAAGTTTTAGCAACAATTTATAAAAATCATGACAAAAAAGTCACTAATTGTCAATTTTTACTGACATGCAAAAAATAGTTACAAAAAATTATTTTTAGCAATGATTTTATTAAACTTATTTTCAATAGGATTTGATGAGAATTAGTCTAGCTATTAGAATTTATTAGTAGTTTAACCTTTTGATAATGAATGAAGAAATAGGTCATTCCATCTCAAAATAAATGTAAGAATCTTGTATTTATAAAACTTTCTTCAAATATGTGTTTCTCTCAAGCTTTTATTAGGCAAATAAAAAAAGATAAATTCCAATATACATACATTTAAAAGGGGTGTATCATATGCACTCTAGCTATGTCATTTTTTTTTTAATTATGACCAATTTTCTTTTTTAATTATTACTCATGAGATCTGTAGTTATGCTTCATGTTGTGTTTAGTTGTGACATTTTTTTTTTATAGTTATAACTCAAAAAGTATGAAATCGTGCTATTTTTTTTCTTTAGTTATAAGGTACATATGGTAGGAATGTGTACCATAGTGTTTTTAGTGTAAATTATAAATACATAGTTTGAGATTTGCTTAAAATATAGATTGCTTCTTATAGTTTTGAAAATTACAAATACTCTTTGTTAGAATTTATCATTTAACAAAGTTGATAGAAAAAATGAATTTCCTAACTATTCTCCAATGCAACAATAAAATTACTAGAACTGTTAATCGAAATATATTATTGATATTATTAAAAACTGTTAATTGGGTTAATGATTGATTAATGAAATGCATTATTTGTTATGCAATTAGAAATTTTAAGAAGCGACAAGTAATTTTTAGAATCACAATGTGTAATTAGTATTTTAAACAAACTTAAGAGGGCTATTATTAGCATCTACTTAATTTTTTTGGACCCCTCATTTCTTTAAACCCCCACTATAAACCCTAAATTATAATAAGATTTTTTTTGAACGCTCCATTTAATACCAATTTTATCCATATTCATAATATCATTATACCCAAGTGCACACCTGCCTAATTTTGTACACCCCGTCTTCTTCTTCTCGTAATAAACGATGAATGATTAAGAGACGAATCCCTCTCATTTCCTTCTCTTATAAATGATGGTCTCTTTCTCCTTGTCACCTTGAACGATGGTATCTCAGCCGAAAATCTCATCAGAAATCTATTCGACGGTCTCTTTCTTTTTCTCTTAAGTAACCTTCAACTCTCCATCACATATATATTTTTTTGTTTTTTATTTCTGGGTAAAACCCTTGATACAGGGGGTTTTAGAGAGAAAAACCCTCAGAAAAAACAAAAGTGCTACCCAAAAGACAACCTAAGAGGAGGGGCGAATTAGGTTTTTACAATTAAAATTAATAATACCCTAATAAAAATTATGACTAGCACAATAGATAAATATAATTAATGAAATAAAAATAATTAAAACAAGTGTCTTAACAACTATGTCAGTTAATGATTTTAGCACAGTAAAAATGTGACATATAGCTATGGCAATAAAATAAAGAGATAAGGGAGCGAGAGGCAAACAAATTTATAGTGGTTCGACTTCAACTCGGCCTACGTCCACTCTTCAAGCTTCACTTGAGATTTTCCACTATCTTCTAGCTTCACAGGGGTGCTAGTAACCTCTTTACAAATGGAACAATCCTCAACGGATTTTACATAGACTTCACAAGTCCAAACCCTTGCAAATCTTAGGTGATTCACAATCACTCTCAAGATTTTAAGAACACAGTGTTTGCAACACTTTTACAAGATGAAATAGTATTTTTGCTTTTAAAGAAAGCTTACAATAAATATCTCTCAAAGATAGATATATAAAATGAAGCTTTGATTTTTCTGTAAATCTCACACAGGAAAGATGAGCTTAATGCAATAAGGACTTAGTGTATAATTTCTGATAATAGATGTGAGTGATTATAGATTAAATAATATTTTCAGGTTTTTTGTAACTTGTTTACATTAGAGGCTTTGGTATATATAATGAAAATTATAGCCGTTTATAGCGGTTGTATTCATTTGAATTTATAGTCGTTTATAGCTGTTATAGTCATTTGAATTTATAGCCGTTTATAGCCATTGTACTTCCATCATTACCAATTTGAATATCTTCCACTCCATCATTATAAATTTGAATATCTTCTACTTGAACCTTTTGAACCTTTTGGCCTTTTGAACCTATATAGCTGTTTATAGCCGTTGTACTTCCATCATTACTAATTTGAATATCTTCCACTTGAACCTTTTGAACCTTTTGACCTGCTGCTGTGTTAGGCTGTTTGAACCGTTGTTTTGGACTGTTTGAACTCCTGATTTAATCAAATATTAAATACATTCTAACAACATTTAGGATAAGGTTTATGTGATAAATAATGGGACAAAATAAATTTTAATTCTATTTTTCTCTTTCAAATAAATCATCAAAATAAATTTTGATTAAAATATAATTAAATAAATCATCAAAATAAATTTTGGATTCTATTTTTCTCTTTCAAATAAATTAAAACATCATTAAATAAATCATCAAAATAAATAAGTCTAACAAAAAGAAATAGGGGAAACATCCTACAAAAATGGAATTGTTCGACATTCCAATGCCGAGTAAAATGTTTACGTTCAGCATTGTATTACTGAACAAAACCTTAATAGTCAACAAACCAATACCGAATCAAAAACGATCCAAAATTGTAAATGCAAGATAGATAAACTTACCAATGCAACACCCACCTCATCAGAGTTGTAAAAATGACCACAAATGTAGAAACTCAGAGTTTATAATAGGATTGTTTACATCGTTAACTTATTTGGAATACCGAGTACATTTGAAACCACCGAACAAAACGTTAACTGATTAGGTTGTTTCAAATTTTTTTTTTATTGAAGATGATTACGTGGGTCTATAATGGTGATAAAGAAGAATACGGTTAGGGTTTAGGTTGGTAAGCCATACGTATAGATGGGAATGGAGGTGGGTTTACAATATTATAGAGTGTCATTCTAATTGTTTTTATTTCGTGGATGTGTGTTCCATTAAAAGTTATATTTTAATGTAATTTTACTTCAAGGTATAATTGTAATAAAAAAAGAGATGAGAATTGGAGGGTCCAAAAAAATTAGATAAGTGCAAATAGCACTCAAACTTAAAGGTGTGTATTTGCAATTTACCTAAAACACTGATATTATACGTAAAATTTCTTCAACTTAATGATGTGAAATGAGTTGAAGTAATCTAGCTCAACTCTTAAAATTTTCATATTTCAAGATTTTTATATGATTTCATGGCGATGAATGATTTGAAATAGGAAGACATGTGTTAGCAAAAAATTATCTAGTGTTCCGAAAAGATTACATGGTTGTGTGTAACTAATGGTTATTTTGTCATTTCTCGATATTTTTTTGATCAGATGTCATTTTTCCATATTGTTTCTATATTTTTGGACTAGGAAATTATACTTGCACCACCAATTAAATTTTTTACACCCTCAAAATTTAATTTTTTAATTATATATTTTTATAATTCTTTTATTACCCTCATCCCTAACCTTTCTCCTTCTCCTTACACCAAAAACTAGGGCTAAATATAGGGTTATCCGAACCGCACAACCCACCCAACCCGAACCTATCCGCATACAAATGGGTAGTTTCGCAAACACAATGCGGGCGGATGCGGTTTAGAATATGACATGATTGCAGGTTGTGGGTTTAACCCACAGTTCGCAAGAACCCGTCCGCACTTAGACTTTTTTTATTTTTAACTTGGACCATTATTATTGTATTATTGCATTTTGGATAAATATAAAAGTTAATGAAGAATTACTTTTAGGTAAGCTTAGAATTTTGAATGATTTTACTTTAATTGTATTGTTGGGTAGTAGATAGTGAATGTGATTGATGATCTAGTTTAGGATTTTGAAAGATGTGCTTGTGTTAGTTTATGATTTGTTTTAAAAGTTTAGGATTTTGAATGATTTGTTTGTGTTAGGAATTGATTTTGTTGTGTTTTTAATTTTATAAATTTTAATTCATTAATTATTAATGTTGGAGTATTTTAGAAAATAGAAAATGAGGGGAAAAGGGTCCAAAATAAATATTTACAAAATGAGAAAAAAGGGCTCCAAAATAAATTTGTAAAGAAAAAGGTCCAATTTGCAAACCGCCCGCAGCCGCCCACACATTCGCGAACCCTATCCGCACAAACCGCAACCTGCATTGCGGGCGGTTGCGGGTTGAATTTTCTCCAAACTGCATACATGCGGGCGGGTCCAAACTTATCCACAAACCGTCCAAAACCTAATCGCGACCACTCCTACCCAAAACCTAAGGTAACGTTTGGTTTAGTTTTAGAATCATGATTTGAGAATGGAGTTGTATTTTGAGTTTGTAAGTTGTTGAATTATGATTTGAAAAGAGAAAATTTGTTTGGTTATGAGTTTTGAATTGAATTTTGAATTTAGTTTTAAATTTTTGAAATGAGTTTTGAAATGAAAAAAGTTGTTTGGTTATAAGTTTTGAAAAGAGTTTTCAAAACTTAATTAAAAAACTTGTAACTCATAACCAAACCCACAATTTAAAACTCAATTGAAAATTTTATTCAAAATTCGTAACCAAACT
Organism: Camellia oleifera; assembly: GCA_022316695.1. Classification (NCBI taxonomy): domain Eukaryota; kingdom Viridiplantae; phylum Streptophyta; class Magnoliopsida; order Ericales; family Theaceae; genus Camellia; species Camellia oleifera. The sequence goes on along the minus strand of CM039310.1, from coordinate 45,604,380 downwards.
CTTTTTAAAATTTAATTCAAAAAAATCATTATTGAAAAAAATAATTTTTATTTAAAAAATTAAATTTTTTATTTAAAATATTAAAAAATATATATTATTTTTTTGTTTAAAAAAAATATTCAGCTATTACTTTATAAAATTACTTTTGATTTTTTTTTTGTTTAAAAAAAATCTTAAAAAAAATTCTATATTTAAAAAATATCAAAAACAAATATAAATTTTTTGTTTTCAAATAATACGTTGTAATTGCAAAAAAAAATAAAAAAAAATAAAATGGTCAACCGGCCGGACGTCTGGAAGGATACCCAGGCAAACGACTTGGTAGACCCAATCCGCAAATTCAAAATTCAAAAACTCTACTCTGCCAAACATGTATTTGAATGTGTATTCAAATGTGGTCTTGGAATCAATTTTTGAAAACTTAAATCAAACATAGTATTCAAATATAAGGGGTGGAATTATGATTTGAAACTTAAACTAAACAGAGCCTAAAAAATTCTAACTCTAATTCTTCCCCATCGCCACCACCTCCATTGGCCAACTACCAGCGCCGCCACTCTGCGACCACTCTACCACCCTTTCCCTCTACCTAGCCCCTCTCCACTTCATTCCTTTCCTTAATGTATTCCATAGTTTTAGGAAACTCGTGTATCAAGTGTAAGCATCTGATATAAATACTAGATTTTGAATCAAACCCAGACCTGAACAACATTATTAGACAAGAGAGACAATGGAAGTTTCAGTGGTGAGAAGTCAGACAATCAAACCATCTCACCCAACTTCTCCCCACCTCCACCATGTTTGACTCAATTTTCTAGATCAAATAAACTCTCTAATTTTTAGTTCATTAACCTGTTTCTACTCATTGTTGTCATCAAATTCAGAAACCAACAACAAAAACCCATTAGTAGAAAGACTTGATTTGCTAAAAAAATCACTTGCAATGACATTGGTCGAGTTCTATCCACTTGCCGGATAGTTCAAAGACGATCTTCTCTCCATTCACTACTGTATGTGTCAATTTCTGACCACACTGCCAATCAAGCACTCAGCTGGAGAACACTGGCAGAATAGATTGTGCCTGAATGACCTGCAACAGAAAGAAGAGTCTCCGGCGGTGGTTCGTCTACCCGGGGGCACTACGACGATCAAGTCAATAAAATATCTCTCAAAAGATAATCAATAGTGCTAAACTTACTGCTCTTAATACAAATTGCGTACCTTAGACCCATCGGGGGTGCCTTTCTTTTATAGCCAACTCAATCCTAGTCCCAATAGAAGCCTAGCTTCAATGGACTTCTTGCTCCGTCCCTATCTTGGACTCTTCAATAGACAAAGATAAACTCCCAAAGAGCTTTATCCTTATCCAGGCTGAAGTCCTTCCTCATTCTAGGATTCTTGTTCCTTATCCGCTTACCTCGGATTCTGATATCTTCGGAGATGACCTTGGCCTAGCTGAGATAACCTCGGCAACATGACTAGGTGTAACAACCCTCGTCACGGTTTACCGAATAAGCACTGATTACCGATAAACTGAACTGATTATGACTGATAAGTGAATTGAATAAATTACTGAACTGACTGACTGAAATTGAAACTGAATTGATTGAGTTTATTTATTGTATTGCATATTCTATCTATTTGATCAACTGATTATCTGTTTGAGTTTTTATGTTTAAACTGCTAATTGAAGGCCCTATCGGCGGCCGAACCGTAAATAGATTGATGTTTTAGGACCGTCATAATTTATCTGATTTTAATGGTATAATTATCCAAAATGTGATTAGGTATGATTAAATTAGATTAAATGTTGGTATGTTGCAAAGTTGGCCTTATTTACCAAAAAGCCATGTAGTGGCCCACTATCTTAAACCATTTTGAGCCTTATAACACCTCATGCCAAACATTGATCAACCTTTCTTGAGAGCTAGCCGACCTTAGAGTAAGAGAGGGAGAGAATTAAGAGGGAATTGGGTTCAACTTGTAGAATTGCTTGGAAATTGAAGATTGATTTCAAAATTGTGCTTCCATTTTTGAATACAAGACTTGGGTAAGAGAATTCATCCCTCTAATTGTGAGTTTAAGCTAAGTCTTGCACGTTTCATGCTCCATTGTAGAACTAAGTCATGATTTAGTACAAAACATGGTGAATTATAGCTTGATTCATGCATGCATGTTAGTATTGTTGGATTTTGAGTTGATTTCATGGTAGAATTGTACATGCATGCTCATGTTTAAACTTAAGTCCATGTTTTCAACTTGTTTTGAAAAGAATGAGCTCCTTAGAGCATGTTTTGAAGCCTTAAATTGGTTTGAATACATGCAGGTCATGTTTGAATATTGTTCATGCATGTTCATGAAAAATGAGTTTGAAAATGAGTTTAATTGAAACACCCTTGGGCCTTGATTTCTTAAATTGATCTTTGAAACATGATGTTCTATGAGTTTACAAATGTTTTCCAGAAAATGGGCCCAAGAGGACCGAATTTGGAGCATAAAAACTTGATTTTGAGCTTGGGACTCAAATCTGGAATTTCCAGATTTTGGTCGTCCGCTCGAGCGGGGGAAGTGCCGCTCGAGCGGGCAAATCAAGCTCCCAGCAATTTTGACCTGTTTTACAGTCCGCTCGAGCGGAGTGATGCGCGCTCGAGCGGAGAAATCGCACATCCAGTACTTTGCACTGTTCATCAGTCCGCTCGAGCGGGGAAAATGTACGCTTGAGCGGAGTGTTGGATGACACGCTCGAGCGGGGATATTGCCGCTCGAGCGGGGACCTTTGTTGGCTTGTCCGCTCGAGCGGGGAAACCTGCGCTCGAGCAGGACCTTGTTTTACTGAAAATTTCTGAAACTATTTTCTGTGCACATCTTTGCATCCTCATCCCATCCTAGGTATTCTTAGGCCTAGTTTAAGACATCTTAATGAGGATATGGATGTAGAACACACCGAGGCATAATAGGGAGTTAATTATTACACTTCCTAACTGTGAAACTTAAAGTGTGTTCAATTTGTTAACTGTTTAGGGTTGGCATTCCGAGAAGACGCTCTAGCTACTGATAGCCCAGAACTCTGTGAGTAACGATTGTGTAAAGATACGTTCAAAATGTTTATCTTTTGAATACTGAACTGAACTGTTTACTGAACTGATATTGTTTACCAAATGAATGTATGTCCTATATTCTGAACTATACTGTGGCATCCTTAGCACCTACTGCTTACTGTTACTGTTACAGAGATCTCTGTCGGTTCCCTCGTGGAACCACTACTGTTTACTGATTGATGGCCATCATTACTGTTCGGTCTTTTAAGACCTACTGTTACTGTTATGCTGATGGATGTACCACATATGACTGTTTACTGTATTGAACAACTGATATACTGATTTAATTGAACTGTTTTCATTACTGTAAGGACATTCATTCTAAACCTCTTTACGCATTATGTTATTCACTGCGCTTTAGCTCACTGCTCATATATATATGTAGGTGTACAGGCACCAGACCAAAGCTAGACACGTCGGGGTTATTCTAGTTTTGTCAAGCCAGCCTACGTGCTTCACTGCGAGGTTCCAAGCCTATCATGCTAAGGCTTACGGGTGTTTTAGCATTACTGTACTGTTATCAAGGGATTAGGTCCCTGCACTGAGTGACTGTAAATATTGGTATAGACTGTACTGTTTGACTGCATAAATGTTTGAAAAATCTTTTGGGCATACAGACTGTCACAGCTCATTGGACATTATTTATTTACTGTATTGGCTTCCACCAGGCCCTGTACTCTGTTTTACTGTATTACTGTTAAGCAGGCCTTCGGTAATCTCGGATTACTGGCCGGTTACGGTGCTAAACCCATAGGGCCGGGTTTGGGTCGTGACACTAGGACACGCGGCATCTCGGCTAAGCTCGCTTTCTTTACTCATTGCCGAAGTAAGTACTCGTTGACTCAGTATGACCAAGACTCGTAGTTTGCTTTCATAAATGCCTTTGAATCACTAACCAGGGTTGTTCAAATTTCTCAATCGAGGTCATTCTCCAAGCCGACATGTCCTCTATAGGAAATGAATTCCAAGAGCTCCTTCACGCGAAATGAGCTATTATGCACAGTAACTCAACCGTTTAGGGCACGCGTCTACCCCTCATTAGATCATACCTATTACGCGCCGGAAAGAAAATTTTTTTTTCTCACGTGCGCCGTCTGACGCATGCGCTTTTTTAGGCACATTAATGACTTCTTTGCCGCCGTTTTTGCGTTTCAACAAAAATCAATTTCTTTCTCTCTGTCTCTTCACTTTTGCTTCTTCGTTCTCAAGCTCTCAATTCTCTCTATAGCTTCTCTTTTCAGAATACGCCATTTTTTCAAACTTTCAAGCTCTGTAACTGCTTTCATTCCTCTCTTTCGGTGAAGTTTTCGCTGTTCTGTCGCTTTTGCAACCGTCGTCTAACTTCGGCAAATTTAACACCGGTTTGACATTTTCTAGTAAGCCATTGTTCCCTCTAGATTCAGTTCTTGATTCCAGTACTGCTAAACAAGAGAACGCTAGGGTTACATTAGCCTTAGCCAAACAAGAGAACGCTAGGGTTACATTAGCCGACATCTAGTACTGTTACACCATGTGTGGCCTTAAAAGGGACACAGGTTATGTTTACTACCTTAAACCGAGGTCCACAGAGTATAAAATCGTTGCCGACCTCCCAGACTCCAACAAGGGAACTGGGGATGATTACTTCATTACCTGGGGGAACTGGGAGTTCGCTCCAGATGAGGATCTCCACCTCTACCCTCTTCCTCGAACAGTTTTTGTGGAGGGTAATGGTAAGAGTCCTATGTCCATACTTACTTGTTTTTTAACATCTTCAATACTTTGTTGGTTCTAATGTTTGGTTTTTCCTGCAGCTCTTCCCCAGCCAAAAAAAGGCTTCCGAAAGTCCTTTTTTCCCAGTAAGGATTTGAAGAGGCTACTGGATTTGCCCATCCACAAACGGAAGGCCCCTCTGCTACTCAACTTCATCCCCACTTACAAGTCGACTCTTCCCGACGTTCCAAGGAAGAAGAAAAGCCTTTCCTCGCTTTCTGCCACAACTCCTCAAGCAGCCTCCTCATCTCGGCCAGATCAGGGATCGACCTCTGATCCAGCAGAGCAGCCGTCTACTTCGGCTCCATATCTGATACCTCTATCTCAATGCCGACGACAACGACGACGACAAACTGTTTTTGCTGCTGAGATCGGTCACCAAAAAGCAGTCGCAAAAGACCTCTTAGCCAGCATTCCTGCCGATGTTGACGTTCAGCCAACACAAACCCAGCCTCAACCGAAGCAGAAGCAGAAAAGGATCAAGAACTCTCATCCAAAAGCAAAGGTGAATCAAATTGATACTGAGGACTCCTTGCCAATTTCAAAATTGGCTTCGAGCGAGAAGACCACCTCCATCCCCGAGAAGAGGTCCGCCGAGGCCGAGGCCTCCCAATCAACTCGGTCAAAGAGGCCGAGGTCAGAGTCAACCACAACGTCGGGCTCCAGGAAGTCTGGTGCCCCCTAGGCTTTAACCATTACTTTGGAGGACAGGCCGGTCACCGTTGATAATAGCGCCGACGACATCAATGTCGGTGTTGCCCTTACCACAGCCTTGCTCCTCCTAGGGGATCTCGACCGCAATATCGAGATGACTGAGTATGAAAACTACGCTTTGATGCTGCAGCACTCTGCAAAGGTAAGCTTCTATAATTTTTCTTTATCTATTTCATACTTAGAAAATTTTCTAATAATTCCTGTTCTGTCCACTTTTCTTCAGGCAATCCAGCACGCCCACTCCTTTTTAGTGCAGTCCTTTGAAAACAGGAAGGAGCTGGCCGATAAGAAAATGGAGGTCTCCAGTCTGCAGAAGACCAATAAAGGCTTACAGTAAAAAATGAAGACTTTGGCAGACCAAGCCGAGGCTGGTGTTAAGTCCAAGGATGATGCCGAAGAAAAGGCGAGTGCTGCTGAGGCTATAAACAAAGTTCTTCAGGCCTAGCTGAAAGAGGCCGAAGATAAGACGGCCGAGGCCCAAAAGGAGCTTCAAGACGCCTTGGGCACAAAAGAGGCCGAAGTCAAGGCCGTCGACGAGAAGGGATACAACGAGGGGGTGGCCGACGTCACGGCAGACTACGAAAAGCAGGTGAAGCAGGCATATAATAAGGGCTTCACCCTTGGCTGGATGACCTTGCTAAAAAAGCTCGATGTCCCCGAGGACTCCCCCCTCAGGAACGCCGACGTCATCCCTCTTCCATTCCCCCCAACTCCAAGCCAATCCGACGACGATTCTGAGTCTGAGAAGGAAGCCTTGGTGAGGAAGTCCAAGGAAGCGGCTGGGGCCAAGTCCCCTTCTCAAAATGAGCAAGTCCTGGACTTGACTCAAGATGAGGAGGGTGAGGAGGTTCCCAAGGATGCTGCTCCTGAGAAGGCATCATTGGACGTGCCTCTCACTGACAAGAGCCTCGATCAAACCCTTCAAGAAATTGACGCCGAGCTCGCGGCTGAGAAAGCCACCGAAATGTCTTCTCAGCAGTCCTCCGAGATCTAGACCCAACCTACTGGTGGTGTCGAAGAAACTTAGTTTTATGTTTTTTTCTCTGGTATTCTGTACTTTTGTTTTTCTTTGAAACAATGTAAGCTCTCCATATGGCCGATGTGCCTTCTTTTGTTATCCTTGAACAATTACTCTTTTGGTAGGCCGAAATGCCATCTTTTGTACATAAATGCAACTTCTTTCCCTGAATGCTTGTATCTCTATCATCTCTTTACTGCTCTTGTATGACTTTCATACTTAGAATAATTTTGTGTCTTCAATAGACACCTCAATCTTGTGCCACCTTCTCGGGGTGACATACCTTGGTTATACAAACCAATGGTTTACCTCGGCAAGTACATAAGTACTTAGTTTTATACAACCTTGGCCTTAACTTGTAATTTTTTCACAAATTTCAACAAGTGTTAGACATAACCTTAGTTTAGCTTCAACTTGTAAATTTCACAAATTTCAACAAGTGTTAAACATTATCTCCACTAACTTCAACTTGTAAATTTTTCTCAAATTTCAACAAGTGTTAGACATAACCATAGTTTAACTTCAACTTGTAATTTTTTCACAAATTTCAACAAGTGTTAAACATGATCTCGGCTAACTTCAACTTGTAAATTTTTCTCAAATTTCAAGAAGTGTTAGACATAACCATAGTTTAACTTCAACTTGTAAATTTTTCACAAATTTCAACAAGTGTTAAACATGATCTCGGCTAACTTCAACTTGTAAATTTTTCTCAAATTTCAACAAGTGTTAGACATAACCTTAGTTTAACTTCAACTTGTAAATTTTTCACAAATTTTAACAAGTGTTAAACTAATTTTAGCTTGTATAATCGAACCATTTTCCAATTCTCTGCCCTCTAATGTGAACCGAAGTTGCACTTGGGTTTCCATTATGCGTGTGTTCCAGAAACTTTCATCAAGTGTGAAAAATCAGGTTAAAACTTTATTTATTACTTTGGCAAATAATAAAAAACAAGAAAATTTAATGATAAAAAAACTTAAGGTTGCAAGTATTCCAAGGTCTTGGCAACTCTTTGCCCTCATTATCTTTAAGCCGATATGCCTCATTGCCCAGCACCGAGATGATTCTGTAGGGTCCTTCCCAATTTGGGCCAAGCTTGCCCTCTCTGGGATCCTTCTTGTTGCCGACAACTTTTCTCAAGACAAGGTCACCAATTTGAAATTCCCTTGGGTTGACCTTCTTGTTATAGGCTCTGGCAAGCTGTTGCTGGCATGCTGCGAGCTGAATTGCAGCTCTCTTCCTTCTTTTTTCTAGAAGATCCAGATCTCGGGCTAGTAATACATTATTAGTGCCATTCTCTACTCCCTGAGTTCTGATTCCTGGGATGCCGACCTCCAGAGGAATGACTGCTTCTGTGCCATAAGCCATGGCAAATGGGGATTCCCCAGTTGATTTTCTCGGCGTAGTCCGATATGCTCAGAGTACACTTGGTAGTTCATCCACCCACTTTCCCTTTGCTGCTTGCAACCTCTTTTTTATCCCATCTAAGATAACTTTGTTGGATGCTTCTGCTTGTCCATTGCTTTGGGGAAAGCTTGGGGTTAAAAAGTAATTCTTGATTTTGAATTTTGCACATAAGCTTTTTATTAGCTTACTATCAAATTGTGTTCTATTGTCTGTAACTATTGCTCTTGGAATCCAAAACCGGGTGATGATGTTCTTCCATATAAAGCTCTTCACATCCACATCTCGAATCTTGGCAAGGGGTTCAGCTTCTATCCACTTGGTGAAGTAGTCTGTTGCCACCAGCAGGTACTTCCTTTGTTCAGTTGCTTGGGGGAGTTGTCCAACAAGATCCATGCCCCATTGGGCGAACGGTCAAGGACTGGATACTGGGTTCAGGTCTGTTACTGGTTGGTGTATCAGAGGTGCAAACCTTTGGCACTTTTCACATTTCTTCACATAGGCTTCTACATCTTTCTGCATGTAGGGCCACCAATACCCCTGGGTAATGGCCCTATGGGCAAGTGATCTGCCCCCAACATGGCTTCCACATATTCCTTCATGAATTTTGTACAAAAAATCTTCAACTTGTGAAGGATGTACACACCTCAAAAGGGGTCCAGTGAAGGATCTTCTGTAGAGATGTCCCTCTGTTGTCAGACTGAATCTTACCGACTTCAATCTGATCTTGTGTGCCTCTTTGTGATCGTTTGGCAATTTTCCTTCTTTCAAGAATGCTGCTATTGCATCCATCCAGCTTGGTCCCATGTCTACACACATTGCTTCACGCTTTGTGGTCAGTGGTTCAATGCTTGGGCCTGACAAATAGTCAACCATTATTGTCCTTGCTTTTCTAGGTTGTACTGCACTAGCTAGGTTAGCCAATGCATCAACGTGACTGTTATCATCTCGGCTAACCTGAAGTAGTCGGCAGTTCTGAAACAAGGCCGCCAACCTGATGACCTCCTTTACGTAGGCCGACATCCTTTCATCTCGGGCTGCAAATTCGCCTGTTGTCTGGTTGACTATAAGCTGTGAGTCACAAAAGACTATTACCTCATCTGCTTGTACTGCTGCTGCCAGTTTTAGCCTTGTAATGAGTGCTTCATACTCTGCTTCATTGTTTGAGGCCTTGAACCCCAAACGAATCAATTGTTCTAGTATCTGCCCATCTGGAGATACCAGTACTACTCCTCCCCCACTCCTTGTCGGTTTGAACTCCCATCGACAAACAGTCGAAAGGAGTTGCCGATGTAAATGCTGCAGGGTCTGAATTTTTCTTTTTTCCTTTGTTCTGTTGCCCTTAGCGGGGCTCCTCTTTGCTCTCTTGGACACGGTTCATCTCGGCCCGACAGGGGCCCGATGTACGGTGGCTCCTGGAGTGAACTCGGCCACAAAGTCGGCCAAGACTTGGCCTTTGATTGCCGTTCTGGGTCTGTACTCTAGATCATATTGGCCTAAGGCCACTGCCCATCTGGCTATTCTTCCTGTCAGATCTCCTTGTTGTAACAAGAACTTCAAAGGGTGTTCAATTAGCACCACAATTCTGTGGGCTTGAAAGTAATGGTTCAGTTTCTTTGAAGCCATTACTAATGCTAGTGCCAATTTCTCTAGGGGTAAATACCTGGTTTCTACATCGGCCAGGGTTTTTCTTACATAGTAAACAACCCTTTGCTCCCTTTTTTCTTCTCAGACTACCACTGCGCATACCGCGTGTTCTGAAACTGCTAAGTATAGGAACAGCTCCTCTCCAGGTTTTGGATTTGAGAGAACTGGAGCCGCGGTCAAATACTTCTTTAAGTCGGCCAAGGCGGCTTCGCACTCCTCGGTCCATAAGAAGTCTGTGGCTTTCTTTACTAAGTTGAAGAAAGGTCTACACTTGTTTGAACTTCTGCTTATGAACCTATTCAAGGCTGCACCTCTTCCGGTCAGCATCTGCACCTATTTTGCCGACGTCGGGATCTTCAACTCAAGGATGGCCTTAATTTGATATGGGCTGGCCTCAATGCCCTTTCTGGTCACCAGGTATCCCAAGAACTTACCATATCCAACTCCAAATGCACACTTCGATTTATTGAGTCGGAGCCGATATGTTTTAAGGATGTCGAAGACTGCCTTTAGGTCGGCCAGATGACCCTCAGGTTCCTTGGTCTTCACGACCATGTTGTCGATGTAAACTTCCACTGTCCGGCTAATCAGGTGTTTGAACATTTTGGTTATCAATCTTTGGTAGGTTGCTCCTGCGTTTTTCAACCCGAAGGGCATCACTCTGTTTCATGCTCTGTTTTTGGTTTTGCTTGGTGTTCGATCCAAATTTTATTAAAATTTTAAAAAAAATAAATATTTAAAAAAAAGTAAAAAATTTATAAAATATTAAAAAAATTAAAATATTTTTAAAATAAAATAAAATAAAATATTTAAAATAAAAAATAAAAAATATATATTTAAAAAAATCTAAATATTTTAAAAAATACGACTCAAATATTTTTAAAAAATTATAGCATACAATTGTATGAAATATAGTGCACATTAAAAAAATACAACTCAAAACTGTTTTCAAAATTCATAACCAAACAAATTTTTTATTTTCAAAACTCATAACTCAAAATACAATTCCACACTCAAATCATGATTCTAAAAATAATTTTAAAAAATAAAATAAAAAAATATTTTTTTGATTTTCTTTTTTAAGTAGAGTTTTGAAAGAGTTTTGTTATGAGTTTTGAAAAAAGTTTTAAATTGAATTTTGAATTGTGTATTTGGTTATGAATTTTGAATTTTTTTTAATTATTATAATCACAATTTCAAAAAAGAACCAAATGGAACCTAATTTTTTATAATCATTTTATTTGACAAGAAGCCACAAAAGTCTTGAATGTGGGGAAGTTGCAAGCAAGTAAAGGGTTATAAGGTTGTTTTGAATGATCTAAATAAGTATATTTTAAATTTTTATAAAAAGATATGTAGAAAAGCAATGTGACTAAAAATAAATAAAAAAATAAAAAGGGTACTTTTTTAATACGCTCCAAACCAACCTGAGTGGTACATTGGAGAGGAAACAGCAAAGCAATTGGAATGGGCTGACTATAATCTCAAGTTTATAAGTTTACTCGGCATCATTTGGGAATAGATTTTTTTAGTAATTTTTTAATTTTTTAACTAAAATATAATGTAAAAAAAAATTAGTATATTTGTGATGATTTTTTGATTTTTTACGATGTGTAAAAAGTAGAGAGAAAATAGAGTCTTTGACTTTTTGATATAAGTTGTTGACTTTTTGATTTTTTTAGTAACTTTTTGACTAAAATCACCACTTGCCAAATGAGACATTGAATAATCACTTGAAATTTGTTGCCTTTGAAAATTATTTTTTTCTCATCATTTAAGTTTACTCAATTGAATCATCACTTGGAATTTTTATTGCCTTTGAAAATTATCACTTGGAATTTATTGCCTTTGAAAATTAATTTTTTCTAATCATATTTCACACCCAAGGATCAGTTTGTATACCATACTACAAAATGAGTGAAAAAAAAAAAAAAAACTTTTTCAATCCACCTAAATATTTCAATAAAGTTGTTCTACTAATTTTTTATCAACTTCACATCTCCTTTCATTCTTACCTTCGTAACACAAACACAAAGTTGCTCACCAGTTTGGAAACACAAACACCAATCCAAATCATACCCAAACATGTACCTAATCCTATATGTTCATCAACAACAACATAATCACCAAATCCTATCTGTTCATCATCATCATAAAAAAAAAAAAAATTAAAAAATTAAAAATAAAACATATTTATATGTGCCTCTTCCAAGTACTTCTTCGACCTCTTTGCCACACTCTTCGACCTCTTCGTCATGATCATCAATTTAGACATATCAGAGCCTTTTATATGTACAAATTTTAGCTACAAAAATTTATTTTGCATAGATCAAGTCTTATACATGTATCTTATCTACATCGTCATCATTCTACATCATCATCATTCATCATTAACAACAACAATATGCACTCACAACACCCAGATCATCACAACACCAACAACAATTAAAAATTAATCAGCAAGAACACAGATCCAATCCTAAAATCAACAACAACAACAATATGCACTCACAAGACCCAGATCATCACGACACCAACAACAATTAAAAATAAATCTGCAAGAAGAACACAGATCCAATCCTAAAATCACTGCACATACTTCAACCGTTAGATATTGATTAGGAATCATCTTAGCCATTCAAATGAAATGCAAAATTAAAAATAAATTAAAAAAAAAAAACCTGATCTCCCCTATTCAAAAAATAAAAAATAAAAAATAAAAAAATGTCAGCCATTCAAACGAAATGTAAAATTAAAAATAAAAGAAGAACCGTTCTCCCTTATTCAAAAAATATAAAATAAATAAATAAATAAAATCAGAGATGGGTATAGATGATTTACTGTCTTTGGGTCCATGAAAATCCATATAGAACTTCTCCACCTTATAGTCACTCATCATCCTATTTCACAACAATCAAAACCCAACAATTAAAATAATAACAATAAATTAAATGGAAGAAAAAAAAAATAGACAGCCATTCAAACGAAATGTAAAATTTATAAATTAAAAAAAAAATTGTTCTCCCTTATTCAAAAAATAAAAAATAAAAAATAAAAATCAGAGATGGGTATAGATGATTTACTGTCTTTGGGTCCATGAAAACCCACATAGAACTCTTGCATACCATCATTGATCGTTTCCACCTTATAGTCACTCACCATCCTATTTTACAACAATCAAAACCCAACAATTCAAAAAAAAAAAAAATAATAATAATAAAAATAAATTAAATGGAAGAAATTGTTTTTGGAGATTTACAGTTTCTCTGCGTTTGCTTTGGGAAGACATGGTGCTCTCGACGATGAAGGACGGAGGTGTCATAGTGGGTTGAGATCTAATATCTTGGAGGGGGAAGATATGAAGAGTTGCTGTCGGTAGACATCAGAGGCGACGCGATAGTGGAGACAGTGTGATAGTGGAAGTGAAACGACAGTGGAGATCGGAGGCGGCGCGACGGTGGAGGCGGTGCGACGGTGGAGAGGAGGGAGAGTGTAGACCGTCCGAACTCGCTCCACGTGCCCCCCTTTCGGAGAGGGCGCGGATTGGGTTATAGCTACTACAGTTCGGACTCCTGTCACGGTTCTGAATCTAATCTCACAAAGTGTAATGTAAGACTAACAAATCACCAAAAAGTCCAAATCTGGCAAATCGTTTTGGAAAATCGATTTTGATCAAAAAGCACCAAACATGGACTGCTTTGCCAGATTTCAGAGTCGCCACCTAAATATTTTGTTTTGGAAAATTTAGGAAACCCTAACTCGTGCCTAAGGCCACGTGTTCGTCATCACCAAAGTTGCTTTGGCTCGGAAACTTGTGTACGAGAGGGGAAGGTCCTGAAATGAGCACCTCTGCTCGCCCGATCAAAGATTGGCCTCTGCTAACATGATATGTTGTTTTTGAAAACACATGTGTTCTTATTCTGATTTATTAATCTAGAATTACTATGTGATGCGCACAGCATACAAGTATAGACTAAATCACTCAATTTGAAACAAAACATCTCATGTTTGTTTTTCGAAAATGGTTTGAAGTTGTTACCCTCAAGTAGGCTAAAATGCGGATTTGCCACCCTCAAGTGGGCTTAAAACATGATTTGCCACAAACAAGTGGGCTTAAAACGCACATTTTGATGAATTGTTCCAATTCAAGTAATGAAGCCTTCATCCACAGGCATTTAAGCAGTTAAGCACTTAAGCAAATAGTCTCATGGCAAGCATGCTGTCATGGCATGGCAACACTTACACACATGCAAGGATGCTAAAGCATAAACACTTACAGTGTACTCCAAGCCAAAACAACAGCTAGTTAGAAATCAATGCATGATCCTAACTATGTTGAGTGCCTAATGCAACACATGCAAAGATGCGACTAAATAGGCTTGGCTATCTAAGATGGCATACGAATATCCCAATTGATACATGTATTCAAATAGGAATTGAAATACAATGCAGTTTGAATGATGCGCCGAGCCCGGTGCATGCAAAATAAATGAATGCACTCATGCAAAGCATAAGGTATGCTAATTGAAATATGTCCTAAAACTAACCATCAAAAGCTGGTAAATAAAAGGGAGAAAGACGTGGGGTTGAAAGACATTCACACACACACGCACACTTATTACAACATTTGCCCTCTCGATGGAGGGTCCGAATAATAAGCTAACTAGCTACGCTAATTAAACTAATTATTACAAACCAAAACTAATTAACTATTCCTAGTTAACTAATTATTACAAAAGAAATCGATTAATCAAACACATTAACTAATTAAGTACAAAATCGACGAATTAGCTAACTAAGTAAAGCAGCTAAAGCAGTTAAAAGAGGTCCTCGGGGCGAGGGGTGTATGCATGCTCGATCGCCTCGCTCGGAAATCCATTGCTATGCCCAGAATTGCCTCTGTTTGCATTTGATTTGATCTCTGAAAAGTGCACTAACTTCCAGATTGCTTCTGCTCCAACATGGGGACCTCCTGGTGGGTTGCTGACCAGAAAAGGGGGCTGTAGACCAGAAAAACTGGTTGTAGACCAGAAAAAGTGGTCGGTCAACCACCTCTACTGGTCGGCCGACCAGAAAATTTGCTAAGCTCCAGTTTTGCTGCAACAGAGAACAACAAGGGGCATAGCAGTGTATTTGCAAGATATGTATGCACAACCACCCTCCCTATCAGTTCTCAAGCTCAAGGGAGCGCGGTACTTGACTCTCGGGCCATCAACCGAACATCGCAATGCATGATGGCTGAAAAGCCAAGTTTGCACAAGTCAATATCAATGAATGCACACAAATAACACATAAGGGCCTCCACCTCTATCATGCTTGATCAAGAGGGTCGGCGATCGAGAAATGCTACACGTTTCATCACTTTGAGTATGAAACGTGCGACATTCCTCGTGTTTGTATTAACGTCCAATCCAAACACATGCAACGCAGACCAGATGATCAACTTTCAATGCTAAAGTGACATGCGCAAGACTCTATCATGTAAGCAATGCATGCGAGACATGTCTAGAGACCTAAGCATTAAAGCAAGTGAAAGAGACAACATTAGAATCATGCAATACAATGCTCAATGAACTAAACCAAACCTAAACAGCCCTCATGCATGCCAAAACAGTGGCTGAGATGTTCTGAAATGCTAGCATGAAAGGCAAGAAGATGATGCTCATGCATTGGCTCTCCAATAAGGCATAAAGGCACAACTCTTAAACATAATTAAAGAGTGATAAACATAAGAGTATGACACATATATATGCTCTGAAATCGCGTGAGAAATGATGCCATATCACACAAATAACACAAACAAGGCATGTTAGAGGGCCTAGAGCATAAGGCTAGTTAAGAGCATCACACAAGAGGCATGCAATACATAGCATAACTAACCAAACTAGCACTGGACAGAGCTCAAATAAGCCAAATTAAGGGCCAAGAACATGCTAAAATGGAGCCCAAGAGTTTAGATAAGCATGCATGCAAATTGGCTCAAGATTAAGGCATAAAGCATAACCCTCCAAAGCATTGAAAGAGTAATATACATGAGGGTATGACAGTGAAACATGCTCTAAAATCATATATCAAATGATGCTATATCATGTAAATAGCCCAACCAATGCATGCTAGTGGACCCAAAGGAGTTGGAAAATTCAAAGACCTTCGAAGATCCTTGAAGAACAACTTCGAATTCTCTAGAAGATTATGAGAGGCTTAGATTCTTCAATGGTCTCAACTCAAGAACACAAGAGTAAAGGAGATGATGGAGATAAGAGATTGGGTGAAGAAGAAGGCAAAATGGCTAGAGAGAGAATAATGGCAAGGCTCTCCCATGGATCTCCCACTTTCACTCTCAAGGTTGATAATGGAGAGGGGAAATTAGTTCTTTCCCAAGAGTTAAATCTCCAAAATTCATCCCTTGTAAAGCTATGGGTGGGTGCTATTTATAGACACCTCATGATGTAGGACGGAGCCCATGTGCAAGGCACATGGGGGATATTCTCTCTAACCATCTTGTCCGAGGAGGTGATTTCTCCAAGAAGGTGATTTCTCCGAGGATGAGAAAAACCCCGAAGAGGAGATCAACCCCTCGGCGAACCCTTCTTCTTAGCCATACCTAACCAATGATCCCCAATCATCCCAAAGGGTCAGGGGTAGTCCCAGAGGACGTCCTGCCGCATCAGGGTCAGGGGTAGTTCAAGAGAACGCCCTGCCGCAAAATATTGCCGAGTCTCAGGGACCCCCTAGATCGTGCTACCTCGACCCGGGTATAGGCTAGTTTAACCGAAGAGTGAATTTATCTCCACTCATCGTCCTCGGGATCGGGTCCTTTGTTCGAACTCCATTACGCCCATGGTTCTGGTACGTAGATCCCGGGAAGCTCCGAGCCCGCAAGTGTTCTGGGACTCATTAACGGAGCGACTTCTAGATTGCATCTGAATCCGTTCGAAGCCAAGTGCTTCGGACCTCTAGGTTCGTGGATCCGAACCCTTTCGAGTCCGAGTGCCTCGGATCTCTAGGCTTGCTCAATACCTTTTCGAGTCCGGGTCCGAATAAGTCTCTAGGTTCGTGGATCTGAACCCTTTCGAGGCTGAGTGCCTCGGATCTCTAGGCTTGCTTAACACCCTTTCGAGTCCGGGCCCAAGTAAGTCTCTAGGTTTGTGGATCTGAACCCTTTCAAGGCTTAGAGCTATTCAGCCCGTTTGACGGCGATAAATCCGGGCCCACCAATCTTGGACTTATGATAAATTCGGGCCCACTAATCTTGGGCTATTGGGCCTAAATAATTTAGTAGGCTCAAATCAGCCCCTCTTACATTTGCCCCTTGCGTGTATGAGAAATTGTAATTTTCTCAGACATGCATAATTTCACCTTGTCAGCCATGCTTCACATTACGTCTTGGCGAATATTTGGTCTTTACAGAGTCCATGGATAAAGCCGAGGGCTCACCGTAATTTACAGATAAAATCGACAAGTAACATTAAATAAATAAATATATAACTTTTTTTTTTTTTTTTTAAACTTTTTTTTTTTTTTTACAACAACTTGAATTATTTAATGCTCCACCAAACCAACATGGACATGTAATTAATATGCCACCAACTAAGTTGTTCAAAGAAAATAATAATAATAGTAATACTTTTTTCTTTGTTGAAACCAAAAAGATCAAAAGCGTAACCGCTTTTTTAATTCTGCAGGTGCATATTTTTTATCAATCAGGATCCTCTAGAGTAATTTCTCTGGAGTGATCCCTGGAGTGAGTGATCCAACGGCTCAAATTGTTTTTGTTATTATCTTACCGGTAAGATAATATAATTTAATCAAAACGACGTCGTTTTGATTAATATATCTTACCGGTAAGATATATTAATCAAAACGACGTCGTTTTGATTAAATTATATTATCTTACCGGTAAGATAATAACAAAAACAATTTGAGCCGTTGGATCACTCACTCCAGGGATCACTCCAGAGAAATTACTCCAGAGGATCCTGATTGATTTTTTATATATATATATAGGCTAATAGAATAATGCCATAAATCAAGCTTTTCCTTTTCCTGGCTGGCAACGCAACAGAACCGTCTACGTATGATATATATAAATAGTATATTCTGAGGGAATATTCTAGCATCACACCCCTTATTTTCTATTCAGAGCTGCTACGTATCAGGAAAAAAAAAAAGGAAAAATGTCAGGAAAAATGGAGGAAGAGGAGGAGGAGGAGGGGGGGAGGAGGAGGAGAAGGCGAAGGAGGAGGGGAGGAGGAGGAGGAGGAGGAGGAACTGGAGGGGGCCATAAAAATGGGCGGAGGCGGAGGCGGGGCTGGGCAGAGGCGGAGGCGGGCCTGGGTGACGGCGGGGCTGGGCAGACGACCGGCGGCGGGCAGACGACCGACGGCGGGCGACGGCGGAGGCTGCGACGATCCTCCCCCTCCTCCTCCCCCTCCTGCTTCCCTCCCCTCCCCTCCTCCTCCTCCTTTCCTGATCCTTTTCCCGTTTTTTTTTCCCTGAAGCCTAGACTTATTCTTTTCTATTTAAAGAAAGGGCACTAAACCCTAAACTTCACCAATTCTTTTTTTTGTTTTGCCTCAGCCGCCGAGAGCAGTGACCTTTTTGACAAAAGAAAACTTCATTCTCAGCCATCTCTCTCTCTCTAAAACAGAGACCAACCAGGCCTTTTTTTTTCTCCAAGAAGGGTTTGTTTCTACAATATCAGAGGCTGCTGCGTTTAGATGGCGCCAGCTCTATCTCATCGTCGGTGGGGATACAAGCACACGGGAGCTCGGTTTTTACTCCCACAGCCACCGAAGGCCACCACTGCTTGCATGTCGTCCGTCGTCCTAGCCCAGGCACCGCCGTCGGCTTGAGAAAGAGTCACTCATGGCGCTGTCCTCCGCGCGACCATCCCAACTCGGGTACAACTAAAGTAGCATTGAGAATCCGTGCTACAACTACAGCATGAGTGATTCCGGTTCTTTGTTGATTCAGGCCTCCACTTGTTGCAATAAGTAAATAGCCATTTGAAAATTGCTCACGTACCAGAGAAGAAAAATGAGGCCCTCTGAGAGTACCATTCAAGATCAGAAGCGACATGGCCAGTGAACAGCGAAATCAAACCCAAAGCAAATAGCATCAATCCACACACGACCGACCTCGACACCGGCCTTCTCTGCGAAGACAATCTGGACCAGAAATGCTGCTTGCTCTGCCTCTTACGGCCTACGCCGTTTGATGCTTCTTACTTCTTTTAGCTTCACACTTTACTCATTGTCACTTCAGATCTACGGGTAAGCATATATATATATATATATATATATTTAAAACTTTGGAGGCAGCTTTTTGAAAAATTGGTGGAAGCTCCTGTGTAAACCCACTTTCCTTCTTGTTGTTTTGATGAATTTTTGTGCTCAAGAGCTTGGATTTGTGAAATACATATTTGGAATTTTTGCAATCTTGCCTATCTCCACTAATTCATTGTTGCTATTGGAAGTACTCACAGCACTGTTTTGTTGACTTGGGAATGAATAGAATAAATATTGTTGTTGTCGATGAAACTCAAGGAAATAAACCCCTCACACTGTATATAAATCTCGTTATCGAATGATTGATTGTTGCAAACCCGAGAATATTAGATATCATGCTTGAACTCCCAGATCTTGTTCTGCTTGCACATAATGACATCGCCGTGGCCCAAGCTGCCGTCAGCCTCTCGCTGCTCCAGCTCCGACTAAGCCGTCATCGGCCTCTCTTTGCTCCACCTCCAATCACTGTTGGCTTCAACGGCTCCAACGCAGACCACACACGTTCGCCCTCTCAACGCAACGTGTGTGGTTGCCGACTCTTCTGTGGTACCAGTGTTGCTTCTGGCTTCAACTTGTCCGACGTCGACCACGCACGTTCGCCCACTCAACACAACGTGTGTGGTCCTACCCGGCCTAGCTCAGTCTTGTTGATCTTGATCGATGCCGACTCAGCTACATCTCCAATGCCGACTACACACGTTGCCCTTTCAACGCGACGTGTGTGTGGGCCTGTCTAGCACTGCTTAGCTCGGCGTCGGCCTCAAGTGTATCTGGCTCACATTTGTGGTCTTGCCACTACTTCCAGCCGTGCTCTTCCTCCGTTGGCGTAAATTTGTGAGTAAGCTCTTTTAGTTATTTTATTGATAACGTAAGAACATCATACTTGACTTTTATATAACCGATGAATAAATTCTCGATACCCGAACTTAGCGAACAATTTGTTTGAAATGATGTAGTGCCATTCCGATAACGCCTGAATCATGATATGAAATTAATATTGCTCATCTCATTTGTCGGCTTTGTTATTTCAGGCAAACAAATTTTTGTACGAAATCCACGACCCCGAGGCCCTCAGAATCTTCACTAATGAGAGCAAGGGCTGTCCTTCGGAAGTCCGAACAGAAGCAAGACTGTCCCTCGGGAGTTTGAAAGTAGCACACACCCTACTTTGGCAAGAAAGATTCCTCCAGAATATAACCGAGTCTACCAAGCTTGCACCAACAAAAGTAAAGATTGTCTCTCAGAAGTCCGAGCAGAAGCAAGGCTGTCCCTCAGAAGTTCGAGCAGAAACAAGGCTGTCCCTCAGAAGTCCGAGCAGAAACAAGGCTGTCCCTCGGAAGTCCGAGCAGAAACAAGGTGTAGACACCCCATTTTTGACCGACCTTAAGACTCAGACGTCACCGATTGAGCGCTTGGTGATGTTGCATACTGTGCTCGTTCAGAAGTTTAAGAGTCGTGGCCGCGCGCCCTGCCTCCGGGCTTCCGAACTCTCTTTCGTGCCTTGTCTCGGTTTGCGAACCAGACTCGGTTTTCTCTGTTTTCTTTCCCGAGGGGAGGGAGTGGTCCCGTAGACTATCTCTCAGTGGCCGTGGGCTACTTTTCGTGGCCGTAGGCCATTTTTCCCGTTTCGGAGCTCGGTTCCCGGTTTTCAGAGCCGTTAGGCCGTGTGCCTCGGTTCGGGACCGCCCAACCATCTCCGATTTCTCCGGTTTTTGGCATGCATCTCATTTACTCCCATTTAAGGGACACTGGGGTCTCAGAAACCCACTTCGCAGCCGAACACCACTTCCGGTGCCCGGCAGCCCATTTTCGGGATCCCGAACCGCGCGGTTTTGGCCCCGAGCATTCATTTTGCATCGATGTCTGTTCATTTTTGGCAGACACCTCTGTTTGGTCCTTCCGAAGGACACTGGGGTATCTGAAACCCACTTCGCAGCCGAACACCACTTCCGGTGCCCGGCAGCCCATTTTCGGGATCCCAAACCGCGCGGTTTTCGCCCCGAGCATTCATTTTGCATCGATGTATGTTCATTTTTGGCAGACACCTCTGTTTGGTCCTTCCGAGGGACACTGGGGTCTCTGAGACCCACTTCGCAGCCGAACACCACTTCCGGTGCCCGGCAGCCCATTTTCGGGATCCCAAACCGCGCGGTTTTGGCCCCGAGCATTCATTTTGCATCAATGTCTGTTCATTTTTGGCAGACACCTCTGTTTGGTCCTTCCGAGGGACACTGGGGTCTCCGAGACCCACTTCGCAGCCGAACACCACTTCCGGTGCCCGGCAGCCCATTTTCGGGACCCCACGCGGTTTTGGTCACCGAGCTTTCGTTTTGCATTAGTTTTTGTTCAATTTTGGCAGGTACCTCTGTTTCATCATTCCGAGGAACACTGCGGTCTCAGATGCCCACTTCGTGGCCGAACAAAATCTTTTGTTTTTTTTTTTGCCCTCAAAATATCTAGATATTTTGCCCTCAAAATATCTAGATATTTGGGGAAAGATATTTTCCACCTTCTTGGCCATATAAACCAACGGCACCAGCTGATTTAGGGGTTAGAAAAATCCTTTGAGTCTTGCATATTGATCTCCTCCTTTCCTCTCTTCCAAAAAAGCTTCAAGCATCCAAGTCTTTTTCTTCAAGTTTTGGTCCAATTTTTTTCATCATCTTCAAGCTCTATCATCACCACTCCATTTCCAGCAGCAAGGGAGGGATTCCAGAAGCTTGAAGTCATCAAAGTTGGTCCAAGAAGTAGTCAAAGTATTGGTCTTCAAGGGTAAGTTCACTTTCCCTCTTTTCTAGCTCATTCTTGCACCAATTTCTTAGCCCACTTGCTCACTGTTTTGAGCTCCGGCCCTAACTGAAAGGGGCCTTATTTTGAGCTATTCTACATGTTTGTTTAAGGGCTCAACCGTGTTTGAGCCCTCTATGATGCACTTGTTTCAATATCACTCTTTATGCCATCATTTTGCATGCTTTGTTTGGCTCATGAGTAATCTGATTTTGAGCATGACATCTACTGTAAATATGCATATTTTGGGGTCCTCTTCAATGTTGTAGAAGGAAATTTTGCTGTTTGAATTTTCTATATACTACTTGTCTCAAGACCTCTCTTTGGTTCATTATTTTGCATGCCTTTTTAAGCTCACCATGCTTCGGATTTCAGCCTTCATCAGGCCTAGAGAGAGCCTTATTTTTGTCTCCTTGTCATGTTTTGTTTAGGGTCTTAAGACATTTGGTGTATATTTTTGGTACTTCGTATGAAATCCATCAAATTTTCCGTAAATTTTCTTGTTTGTTTAGGCCATTCTAGCTACTGTTTTGAGCCTCCATCAGGCTTAGAGAGTGTCTTTTTTTGGTCTATTCTACACTTTTTGTCAAGGGTCTTAAGTGGTTTGGTCATTGCTCATGATACCTCTCTTTATAGCCCCTTTTTGCATGCTATGTTTAGCATATATACATACTGATTTAGAGGTTGTCATCTCTTTCATTTGTGCATATTTTTGTTCCATCTTCAATGTTGTAGAACTGATTTTTTGGGTTTGAGCATTGTACATATCACTTGCTTTGTAATTCCCCTCTTTTACCGTATTTTTGCAAGCTTTTGTTTCCATACTTGTGCGCATTATTTGGCCTTGCTTTGTGCTGATAAAATGCTAGTTTAGGGGCTTCCTTGCCACTGTTTTGCATTCCATGTCCATATTCTGTATGTTTAATAGGGCTGTAGGCCATTTCGGGTGCATTTCATCGCATTTTGGGCATCGGTTGCAATTTTATCATAATTTGGGGGCTGTTTTTGCATTATCTTAGTTGCTGAATTTTGCATCTTCCTTATTCCATTTGCTACATCTCATTCGCATGTCATTTTGGTGCTTTAGAGCCTCGCCTCGGTTTGCGTGCCCGTGTGCGCGCATTTCGAGGCAGCCTCGTTTTATCCGACGGCAGCCTATGTGAGTGTGGTTGAGGCCCTCTCATGTTGGCGTAAGCCCAATTTGCATTTTCATGCTTGTATGCCATTGCCTCGGTTTGCGTGCCCGTGTGCACGCATTTCGAGGCACTTCATTTTTATCCGACGGCAGCCTATGTGAGTGTGGTTGAGGCCCTCTCATGTTGGCGTAAGCCCAATTTGCATTTTCATGCTTGTATGCCATTGCCTCAGTTTGCGTGCCCGTGTGCACGCATTTCGAGGCACTTCATTTTTATCCGACGGCAGCCTATGTGAGTGTGGTTGAGGCCCTCTCATGTTGGCGTAAGCCCAATTTGCATTTTCATGCTTGTATGCCATTGCCTCGGTTTGTGTGCCCGTGTGCACGCATTTCGAGGCACTTCATTTTTATCCGACGGCAGCTTATGTGAGTGCGGCTGAGGTCCTCTCATGTTAGTGTAAGCCCAATCTGCATTTTCCGTGTCATGGCATTGCGTATGCCTTCGCCTCGGTTTGCGTGCTCGTGTGCACGCATTTCGAGACAGCTTCTTTTTTATCCGACGGCAGCTTATGTGAGTGCGGCTGAGGTCCTCTCATGTTGGCGTAAGCCCAATTTGCATTCCGTATGCCATTTCATTCCATTTTGTCATCGCCTCGGTTTGCGTGCCTGTGTGCACGCATTTCGAGGCACTTCAGTTTTATCCGATTTTGCATTTTTGTCATCGCCTCGGTTTGCGTGCCTGTGTGCACGCATTTCGAGGCACTTCGGTTTTATCCGATTTCCATTTTGTCATCGCCTCGGTTTACGTGCTTGTGTGCACGCATTTCGAGGCACTTCGGTTTTATTCGATTTGCATTTCATCATCGCCTCGGTTTGCGTGTCCGTGTGCACGCATTTCGAGGCACTTCGATTTTATCCGATTTGCATTTCATATCATCGCCTCGATTTGCGTGCCCGTGTGTACGCTTTTCGAGGCGTCTCATTTTCATCTCATTTTCATAGCATTGAGCATGCTAGGTTGTATATTAGTTGCATTTCATGCATATCATGCATATCGCACGGGAAACGAGGTACATTTCGTACTCCGAGTGACGGAGTGTGTCTCAATTCCCCAGTTACCGACACTCCGGATTACCCATGATGGAGTTAGGTTTTTGTTGTAGCATTCATCTGCATTCATCTGATATTGAGTTGTGCAATTCGGCTCCTCGGCCATCTTGCATCGGTATGCGCGATTGGTGGCACGAGGATCGAGGCATGCATATATTTGTGAAATACATTGCTATGCCCTTTTCCTGCTCTCTGTTACAGCAAAAATCGAGGATCAACAACTTTCCGGAGTCCGGTGCGCATTTCGAGAAATACTGCAAACAGAGGCTAATCAGGGCATTCCAGTGGATTTCCGCGCCAGGCAGCCCAACAGGCGGCATCTATCAGAAGCAAGGCAGTCCCTGGCTTGCACGCCAGTTTTACCGCTTTTATTAATTAATTTGTCAATTAATTAGAAATTTGTATATTTATTTCCGGACTGTATATTCTTTTATTCGGACTGTATATTTATTCGGACCCTCTGCGCGAGGGCAATGTTGTAATAAGGGTGTGTGAGTGTGATGTATGTCTTCCAACCCCCATTTCTTTCTCCCTTTTATTTATCCGCTTACGATGGTTAGATATAGGGCATATTTCAATTAGCATACAGCATGACAGCATGTTTGCATCATTCATCTGTTTTTGCACGCACCGGGCTCGGCGCATCATACAAACTGCATTTGTATTTCAATTCCGAATTGAATACATGTTAGCTGTAGCATCTCACATGCCATGTTTAGAATAGCCGAGCCTGCCATAGTTGCATTTTGCATGTGTTGCATTAGGCATTTCAGCATATTTAGGATTCATGCATGATTTCTAATCGTTTTCCTGTTTTGGCTTGGAGTACTCGGTGAGTTTTATGCTTTAGCATCCTTGCATGCGTGTGAGTGTTGCCATGAATAGCATGCTTACCATGAGGCTATGTGCTTATGTGATATAACTGCCTTGAATGCCTGTGGGTGGAGGTTGAGTTATTTGAATTGGAGCAATTCATCGACTGTTTGTTTTAAGCCCACTAGATAGTGGCAAAATCATGTTTTCTAAGCCCACCTGAGGGTGGCAAATCCGTGTCTTAGCCTACTTGCGAGTAGCACCATCAAACCATTTTCAAACAAACAAACATGAAATGTTTTGTTCCAATTCAGGCGATTCGGTCTATACTTGTTTGCTGCGAGCATCACATAGTAACCTAGGCTAATAACTGGAATAAGAACTCACAATGTTTTCAAAAACAGATATCATGGTTAGTAGAGGCCGGTCTTTGACCGGGCGAGCGGGGGTGCTCACGATGTGACCTTCCCCAATCGTACCCAAGTTCCCGAGCCAACTTTGGTGATGACGGACACGTGGCCTTTTGGCACCGAGTCAGGGTTTCCTAAATTTCCCATTTTAAAATATTTAGGTGGCGACTCTGTTATCTGGCAAAGCAGTCCATGTTTGGCACTTCTTTCAAAAAAATCTATTTTTTTTCTTCAAAACGATTTGCCGGATTTGGACTCTTTGGTTCAAGATTTGGAACCGCAACAAAATCGAGTCCGAACTGTAGCGAGGTCCCCCGCGGGCGTTGTTACACAAGGCTGTCCCTCAGAAGTCCGAGCAAAAGCAAGACTGTTCCTCGGAAGTCCGAGTGGATGCGCACTTCTACTTCGGCAGCTAATGGAAGCAAAGGCTATTCCTCGGGAGTTCGAGTAGGAGTCCACTCTACTTTGAAAAGAAAGATCCTCGGAGCTCGTATTGATGAAATCAAGGGCTATTCTTCGGACCCGCACTAATGAGAGCCAGAGTTGTCCCTCGGAAGGCTCTCCCTCAGAAGTCCGAGCAGAGACAAGGCTGTCCCTCGGAAGTCCGAGTGGATGTGCACTTCTACTTTGGCAGCTAATGGAAGCAAAGGCTATCCTTCGGGAGTTCGAAGAGGAGTCCACACTACTTTGAAAAGAAAGATCCACAGAGCTCATAATGATGAATCCAAAGGCTGTTCTTCGGACCCGCACTAATAAGAGCAAGAGTTATCCCTCGGCAGTTCAAATGGAAGTAAGGCTGTCCCTCGGAAGTCCGAACCCACACTAATGAGAGCAAGAGATGTCCCTCGGAAGTCCGAATAGAAGCAAAGCGACAGAAGTTCGAATAGTAGCACACCCACCCTACTTCGGCAGGAAAGATCAATTATGGCAGGAAATTGAGTCTACCAAGCCCGCACTAATAGAAGTAAAGATTGTTCCCTGGAAATCCGAGCGGAGGCAAAGCTGTTCGTCGAAAATCCAAGTGGATGTACATTCATTTCTTCGGCAATTCAATGAAAGCAAATGCTATTCCTCGAAGGTTGCACTGACAGAAGCGAGGTCTGCTCTTCGAAAGTCTGAGTGGGAGCACACATTCTATTTCAGCAAGAGAGATCCCCGAAGCTCGCCGAGTGGGAACACACACTCTGCTTCAACAAGAAAGATCCTCGAAGCTCACACTGATAGAATTAAGTGATGTTCTTCGGAAGTCCGAGTGGGAGCAACACTCTACTTTAGCAAGAAAGACCCTCAAAGCTTGCATTGGTGGAAACCATGGCTGCTCTTCGGAGGTTCGAGTGGAAGTACACTTCCACTGTGTCAAGAAAACTCCCTTCATGTTGGTAACTGAATCTATTATTCCTTTTTTCTTCTTTGAGGGGCAACAAAAATTGAAAACTGTTTCAAGCAACATAACACAATGAAGATATACAATGTAGAGAAAATAACTTCTAATGGAGATACATAATGTGGAGGAAATAAATTTCTTCGTAACATAAGAAAGATTGAACTTCATAGACAATGCAGTAAATGCAAACTGTAAATGTCATAGATAGACTTCTTCTGTGGAATGTTGACATTTGCCACTAGAGTCATTTGGAAAGCTTTCACCAGCTGCTCGGGCTGTGGCCGTCATACACCATCATAGCCATGTCTTCTAAGATATCTTGGGGCTCCTGTTCTCTGAACTCTAGCTCATCTGCTTCGACTTTCTTTCTAAAGATCTTCTTAAGCATTCGGCACTTTTCTGTAGGATGTCCTAGTGATCGGTGGAAAACACAATAATTAGGACCCTCACGGTCCTTTTTCAGCAAAAGTTCTTCGACATGAGGCAACTTCAGTTCCCCGTCTGCCACCCATTCTTTAACTAAGGCCTTCACCTCCTCAATACTACACGGAAAAGGAGTGTCATCTTCGTAGTATTTCCTCTTCTGACCTTTGAATTCCTCCCCTTGCGACTTTCGGGTAGAAGACGCGGAAGCCGCAGTGACAGAAGGTCCTCGGGATGACTTGAAGCTGGTTTTATAACTAGTCTCGAACCCGATCTCTTGAGACTGAGGTACGTTGATGTTCCGAGATGCTTCCATTAGTGCTGAGAAGGTAGGTAGCTTGTGATTAACAAGAAGCATCTTGTACCCGTTCAATGCCCCTTCAACACAGATTTGGACCAAGTAGCTTTCCTCCACAGGCTCATGACAGTCTACGGCTTTGTCTTGGAACCTCTTTACATATTCAAGAATGTCTTCACCTTCCCCCTGCTGTTCCTTACACAGGGTAAGTGTGGTCACTTTCTCGGCCACCTGAAAGAATTTGGCGTGGAATTTGTTGACCATCTCTTCCCAACTTCGGACAGAATTTGGGGCCAAATTAACATACCAACTATATGCTCGATCGGTGAGGGATTTAGAGAACTCTCTCAGCCGGAGGACAAGGTTTGAACCATGAATACCCAGAGTCTCGATGAACCGAACAACATGTTCTCGAGTATTTCCTTGCTTGCCATTGAATTTGATGAACTTCGGTACCGTGTACCCCTCCGGGTATGGATAACTCGACATCTCGATAGGGTATGGTGGCTTGACATCTGGATCTGGCAAAGAGGGTAAAGTCCTCTTGCCCCGTTCAAGATCGAACATGGCTTGCAAATCGGCGAGAGTGAGAAATTGTTGAGGGAGAGAGTTTGATGGTGGTATTCCCGGAACTTGTTGAGGGAGAGAGTTTGATGGTGGTATTCCCGGAACTTGGCTTATGGACCCGAAGACTGTGCTAGGGGCGACTTGGCCATTTTGGTGCTGCGAATTCATCATTGGTGAGGACATTTGATGATACTGGCCATCAGCGCCTATAGACAAGCCAGTTGGTGATGGGACCTTGAATTGAGGCCCGTGAAGTCCACCGCACGGGGCCGCTGTACCGGGTTGTGCTTGCAAATTTGGTGTCGGAGCCAAAGGAGAACCACTCGGTACATGAGTAGAATTTACAATCGGTGGAACAAAATTAGGCATAGATGGAGCACCATTTTGCAGAGAAATTTATGTAGGCTTTCTTTGAACTTCCACAGCTGTTGGAGCATCATTCATCACGCCGGAAACTCCTCCAACCACCGCTGGACCATGGTTTGATCCTTCAGGTGCATGATTTTACGCTCCACGAGCCACAGGTTGGCCATGACTTGTTCCTCCTAGCACTTGATTCTGCACACCATTTTGTACAACTTCAGGGAGAATTTAGGGTGGATCTTGATGGTTTTGACCATTTCCAACGTCACCATGAAGTTGTTGATGATTGCCAGCGCTGACTTGACCTCCATTTGTTGCTGGTGGTGCGAAATTCGAACCCATCACCAACATGGTATGGGTGAGATTTTGAAGGGTTGTGAGAATCTCTTGTTGAGTGTGTTGGAGTTCTTGAATGGCTTCAAGGATGAGAGGTGAGTCTTGAACTTGAGTTCTTTCATCACCACTATTGGAAGAACCTTGTTGATGAGTCTCATTATCTGCCATTTTTGCTGGTGCTGTATGAGTTCCAGATCTCGTTGAAACCACTAACCAATCCGCCTCCCCAGCGGAGTCGCCAAAATGTAAGAGAGGGTTCAAGAAAGGAGTTGGAAAATTCGAAGACCTTCGAAGATCCTTGAAGAACAACTTCGAATTCTCTAGAAGATTATGAGAGGCTTAGATTCTTCAATGGTCTCAACTCAAGAACACAAGAGTAAAGGAGATGATGGAGATAAGAGATTAGGTGAAGAAGAAGGCAAAATGGCTAGAGAGAGAATAATGGCAAGGCTCTCCCATGGATCTCCCACTTTCACTCTCAAGGTTGATAATGGAGAGGGGAAATTAGTTCTTTCCCAAGAGTTAAATCTCCAAAATCCATCCCTTGTAAAGCTATGGGTGGGTGCTATTTATAGACACCTCATGATGTAGGACGGAGCCCATGTGCAAGGCACATGGGGGATATTCTCTCTAACCATCTTGTCCGAGGAGGTGACCTCTCCGAGGAGGTGATTTCTCCAAGGAGGTGACTTCTCCGAGGAGGTGATTTCTCCGAGGATGAGAAAAACCCCGAAGAGGAGATCAATCCCTCGGCGAACCCTTCTTCTTAGCCATACCTAACCAATGATCCCCAATCATCCCAAAGGGTCAGGGGTAGTCCCAGAGGACGTCCTGCCGCATCAGGGTCAGGGGTAGTTCAAGAGAACGCCCTGCCACAAAATATTGCCGAGTCTCAGGGACCCCCTAGATCGTGCCACATTGACCCGGGTATAGGCTAGTTTAACCGAAGAGTGAATTTATCTCCACTTACCGTCCTCGGGATCGGGTCCTTTGTTCGAACTCCATTACGCCCATGGTTCTGGTACGTAGATCCCGGAAAGCTCCGAGCCCGCAAGTGTTCTGGGACTCATTAACGGAGCGACTTTTAGATTGCATCTGAATCCGTTCGAAGCCAAGTGCTTCGGACCTCTAGGTTCGTGGATCCGAACCCTTTCGAGTCCGAGTGCCTCGGATCTCTAGGCTTGCTCAATACCTTTTTGAGTCCGGGTCCGAATAAGTCTCTAGGTTCGTGGATCTGAACCCTTTCGAGGCTGAGTGCCTCGGATCTCTAGGCTTGCTTAACACCTTTTCGAGTTCGGGCCCAAGTAAGTCTCTAGGTTTGTGGATCCGAACCTTTTCAAGGCTTAGAGCCATTCAGCCCGTTTGACGGTGATAAATCCGGGCCCACCAATCTTGGACTTATGATAAATTCGGGCCCACTAATCTTGGGCTATTGGCCCTAAATAATTTAGTAGGCTCAAATCAGCCCCTCTTACACTATTAATAAAAAATTTACTTGAAAATAGCCATAATTTTAAAATAGTTACTTCAAATATAAATTATTTATTTATTTTTGGTACAACTAAAAAAATACACGTGTTCTAAAATTTTAAAATCTAACCATATAAAACATAGAATAAAACATTAATATAACTAGTTATATCTAACGTGTCTTCAAAATTAGTTATATCTAATTTTAAAATTTAAAAATCTATTAATAAAATGTTAAAAGAAAATGAATTTAACCATATCTAAATTACATCTAATTTTACATTTAAAATGAAAATCTAAATGTAATCTTAATCATATGTAATTTTAAAATATTTAATGAAAAATCTAAATTAAACTTTTAGATATAAATCGTAATTTATCAAATGGTTATAAATTCAAGTACATTTGTCTTAATCTTATTGAAAAAAACATTTTAAATTTTTTTTGTAAATTTTTAAACAAAAAATTTAAATTAATAATTAACAAATATTTTTATAAATTAACAGATCACTTCTCTAAACTAAGTTCTAAGCTAAAAACATAAATCATGGGTTAGCTCAATATGATCTCTAATAATTTTTTTAGACGTAAAGATATTATTCATATTTTAATAATAAATATATAAATTTCTTAACTAAAATTTTAAAATACCAATAAATAATATATATATATATTAAAAATTAGAACTTTTATTTCTTTTATGTTTTGGTTGCATTGGCTTAACTCCCAAAACTCCAACTATCTTTCCAAGTCCACCATTATCACCACCCTGAAATTCCTTCTGCAACTAAAATTTATACCATAACCAGATTTACATATAGAAAATGTAGAACAATTTACACTGATCTCTCCTAAAAATGTAGAACAACTTTTAACAATTCATGCATTGAAACAATTCTTTCTTACCTTGTGTCTCTTTGATCTCAAATGAAAGACTTTTACTTTTGACTTTATTGCCACGTGTCATCATTCAGTTGATCCACCTCTCGATAGAAAATTTATGAAAATGGGTGCAAACAAATTCCTATAGTTTTAATTTAAACAATTTGTTTCCTACACTTTTAAGTCTAATTTTAATTTGGCTATTTTGTCTAAATTTTTGTTAATTTTTGGGATAAATTATACCAGTAATCCCTACATTTTATCCCTTAAGTCATTTTTGTTCCTATACTTTCAATTAACTCAATTTTGATCCTTTATTTTAAATTTTATGTCAATTGAAATTGGCATACATAATAGACTGGACTTTTATTTTCCTATAATAGTATGCATGAAATGGAGTTGTTCAGTTGAGAAGCTAGACTATTCCGTTAAAAGAAAAGTAAAAGGATAAGAAACTAGACTATGAAAGAGTTGTTGGAATGATTTTCATTCTATTTACTAGCTTACTTTTCCTGTCTTATGAAGTTTCAAATGCTTTACTTTTCTAAAATTGCCTAGATCGGCTAAAATTGTCCAAATTGACTGTTAATTTCGTCGGCTGAATTTGGTGCCAAGTTGGTTTAGACTATTCTGATGAGCATGACTATTGTTTATAATCAATGATGACAAATCTAGAAATTCCCTAGATATTGATTTATGATTATGTATCAATTTTAAGCAGTTAATAACAATTCCAATCAAACAATCAAGACAAATCGACATAACGATTTTAACGTGGAAAAATCACAATTTTAGTGCCTCCAATTGTGATAAAAAACCATGGGCCAAAGCCACAAAACAATCCACTAAGAAGACAAAAAGAATTACACAAGTGTATTCTCTATTACCTAGCGAATCCACACCTGAATTGAACCGACCCCTATATGCCTCTTCCACCACGGTCTTCACTTCGGAATTGTCTTGCCCAACGTTGAATCCAGAACATCGATGTCGAATCCACGACGATGAGCCACTCCAGAATCCACCAAAACTTCAAGCCCAAATTCCACGGAATCCACCGAAGAACAACTCTCTCTTCTTTTAATAAACCAAACTAAACAAACCTTTTGATATAATTTACTTAATTCATGATTA
This sequence comes from Camellia oleifera, assembly GCA_022316695.1. Taxonomy (NCBI): domain Eukaryota; kingdom Viridiplantae; phylum Streptophyta; class Magnoliopsida; order Ericales; family Theaceae; genus Camellia; species Camellia oleifera. Next base: position 45,572,342 of record CM039310.1, on the reverse strand, counting down.
ACCTCTCACAGATATCAAAGGAAACAAGCAAAGAAGCTATAGATGAAAACCCTAATACCCAAGAAGAAGATTGGGAAGCCGTACCCTAAAATTGGACTAAAACACATATTTATAGAAAACAAATCCACGATCTCCGCTTGAGCGCTGGAATGGCCACTCGAGCGGAAAAAAACAACTCCTAGTACTTTTGTAGGCGAGTAAAATTTTTGAAAGGTCGTGATATCCGCTCAAGCACAGGAATGGCCGCTCGAGCAGATAAACAACTTCAAAGTGGCAAACATGAAAGAATTAACTTCTGAAACATATTCTGCATAGTCATAATTTGGGTTGGATTCGTATCTAAAAACTTATAGCCTCACTGAAATAAAAGTTGAACAAAATTACAACTGAAAGGAGTTTTGTCAAATGAGAATGCCAAGAACAAAAACCTAACAAATGGGATTATAACAAAGGTAGTCCATGAATTAAAGATGAGATTGTCAATGGAAAGCCTGAAAATACCTTTATTTTTTTTCCTCTTTATTTTCCATCTTAATAGTCTCAAATACAGTAGACACCATAACTAAAACTCACTCCATTACAGGCAGCAACACCATAGTGTCTTCTGGTGGAAGCTTTGAGATGGGTTTTTTCAGCCCTGGCACTTCTCGGAATCAATACTTAGTGAAAAACCTAAGTGATTCGTGATTCGGAGCAAAATTAATTTCAACAATTCCTAAAAAATTAAAACTAACAATCTAAACCATCTAGCACATATGAAAGTGATTTAGATTGCTGCTTCAAAAAATAATAAATCGACACAACTGATTTTTACCTAGAAAAACCACAATTGGAGCACCTCCAATTGTGATTAAAAACTACGGGCGAAATGCCACTAATCAATCCACTATGACAGAAAAAAAGAATACAAATTTACCAAACAAATTACCTAAACCCTGTCAATTTGTCTTAAACAATTTGTATCTCTTTCATCGCTGCCTTCGTCTCGAAATTGATCAGATTGATGTTGAATCCACAATATCCATGTCGAATCAATGACCACGCACAGCTTCGAACTCATTCAAACACTCCATGCTTGAATCTCTGGAATCTACCAAAGAACAACACTCTTGTATTAATAAAAGCCAACTGACAACCCTTTGATTTTAACTCTCCTGATCCATGGATAAACTCACAAAGAAATCAAAGGAAAACTGGCGTATCACCTCTAGAAGAAAACCCTAAAACCCGAAAAACAATATCTGGAAGTCGTACCCTAAATTCTGACTGAAACGCAGCTTTATAGCAAATAGAGCCGCGATGGTAGCTCGAGTGAAGGATCTCTCGCTCGAGTGATGAAACTGATACGCGTGTATTCCTTAAGTGCCTTCACTCGAGCTAGGCTTCCTTCGCTCAAGCGCACAATTATGCTTCCTAGTATTTTTGCAGATAGTGGAACTACTGGGAGCAAAGTTTCTTCGCTCGAGCCAAGATTCCTTTTCTTGAGCGAGCAAGGAAAAATACCAGGAACAAGTACAACTCGATAAACTATGTTTGTTCGCGAAATTGACAAGACTAAGGGACCTAACACTTAGGAAAATGGTACAAGAATATTTCTGTTAGGATCATTGTATGGCTTGCCAATAGAGAAATCCCACTCCTTGATTTGTCAAGCATCTTAAATATAATCAACCCTGGAATTCTTGCCCTTGTCAATGGCACTGGCAGTGTCATTTGGTCTCCCAATATGACAGGATCTACACAGGACCCTGTTGCATGACTGATGAAGTTTGAGAATCTTGTTGTGCAAGATGCCAACGAATAAGTCTGGGTTTTTTTTGTGGCAAAGTTTTGATTATCCGTGAGATACTTTTTTGCCGGGCATGAAGCTTGGAAAAAACTTTGTAACGGGCCTAGAGCTCCACCTCTCCTTCTGGAAGAGCAGCGATGATCCAGCTCAAGGTGAGTTTATATTCTGGTGTGATCCTTAAGGATACCCACAAAATATTCTGAGGAGGGGTTCTGTTCAACTGTTCTGAATTGGACCATGGAATGGTATCGGATTCACCACGAGACCAAACGATAAACCTAATACAATGTACAAATATGAAGTGGTTTACACTAAGGAGGAGGTGTATTATCATTATGAACTCCTCAGCTCAGTTGTTTTAAGGTATGCTCTGAGTCATAATGGTGCTGTTGGGTGCTGGACATGGATTGATCGAACACATGAATGTGTTTGTTACTTGAGTGCACCGGCCGATAATTGTGATAACTATAAATAGTGTGGTCCAAACGGTAACTGTAATGTTGGAAACTCATCGGCCTGTGGTTGTTTGAGCAAATTTGTGCCCTAGAACCAAACGGAATGGGGAAATGAAGATTGGTCTAACGAGTGTGTTCGGAGGACACCGTTGAATTGCCATAATGGAGATAGATTTTTCAAGTATTTAGGATATGATGTGCCGGACACACGGAACTCCTGGTTTGATAGGAACATGACACTCGGGGAACGCGAGATGGTATACTTGAAAAACTGCTCTTGTATGGCTTACGCAAATTTAGACATAAGAAGAGGTGGAAGTGGCTGCTTGCTTTGGTTTGATGAGTTAATTGATACGAAAGAGTTAAATACAAATGTGCAAGACATTTATATAAGGATGGCTTCCTCTGAGTTAGGTAAGAAGTCATACCAAACACATATAAGTGAACATAGATTGAATAGATTATACATATGTAAGAACTATGTAAACTATATTGAAGTGTTACATTTCTTCTTTAAAAAATTCCTCACTATATTACTTTTCTACATCTAACTACAATTTAGCAAAAAGAGAGTTCATTTTGATTTCATCTTGAACCTTATTTTTTGTTGTGGGAATTCAATCTAGATGATACTTATTACCCATCTAAAACCACACGCCCACCACAGTACTCTTATTTGTATTTAAGCCTATTTTGATCTTGGTTTATTATCTTTTGGATTTTTTTATATTGTGTTATTTCAAAGTTCTAGAGCTATGATGATCTTTGATCTCTATGCTCAAAGTGAAACTACATCATTCTTCGCTATAGATGTAAGCTTGGCAGCAGAATTGTGTAGGGACGGGAGGAGGCCGTGGCACCCCCTATTTAAAAATAAAATAAAATAATATATTTACATTTTTTAAGAAAAACATAGACCCTTAAAGTGACCTCCACATAAGGTTTTGTTTGGATTAAGGATTTGAAGGAGATTTGCGGAGGGGAAGAAAAAGAAAAGGGGAAGTATAAAATTTAGCTTATATTTCATTTATTTTCCCCTATCTTTTTACTTTCTCTCCACAAATCTTTTGTCAAATTTTTGATCCAAACACAACCTTAGTCTTTTATTTTACCGAAGACCCTAGTTTAAAAAGGAAGGTTGAAAATCAACTAAGCGAGTTAATTTTTTTTAAAAAAACACAACTACTAGATTTATTTATCAATACAAGAATAGGGACAAAAAAGTCCAATCAACTGCCGTCTTCACTTTTATCAACACCAACATTGTCTTTCTACTACAGAACTCTCTTTTTGGCTGGGTTACACAGACTCTTCTATTTCCTCACGATACCTGTGTCCTCTGAATATGACATGGGTAAGGGTATGGGTATAGACACCCCATTTTTGACCGTCCTCAAGGCTTGGACGTCATCATTTGAACACCCGATGATTGTGCTCGCTCGTGTTTGTTTTGAGTTCCTGAAGGTCTCAGCTGAGCGCCTTGCTTTGGAGCCTCTAATCTTGTCTCTTTTGTGCTTGGTTGGGCCAAGAGCTTGTTGCTTCACTTCTGGAGGAGAGGGTGACTTGCTGGCTATTCCCCTAGTCTGCTGGCCATGACTTGTGCCTGTCGGCCACCAATGGTGGCCAGTCGGCTATGTTGATGGCCAGTTGGCTACATTGATGGCCGGTCGGCCACTGATGATGGCCGACGGCCATTTTTTTTTTCCAGATATTTATTTGCCAGTTGTGCCAACTGTTGTTCACTAATGCTCATGTCCATACATGTGTAAGAAGGGATGAAGACAAGCCTTTGGCTTGATTTTCTATATAAGGAGGGGGGGTCTCTCCCCCATTTTGAGAGGTTAGACAATTTGGAGCAAATTTCTCTCTCTTTCTCTCTCTCTCTCTCTCTCTCTCTCTAGAATTCTCTCTCTCTCTCTCTCTTCTTGTTTTATGCTTGAAAGTGAGAATTCTCTACACTTTTGCACTAAGACCCTTGACCAAATATCTTCATCTTGGAGCTGATGTTCTTTGAGGCTTGGTTTGAGCTCTTAAGGCTGGTTTTAGCTCAGAATTGTTTCTGTTTAGTGCTGTGCTTGAAAGGTATAAGGCTTACCTCTGTTAAGATTTGTTTTAGTTGCTTGCTTGGCTATCTTTTACACTGTTTTGACCTAGTTTTTCAACCATAAAAGACTCTGTTTTTAAGGCTTCAAAATGGTGGTTTATGTCTTGGTGAGTTAGGGGGTTGTCTCATCTTTTTGCTCTTTGGCTTGTGAAGCCTTTTGTGCCATTTCTTTCCACCTTTAAATTAAAATTTTTGGGCCCTTAAACCACTGAAATTCAGAGTTATTTCAGTGGTAAAAAGTATGTTTTGAAGTCCAAAAATGGAAGGGTTAGCCTCTCCTCCTTGTGTCTCTCTTGCATGCCTAGTTAGCTTCACATATTAGCTTGATTTTGTAGCTTGTGTTAGCTTAGTTCAAGCATGTTTTAGGCTATGTTTTTACATGCTTTAACTCATTTTTAGGTTGTCTTGGACATGTGGGCCTTGTTTTGTATAGTTGTAGTGCAAAGGGCCTTCATTAGCTTAGTGTTTTATGCCTCTAAAACTTGATTTGCATGAGATGATTTCATGTTGAAGTGTCTTTTTATATGTAATTTCAGTGTATATAGCTCTGTCACATGCTCATTTATGTCACTCTTTCATTGCTTTTAAGAGTTGTTCTTGAGTCTTGTTTGCAAGCTAACATATGAGCATGCTTTTCTAGCATTTTATGCCTCAATCTCAGTATTTTTTAGCCACTGTTTTGGTATGTTTTAACTCTGTCCAGAGCTAGTTTGGTCAATTGAGCTTTGTGTTGCATGCTTATAGTGTTCTGATCTTCACTAGTTTGATGCTTTAGGCTCTTAAGCATGTCTTGCATGTGTTGCTTGCATGATTTAGTGTCTTTTGCATGTCATATCAGCACTGAAATGTCTGCAACCTCCCTCTATTCTTCACTTTTTAATTTGTTTTGAAAGTGGCCTTGAGCCCCTTGTTGGCTTGAGTGTGAAATTGAGGCTCTCATGCCTAATAGTTTTAATCCTCTCTTGAGGGTTTCTACTAACCAACAGCATGAGGTCTCTTTCATGCTCAAGGTGGTTGTGGCTTAGGTCCTCTTTCCAATTAGAGGACTCTCACTTTGGACTTAATTGGTTAAAGGACTAATCGATAATGTAAAATTTGTAAACAAAACATGACAAGTAAAACATAAGCAAGATAAGCATATTTGCGTTGCATTACATGTGTTTGGATCGGACATTAATCCAAACACAAGGAAAATGGGACGTTTCATACTCAAAGTGATGAAACGTGCCACTTTTCTTGGTCACCGACACCCTTGATCATGCGTGATAGGTGGTGGTCTTTCGAGTCCTATTTGTGCATTCATTAACCTTTGTACAAGCTTGGTTTTCTAGCCATCATGCATTGAAAATGCTTGGTTGATGGCTTGAGAGCCAAGAGCTATACTCCTTTGAGCTTGAGAAATGATAAGGAGTGTAGCAGTACACACATTCCTTCAAAATGCTTTGTTTTGCCCCTGTTGCTCTCATTGCAGCAAAAGCAGAAGTCCAGAAAATGGGGGTGGCCGACCGGCCACTAAACTAGCTGACCGGCCAGTTAAGGTGGTCGACAGCCACTCTTTGTGGCCGACCAGCCACCAGTGAAGTTTTGTGCAAGTGTGTTCCTGTGTTGGAGCAAAGGCAATCTGGAAGTTGGTACGGTTTTCAAAAATCAAATGAGTGCAAACAGAGGCATCCGATGGCAAGGCAAGAGCATTTTCGAGAGGAAGCAACCGAGCATGCATGCATCCCTTGTCCCTCGAGGCCGTTTAAATTGCTTTACTAGTTAGTTAGCGTAGCTAATTATTCAATTCGTCTTGTAATATCTTAATTAGCTTAGCATAGCTAGTTATGCAATTGTATTGTAAGAATTAATTAGCTAGAATAGTTAATTAGTTGTTCTGTAATAATTAGCTTAGCTTATTCATTCGGACCTTCCTTCGAGAGGGCGCAATGTTGTAATATGTGTGCGTGTGTGTGTGCATGTCTTTCAACCCCACGTCTTTTTCCCTTTTATTTACCCGCTTTTGATGGTTAGATTAGGGTCATCTTTAATTAGCATACCTTATGCTTGCATGTTTGCATTCATTCATTTGTCTTGCATGCACTGAGGCTCGGCGCATCATACAAACTGCATAGTCAATTCAATACACTTCTTTGAATACATGTTTCAAAGCATGTTATCAAATTGTTGCATTCATATGCCATCTTAGTAGCCGAGCCTATTAATTGCATTATTGCATGTGTTGCATTAGGCATCTTTACATAGTTAGGATCATGCATATTTTTAACTAGCATTTGTTTTGGCTTGGAGTACACTGTAAGTTTTACGCTTTAGCATACTTGTATGAGTGCGAGTGTTGCCATGTTTTGCATGCTTTCCATGAGGCTATTTGCTTAAATGATTAACTGCATGAATGCTTGTGGATGACGGCTTTGTTGTTTGAATTGGGACAATTCGATAAATGTGTGTTTTAAGCCCACTTTGCGAAGTAGCAAATCATGTTTTAAGCCCATCATGTTTGGTGGCAAATTCACATTTTAGCCCACTTGAGGGTGGCAAATTCAAACCAGTTTTGAAAACAAACATGAGTTGACTTCGTTCCAATTCTTGCAATCTTAGTCTATACTTGCTTGTGTGCGTCACATAGTAAAGTTAGCTAATAACCGGAATAAGAACACATGTGTGTATAAAACAACATATCATGCTTAGTATAGGCCGATCCTTTGATCGGGCTAGCGGGGGTGCTCATTCCATGACCTTCCCCCCTCGTACCCAAGTTCCCGAGCCGAGGCAACTTTGGTGATGACGGACACGTGGACTTTGGCACAAGTCAGGGTTTCCTAAATTTTTTCAAAATAAAATATTTAGGTGGCGACTCTATAATCTGGCAAAGTAGTCCAGTTTTGGCATTATTTGATTAAAAATCTAATTTTCCAAAATGATTTGTCGGATTGGACTTTTTGGTGTTTATCAGTTTTACATTGCACTTTGCGAAATTAGATTCAAAACCGTGACAAGAGTTCGAACTATAGGACCAATTTGAGCTCTTCGAAAAGGGGCGCGAAGGAAGTCGAGTCTACAGTTTCTGGCAACTTCGCTGGGAATTTAGAGAACTTGACTCGAACCCATGATATGTTGTTATATTTACACTTATGTGTTTCTTTGCATTTGCATTTGCATCGGTGCCCCTAAGTCACAGTGTTTGCCATCTGCTATTCCTGAGCGGTTTGCTAGAGGCTTGCTTGGAAAAGTAAGCCATAAGGCTGACCGGTTGCGGGCTCTGCTACGATGGGAACACAAACCTTGGATCTGGACTACTGCTGTACTGTTTGATCCTCCTTTCGTTTCTCGATGTTAGGAGCGAGTGGTATATTAGGTGGTCTTGCTAAGGCACCCTTGTTGACCAATTGACCTAGTTGCATATCGGAAGCCTTAGAGACTATTCCAAACTAGGACAGGTTTCTCACCCGAATGCAGGATTGTTTGAAACCGCATGTTTGCGTAGTGAATCCCTAGCTCCTGACGAAATTAGGATAGGGAAACCCTACCCCACCATAGGGGTGTTTTGGCTCTTACTTGCTTGATATGTGCTTTTAGAGTGTGACTCTGCAGGAATGTATGTATTAGTTGCAAGTCTGGGTATCAATTTGAGGGTAATAGTTTTGAGGCAAATATTTGGGGGCAGAAATAAGTGTTTGAGTACAAATTGTCCAGCTTATGATTTCAACTGTGTGTTGTCTTTGTCTAAGTTGAGGTGATGTGCATTTGCTAATTGTTGTTTCCTTTTTTTGCTTTATTTTCTTTTTTGCAAGGTAGTATTTCACAATTGCTTCCGACAAGGTAGTTTCCTCCCGAGCCCTTTGGAGCAAAGTCAGAAGGATTTACTGATCTGAGGATCTTATTGGAGGACAACCAGAGTTTACTTCGCTACCCCCGGTTACTAGACGGAGGACAGTCAGGCATAGATCACCGGTTCAACAGTCGCCAATTCAGCGGTCACTATCAACGTCACCTGTGCGCAGTTGGGCCCAGTTTTTTGCTTCCACCTCAGAAAGAGAGTATACACTGGTTTTGACAGATCAGCACCCTGTAGAGAGTATGGAGGATATGATGCGCCAACTTCAACTGACCATTGAGGCCATGTAGCGAGACGTTGCTCGCCAAACAGAGGTTGCAGCCTAGTAGGCTGAACTCATTGCTAGGCTTCAATAGCAACAGCAACAATAACCGCAGCGGGCAACAGCTTCTGCATCCCACCCACCTCCTGTAGATATTCTAGTACCTAGAGCTCCTGCTCCCATAGCCAATGTCCAGGAAAATGCGGATGTCCCAGTGGATCCAATGGCCGTCCCATATGACCCCAACATATACATCACTCCCTCCCACCTGCCTAAGCCAGTATTGTTCATCCTAGAAAACATAGACTTGTGCATGACGAGCGCATCCATATCCCAACTCGAACCCGTGGTGGTGGCTGTGGTAGAAGAAGGCATGAGTGAGGGCTCCGTGAGCTTAACTGAAAAAGAGTACAACCCTTGTTGTTACATTGTGTTAACTAGCCAGGCCAGACCAGGGGTGGAATTGCCAACAGGGATGGAGGTTAACGTAGTTCGGGAGAACGGGCCAAGCCAGGGGCTGGATGACTTAGCTGAGCTTGAGGAGGACATTAGTAACCTGCAGTTCTTAGATGAACAGGATCTGGGAAATGTACAAATCGGCTGGTTTGATAAGAATGGATCAATGGATAATACAGGGTGGCTTAGTGATGAGCCAGATGTTGACGAGAGGTCTTAACCAAAGAAGGAACAGTTGGAAACGGGGATTGCTGCAACGGCCGGAACGGTCAACAACAAGGGGAAGTTGCCAGAGAGCACCGGTACTGAGAATTTTGCTCAAGAATTGGGTAGCTTGTGTACAACTGATACAGAACAGGAGGCTGCATTGAAGCAGTTCGAGTAAGAAAGCACTGAGATTGAGCAGAAGGTTAGAAAAGTGAAAGGCCCTGCGGGGACTGATTGTGTTGTGAGCACATGAATGATTACTGCGGAACGGGATGTGTGTTTGTCGGTTGTCGAAGGAATGTGGTGGGAAGATGAAGATTTGCATGTCGCCCACACGGATGAGGATTGCGGATAGAATCTACCAGATGATACATGGTATGCCAAGGAAGTTGATCACATGACTCGGAGTGGGCAGTACTTTAAGCTCCTACACCTGGACCAACCAGAAGCATCAGGAAAAGAGAAGGAAGCTAAGAAATAGAAAGATAAACTGTTGGAAGAGGAAGCTGTACTGAAGCAGCTGAAAAAGATTCAAGCAGACATCTCTATCTGGGGTTTGCTCATGGTTTCACGGGTGCATAGATAAGCCGTCTTATCAGCAATGGATAAGGCTAAGGTCTTTATTGACACAACCCCCGAGCAGTTAGTGGGACTGGTGTTCCCGAGAGGTGCCTCACCGACTTTGACTTTCACAGATAAAGAATTGCCGCTTGGGGGCTCTGAACACAACAAGCCACTATACAACTTTGTGGAATGTAAAGAAAAGTGGATACCAGCTGTCTTGGTTGATACCGGGTCTGCAATTAATGTGTGTCCGTCACGCATGGCCTATGCTATCGGTTTGCAGCTGGCAGATTTCATACGAACGGCCCAAGTGATTTGGGCTTATGATAATACAAGTTGGGAAGTGATGGGGACAGTTCGGATTAGAACTCAAGTTGGCCCGGCACAACAGGATAATGAATTCCACATCCTAGATGTCCCAGCCACCTTCAATTTACTCATTGGACGGCCGTGGCTGCACCAAGTGAGAGCTGTCTCTTCCACTCTGCATCAGATGCTGAAATACCCCTATGGAAAGGGGGTAGCTATTGTTTTTGGGAACTCTTCCATACATCCACCACCGGAGGTTACTACACTAGTTTTGGAAATTGTACACGACGAGGAGGATGTCTTTTTGTCTGGGTTCACCTTGGTCGAGGCCCGGGTAGTGCAACATATTTTGGCTATTGATGAGGGATTATATGTTAGTGCGCAATCTGTCTACCTCATGAATAAGTTGCAACATGTACCCGGAATGGGGATTAGGAAGGAGCGGCCGGAAGGGTGTGGCTGCATTGGCTGAAGTGCTACACAACCCTTATACCTTTGGTTTAGGTTACACGCCTACCAAAGGGGATTGGGTAAGAAAGGGAAAGGAAATAGTAGGAAGGGCTAAGGCTAAACAAACTGGGAAGCACTATGAATTGGTGCATAGACCTATTCAAGGAACCCTGAACGGCTGCTTTGTCCGGGAGGGGGAAGATTTCCCATTTTGTGGCTTTCCTGAGCCATGGTTGAATTCTGAAAAGTGGCATTTGCCCGGCTTTGAGATCTTTTTTGACCTACAGTTGCAAGGGGATGAAGTTACAGAAGAGTAGACTGACCTACTAGCTATGGTTGAACAGTGCATAGAGGATGAGTCTGATAGCACAGAACTCAAGATAGGTGTAGTGCTGGCATGTCTCCTCTCGGATCCTATGATCACACCAGAGAGCTTGGGGGATGACTTCTCTATTTCCATGATTGGAGATCGATCGGCTGTGAGCCTTTCTTCCAGTATTCTGGAGGCATCTATCGTACCCTCCCTTGTTTAATAGTTTGAGGAGGGCGTTTTGTCCAGTAATTCTGAATCAGGTAGTGAACCGGAATCTGATTCCACAGAGTCTGTGGAGTCGGAATCAGATTCTAGTTCTTCTAAGTCAGAGTCTGGTATTCCTAGGGTTGATAACCCGGATGCCGTTGTTTTGTCCAGGTCATCTTTTTCCTTTTCTTTTGAGTCAGTTGTAACTGAGGAATTGGGCAAACTGGAAGTTGTGAATGAGAATGGTACTATTGCTGTTTCTGAGTGCTTTTCTGTGCCACTTGTTTACTGTATTAATCAGGACTTTCAAAATTTTGATAAAAACGACGAAGAAGAAATTCCTCCGATTTTGAAACATTTGATTGATCGAGAGGAGGAAAGGTTTGTAAAACCCCTGGTTGATGAAATCACTTCAATTAACGTTGATACTGAAAAGGATCCACGTCTGGTCCAGATCGGGTCCACGTTGTCTTTGGAGGTGTAACTTGTGAAGTGTACACTGATCATAAAAGCCTCAAATATTGCTTCACCTAAAAAGAACTGAACATGAGACAGAGACGATGGCTTGAGTTGATCAAGGATTACGACTTGCAAATCTTGTACCATCCGAGAAAAGCCAATACCATTGCAGACGCCTTGAGCCAAAAATCCATGGGTAATTTGTCATGTTTACTCACCGGTCAGAAGGAGTTAATATGTGATCTAGAAAGGAATGAGATTGAAATTGTATTGCATGAAAAAGGCGAGATCTTAGCCACCATTTCTGCTCAACCTACAATCATTGAAGAGATTAAAGAGAAACAACATGAAGATGAGTTCTTGAAGAAAATTTTTGATGAAATGGACTCAAAACTGAGGTCTGAGTTCATGATTGAAAATGATGTGTTAAAATTTCAGAATAGACTTTGTGTATCGAATTGTTCTGATTTAAGGAAATGTGTTATGACTGAGGCTCATAATTCAAAATTTGTTATGCATCTGGGGAATACAAAGATGTACCATGACATGAAACATAATTTATGGTGGCATGGAATGAAGAAGAGTATTGCTGACTTTGTAGCTAGATGCATGCATTGCCAACAAGTTAAAGCTGAACATCAACGACCTGCTAGATTGCTTCAGCTGCTCCCAATACCGAAATCGAAACGAGAGCATATCACCATGGACTTCATTATGGGTTTGCCTCACTCTTCTTGAGGTATAGATTCTATTTGGGTCATTGTTGACCGACTGACTAAGTCTACCCATTTTCTGCCTGTTAAAACTATTTATAATGCGGACAAGTTGGCCAATATTTATATAAATGAGATTGTGAGATTGCATGGTGTGCCAGTATCTATTGTATCTGACAGAGATTCGAAGTTTACATCAAGGTTTGGGCAAAGTCTACAACAGGCTTTGGGAACTAAACTGCGACTGAGTAGTGCTTACCATCCACAGACATACGGCCAATCTGAACGAACCAATCAGACTTTAGAGGATATGTTACGGATGTGTGCCCTAGATTTCGAAGGAAATTGGGAAACCTACTTGCTGTTGGTCAAGTTTGTGTCGGTATGGCTTCATATGAAGCTTTGTATAGTAGGAAGTGTCGTTCTCCGATTTGTTGGGCTGAGATAGGTGAAAGACAGTTGTTAGGACCGAAACTTGTGCAAGAAACAACTGAAAAAGTGAAATTGATACAACAATGTCTGAAAACTGCATAGAGCCGCCAAAAGAGTTACGCCGATGTCCGAAGGCATGATAGAGAATATGAAGTCGGAGATTATGTGTTTATCAAAGTGACTCCAATGAAAGGCTAGACACGGTTTGGAGTGAAGGGTAAGTTGGCACCAAGATATGTTGGGCCTTATGAAATCCTAGAGAAAATTAACCTGGTGACATATCGGGTAGCCTTGCCTCAAGTCATGGAAAATATGCACAATGCCTTTCATGTTTCAATGCTCCAGTACTATTTGAGGGATCCATTCCATGTTATTGAGTCAACACGTACTTTTGAAGGATGATTATACGTATGAAGAACGGCCAATTCAAATCGTTAACAGAAGAATCAAAAGATTAAGGAACATAGAAATTCCGTTGGTGAAAGTTGATTGGCAGAATCATGGAGGAACTTATGCTACATGGGAAACAGAAGAAGATATGATGAAGAGATATCCAGATTTGTTTCCGTTGAATCCAACGTTCTTCTAAAATGAAGGTAACTCGAGTTTGGAGGACCAAACTCTTTAAAGGGGAAAGACTATAACAATCGCAACTTCTGATTAACGTTAATTCTTGATTAAATAAGTCTAATAAGTAATTAAGGTGAAATTCTGAATTAATTGCATGTGTGTTGTATTAATTGTGCTTATATCTGTCTAATGTAGAAATATCTATTTCAATTTCTATTTTGTTCTGTGAATTGAAGGCCTTATTGGCATCTGATCACGAAATTGGCTTGATTTATGTGCTATTTAGGATTTTTAGAACATTATGGTAGGTTATAGCTCAACTTTTTCACGCCCCCTTTCGGAAGCTCAAAAGAAGCCCTACAGTTCGGACTTCTACGTTCTGAATCTAATCTCACAAGTATATTGTGACATTGATAAATACCAAAGAGTTCAAATCTGAAAAATCTTTTGGAAAATTGATTTTTGAATAAAAAATGCCAAAATTTGACTGCTTTGCCAGATACAAAGTCGCCACCTAAATGACTTATGCCAAAGGCCATGTGTCCGTCATCACCAAAGTTACCTTGGCTTGAGAACTTAGGTACGAGAGGGGACGGTCATGAATTGAGCACCCCCACTCGGCCCGATCAAAGATCGGCCTCTACTAATCATGATATGATTTTTATGCACATTATGTGCTCTTGTTCTGATTATTAGGCTAGCTTTACTATGTGATGCGCACAAGCAAGTATAGACTAATTTGCTCAAATTGGAACAACTCAATTTCATGTTTGTTTTGTGAAAAGGGTTTGATTTTGCCACCTCAAGTGGGCTTAAAGTTTGCGAATTTGCCACTTAACAAAGTGGGCTTAAATGTACATTTATTGAATCGTTCAAATTCAAACAACAAGCCTTCATTTACAGGCACTCAACCAGTTTATCAAGTAAGCATTTAGTCTCATAGTAAGCATGCTAGACATGGCAATCACTCACATTCATGCAATTATGCTAAAGCACTAAAAACTGACCTAGTACTCCAAGCTAAGAAAGGAACTAGTTAGAAAAATGCGTGATTCCTAACTATACAAGATGGCTAATACAACACATGCAATAATGCAATTAATAGGCTCGACTACTAATATGTTATGTGGATCAATTTAAATAGCATGCAGTCTAAGCACGTATTCAAAGAAGTATTGAAATGACAATGCGGTTTGAATGATGCACCGAGCCTCGGTGCATGCAGTACAAGATAAATGGATGCAAGCATAAGGTATGCTAATTGAAACATGATGCTCCTAATCTAACCATCAAAGGAGGGTAAATAAAAGGGAGAAAGACATGGGGTTGGAAGACATACACATTATTACATCACGCTCTCACGAAGGAGAGTACGAATGAATTAAGCTAACTAGCTAACTAAGCTAAGCTAATTAAGCTAATTATTACAAAACTTGAATGAATAATTAACTACCTCTAAGCTAATTAAATATTACAACACAAACTAATTTAATTAATCTAATCTAATTAAATAAGTAAACTAATTATCTAAACTAATTAAGCTAATTTAAATATTACAACACAAACTAATTAGCAACAACTAATTAATTACAACGAATAAATGATTAATTGCTAATTACACTAATTAACTAGCTAACTAGTGCCGAGAAGTGAGGGAGGTCCATGCATGCTTGGTTTTCACCTGAAGAACATCCGTTGTCTGCTCCCGAATGCCTCTGTTGCACAACCCTTGCACTATTTCCTTCCCTAGATCAACTCTGCCATGCTTCACAAGCACACTGCCCAAAATTCACTGGTGGCAAGCAGGCCAGAAGTGGTGGCCGGCCGGCCACCATTGAGGGGTTATTGTCCAACAGTGATGGCTTGCCGACCAGTAACAGTGGCCGACCGGCCACTGATGATCCACTTTTCCTTGCTGCAATAGAGAGCAAACAGGGTAAATACAGAGTATTCTAACAGGTTGTATGTACTGTGTATCCCTCATTATCATCAAAACATCTCAAATGAGTGATACACTTGGTTCCAAAACCATCAATCAAGCAATTTCATTGCATGATGGCCAAAGAACCAAAGTGTACAAGTTAAATGAATGCACAATAAGACTTAACAACCATCACCCTATCATGCATGATCAAGGGCAATGGAGATCTAGAAAACTTGGCACATTTCATCACTTTGAGTATGAGATGCCCCAATTTTCCTTGCGTCCAATTAACGTCCGATTGAACACATCAAAACACAACCAATTTCTTATCTTGCACACTTTTAGTTTCAACTTGTTTACCCATTTTAACTTACTAACAATTATTTAACCAATTAAGTCCATTGGTGAGAAGTCCTCTAAAGGGAAGGAAGTGCCAAACAACGGGTAGTTTAAGACAAGAGAGAGATGTCATGCCGTTGGTAATGAACCCCCAAAAGAGGATTAAACCATTAAGCAACGAACCTCAATCTCAAGCTTAAACTATCCTAAGGTTAAAATAACCCTCAAAGCAAATAAAAAGTGAAGAAATGAGGGAGATTGCAGAAATTATGCTTGTTGAAATTAAGTGAGAAAAGCGCAAAAAACATGCTATCAACTCAAACAAGTGGTGCCTAAAGGTCTAAAACACCAAGCTTGTGAGGACACTTACACTAGAAGCATGCAAAACAAGACTCAAATGCAACAACTAGCCAAAAATTGAGTTAAAACAATCTAAATCAGAGGCTAAAACATGCTGGAATTAAGCTACAAATGGCTAGAAAAATAAGCTAACACATAGAGCTATCTAGGCTAGCAAACAAGGCACAAGGAGGGGAGGCTAACCCCTCTAAATTTGGACTTCAAAAGATGATTTTTACCACTGAAAATACTCTGAAATTCAGTGTTCAAAAGTCCAAAAAGAGATGGTTTGAAAGTGAGAAACAAAGTTGGAAAAGCCTTGAAAGCAAGGTGTAAAGAAGGGTGAACAACCCCTCAACCCTTATTGGTCTTAAACCACAGGTTTCAGCCTAAAAATATAGAGTTTAAACAGTCCAAAAACAGTAAAAAAAAAATGCTGGAATGAAGACAAAAGTAGCTAAAACAATAAGCTAAAACATGGAGCATGTTAAGCTAGTAAACAAAGCATAAGGAGGGGAGGCTACCCCTCCATTTTTGAACTTCAAAACATGATTTTACCCAGTAAAATTACTCTAGAATTCAGTATTAAAAAGCTCAAAAAGAGTTGATGACAAAGTGGGAAACACGAGGGCAAAGGCCTTGAGAGCAAGGTGTAAAGAATGGTGAACCACCCTTCAACTTTTAATGGCCTTAAATCACAAGTTTTAGCCCAAAAATACAGGTTTTAAACAGCTCAAAAATTAGTAGAAAAGATGGAAATCAAGTGGTGTAAAGATGGTACAAAAGCAAGAGAAGGTATACCTCTTGGAGAAGAATGAATCCTTAAGTCATAAACCACCAATTTCCACACTCTCAAGTGCTTCAAGAGCTCAATTCCAAGCTCAAATAACTTCAGCAAGAAGTTCTTTAGGTTTGGTTTAGAGTGTTTGGGCAAAGGCTATGCAAGTTGAACGAGAGAGAGAGAGAGAGAGAGAGAGAGAGAGAGAGAGAATTACAGAGAGAAAATTGTAGAGAATGAGGATTTTTTTGCTCCCAAAGTTTTTCTAACCTTGAAACCAAGAGAGAAGGTCCTCTATATATAGAAAACAAGAACCTTAGGTCGAAATATCTATATAGAGACCGGTGGAGTTTTGTGGAAACAGCTGGAGGAAAATATCTAGGGAAAAAAATTATTTTTTGACACTTGTGGCCGGCAGGCCATCAATGATGGACGGAAAAACACAATAATGGACGACACCCCCCTCAAAAAAAAAAAAAAAAAAACAGTGGGTCAACCTACTAAAAAAAAAGGTCAAAATTTTCACCACTGGCCAGCAAGCCACTAAAGTGGCCGGTAGGACATATTAGTGGCCGGCTACAAAAATCTACTTTCCAGGCCCGACTTCAAATAGGTATATCTCCTTCATCCGAACTCCTTTTCAAGTCATTCTTTAGTCTAAATTAAAGCCTTAGAAGTCTACTTTCTAATGGTGGCAAACTCACATCTAAATTCTAAGTGTGAAAAGAGATATTCCTATTTTAGTGAAAGTTGCTCAGTTTTGCCCTAACGGATTGATGCCAAACTCTTTCCCCGACTAGTTTTCTTCCCTCCCCTCTTATTTTCTTCAACTCTAAACCTATAAATAAGATGTTTTGAAAGATTTTTCAAAAAGTTCACCTCTCTTTCATTTATCTCCACTTTCTCCTTACTCGATTTACCGAAAAATGCAATATTTAACAAAATGTAAGTCTCGGAACATCGTAGCAACATTTTCAAAAATATTTTGAAAGAGAGGGTTTGAAGGTCTAAAATAATTTGGCCAAAATGGTTTTGGTCAAAAATGAGGTGCAAGGTTGGGATTAAAAGCCCTTCTTGCTAAAGAAATCGAATGTTTGTACAGCGTGATTTTCATCATCGAGTGATCAATCAGTGGCCCCCAAGTCTTAAGGGCAGTCAAAAATGGGGTGTTTACAGTTGCCCCTCTTTGATAGAGCTCAAAGTCATGAAATGACATGAGTGAATGTCAAAGCCCGAAGGCGACCCATTTTAACAAGGCCATAAGACTTGGGCAAACAAACAAAATGCAGATGCAATTGGTTGAACCCAAGGGTTACATACGTATCCCTTTGCAAGGAATCAAACCAGTGTAGTTCAGGGGCAAGATACAAAATGATACACAATATAACAAAACAATGTAAATGATATACAATGTAACGAAATAATCAAACCACAACCAGTGCAAAACCACACAAATACCATAAAGGAATGGAGATGCAAATCTAACTACGTTTAACATAGAAAAGAAGTGGGCACAGCCAAACGACACCTAACATAGGCTAAGTGCCTACATTCTCAATACTAGCCTCAGCGCAACATGGATGCTTACACATAACAGAACCATGTTTTAACGTGAAAGGGATGCGAGCACATGCAAGACTATGTGTTTTGTAGAAAGAGGACAAGTAATTGGGTGGGAAGATATAAGTGGGAAATGACCTGCTGAGAAAAGATCGTGATCCTAAATGATGAATGCAACAAGACAAAGTACAATGCAATTGATGCAATGGATAAAGTGAATAAGGAGCGCAAGCCAAACCACAATTTTACTTAGAAAGGGCATGGACACAAAATAGACCACGTCTAACACAGAAAAGATGCCGAAACCCTCAGACCACAATTCTTGCAGAATAGGCACGTACACATGCAAAGCTATGTTTTAACGTGAAAAGTATGGGCACATGCTAAACTTAACATAGAAAGGATGCAGGCAATAAAACAGATAATGCAATAAATGCATGCGATAAGTGCTATATAATGCAATAGAAGTAATAGATTATAATGGATATGATGATGCAGCTAGAAAGTGATGCTTTAAAAGTACCTTACAGGGGCAATCAGCGATGACTCACCTTATGCTGTTGGAGATCTTCCTCTCTTGCATTTTGCGCTTCCAAATCACAGGTACTACTTTTCTTCCTGGCTATGTTCGTAACTTTCCTTATTCTCCAACAGAGTGACAGACTAGGTTGGTTCAGTATCCAGAATTGGGGAGCATACAAGCTACCTCAACCTATGGGGCTGCCATACAGATTTCAAGCTAAGGATACAACCCTGGGTATTTAAGCCAGACTTTAGTCTTGGAAATTCCGAACCTTTGTATTCTAGGCCTTGGCCATTCAAACTCTAGTTTCCACCGTCTTAGTTGATCTCCTAGGAACTCACCGCAAACACAGGCAGGTGGCTATACCAAACCACTGGAAGTCGTTCATGCACAACAAACACCAAAGGAATTGCACCTCTAGAGGATTTAAGGTCTCCTAGACTAGTGAGTGTACAAGACAGTGCGAGTAATACAAAAATACAAGGTGCACAAGACAGTGCGAGTGAGAGTGAATGAATACACGAAATAGTGCTATACAAAATGTAATGCACAAAATAGTGCGACGTAAGATGAAATGCACAAGATAATGCTATGCAATGCACAAAATAGTGCAATGTAAGATGAAATGCACAAGATAGTGCTATGCAATGCACAAAGTAGTGCGATGTAAGATGAAATGCACAAGATAATGTGATAAAATGTGAAATGCACAAGATTGTGTTATGCAATGCACAAAATAGTGCGATGTAAGATGAAATTTACAAGATACTACGATGAAATGTGAAATGCACAAGACAGTGCTATGCAACGCACAAAATAGTGCGATGTAAGATGAAATGCACAAGACAGTGCGATGAAATATGAAATGCACAAGACAGTGCTATGCAATGCACAAAATATTGCGATGTAAGATGAAATGCACAAGAGAGTGCGATGAAATGTGAAACGCACAAGACAGTGCTATGCAATGCACAAAATAGTGCAATGAAAGGCAAAAGATAGTATGATATAATGTGAAATGCACAAGATAGTGTGAAGTAAGTTGAAATGCACAAGGTAGTGCTATGCAATGCACAAGATAGTGCTATACATGTTAGACTACACAAATTAATGCACAAAATAAATGCGAATACACAAGACAATGCAAATGAGGTGCACGAAATAGTGTGAGTGGTGCACAAAAAAAGTGCTATGTGGGTTGAATGCATAAGACAATGCAATGGTGCACAAAATAGTGCGATACAAAGTGAATAGGATAGTGTGATACAAAGTGCACAAAATAGTGTGATGTAAGTGCATGAGACAGTGCGATACAAAGTGAGATGCACAAAATAGTGCGATGCAGGTGAGCGATGCATGGTATGCAAAGGGAAATGAGCAGTAGTCAGTGTAATGCATCATGTACCTTACGAAATGAGTGCAGGGCAGCTCGCCACAACTCATTGAAATGTAACACAAAGGGAGACAACTTGACATAACTCTGTTTAAGTGTAGAAAAAAGTTAAGAATAAGAGTAACCAATCACGCAATTTAGAGCAACCAGAGTGTATAAACATGCAGGCATAATCAGAGGGAATATGGCAATCCCAAGAGAGTCTCGAAATGGTCGGAGGCAACTTTCGAAAGATGAATCATATCATAATCATCATGGGGGTGAGCCCACCCTAATCCAGGGGAAACTGCCCAACAAATGGCTCTAAGCATATGGAGAAAAAGGTTAGGTTCATGTCCCTTTGTTCAATTGATGGCCCAATTAAATGCACTGAAAATTGCCCCTAGTGTCCAGTCATTGGCCACCAGTTGGGTTCATGCCCCTTATTTGATGGATGGCCTGATCAAATGTATTGACAATTGCCTCTAGTGTCCAGCCATTGGCCACTATTTTCAAGATTATGCAGGCACGTGCGATGGGGATCATCAGATCCTGGAATAGCTGCCAACGAATAAGACTCATACTTCTCTTCTAATATATTGAGAACTTACTACAGTCCCTTCCGAAGCAATGACAATTCCTCATATATACTAGATCATGAATGCGTTGCCCCTTGTATAGGCACTCTCAGTTTGTTTATAAATTCCACATATGGACTTATTTTTTAGTTTGGTCGTGTATGGAATTTTGACCATGCCACTCTGTTGAACTTTTGAGTGACAAACTCGCTAGGGTGACTCGATGAAGAGCGTTTTTGAGCGACAGACATGTTATTGTGACTCAATGAAAAGCGTTTTTGAGTGATAGACACGTTATGGTGACATGATGAAAAGCGTAGACCGAGACAAACACCAGGCGCAACACAACAGAACTCGCAACTAACCCAAAAGCAAAATAAGTTCAAGGTAACTTAGCGCCCCTAGTTTTACTTATGCTTCCTTTGAAACTCAATTTTGCAAAACCCAAGTTTTGATTATTTTTTGCTCAAGATAGAGATTCTACTGATAAGTTCAAGTATTGAAAATTTCTCTGCTTGTTGATTCAAGTTAGTTCTTTCTTACCCAATGCAAGTATATGATATTCAATGGTAGTGAACAGTCCAAGGACCTGATTAGATCGGATGATAAGTAGTTTTGTTAGTTCTCAAAGGTGGATTCAGTAAAACTGTTGCCAGAGATAGAGAAATATGTAGAGACAACAGAATTGTATATTTGTGTGAGACAGAAGAGAGAGACGGAGATATCTGAAAACAACATAGAGAACGGCGTTGTTGGTGGCATATGCAGTCGAGACAATGGTGGCAATAGCGGCCAACTATGGTGGATATGGTGATCCAATGGTGGAGCCATAAATTTAATATAGGGGCACCTATTAATTATAATCTCAAACTTTTTCTTTCCCAATAAATAACAATAACGCAATAATAATTTTTAGAGTTAATATTAAACACAAAAAATTAATATTAGCACAAATTAATATTTTTAAATTTAGCACAAATCAAATCCCTAATTTTAACACAAACAACAACAAACCAAAATTCTTAATTTTAACATAAATCACCACCAATCAAAATTCATAATTTTAGCATTTCAAAATCTCTTATTTTAACATAAATAATAACAAATAATTTTTTTTTTACAAAATCAAAACTTAACAAATACCTATAAATTAATACTCATAATTTTTATTTAAAAGGAAAAAATAATAAATAAAATTACCTATAAACAATGAAGAGAAGACACCAATACTGTAGTGTGGTTCCAAATCTGTGTTGTGTGATCCCAATCTGGTAAATTGCGAGTCAATAAATTACAAAACAACAAAGGAAGACAAAGAAAATACGGAGACACTTAACCAGTACGGTGAATAAATAAAAAAATAAAGACCTCCATACACTTTTAGAGTTTTAAAGATCCTGCCAGCTGTCGTTCAAAGCCTTGCCCAACAAGTTTTTTTTTTTTTTTTAGATTAACCCTTGCCCAGCAAGTTAAGAATTTAAAAAAAAAAAAAAAAACAAAAATCGAGACTTTGGAAAAAAAAAATTTGTTTGAGGGGGGGGGGGGGGGGGGGGGAGTGGTTGTATTAGTGTTTATCAGTGTTTGTGTGTTTCATTGTTTAGCTAGGAGTCTAGGACCCAAAAAAAAAAAAATTGAAAAGTCAAGATCTGGGATGTCAGTGTTTGGTTTGGGCCTGTGTGTTAGTGTTTAGCAAAGACTTAAGAATAAAAATAAAAATTAAAAATTTTTAAAAAAAAGTTGAAATGTCCGCGGGGGGTTAGTGCCTCCACCCCTGGTCGATGGTATAGAGAGAGAAATGGATAGAGAGATAGAGGGAGAATGATAGAAAGAGGCGCAGAATGACATGATAGAAAGAAAACTTGGAGGGATGGTGGCGGTGGCAATAGTTGTGACAGTATAGTGGTGGTAGTGAAGGGATGGTGAGAATAGCTATAGTGGTAATGTGATGGTTGTGGTGGTGGTAATGGCGGAGGGATGGTGGTGGTGGCAATAGTTGTGGTGGTGGAGGTGGAGGGGTGGCAGTGGTAGTGGAAACTGTAGTGGCGGCGGCGGTGGTAAGCGTGGTGGTGGTGATGGCAGCAGTGGTAAGATTATAACCATGTTGACACGTATGTATAAATATTTATAAATTCAATCATAACTAAGTTATCATTTAAATTTTTTTTTAATTTTTAGCTTATATTTTCATTTTAAGAGCCACTTAAAATGGAAAAAAAAAAATCATTTAAATTATTAAGTGATACTAATTGTGATTATAAAATAAATTTAATAAATTTTTTACTTAATATATTTAAATTTAAATATTGAATTAAGTTATCAAATATCAACTAAATCACCATCCTATCTACTAATTCATAAAATGAAGCACAAGGGTTACTAATTGTGGGTGTTTGAGGAGTTATTATTTTAGTAGGTTATTTTAGTTTTTGGTTATTTTAGTAGGGTAAAATTTTTGTGTTTAAGAAGATGATTGGATTTTTTTATAGTTGGATGTGATATTTGTAAGAAAAAAGTAAAATGATTATTGATTTGATGTGATATTTTATCTTATTAGCTATTTTAATCTATTTTGTCTTTTTGTAAATTTTAGCCTAAACTAAGCCAAAATTTTTCTTCCTACAGGGTGTTTGGCAAAGGCTATTTTTTTGGCTTTTTGGAGTAAAATTCATAAAAAGATAAAATATGCTAAAATAAACAATAAGACAAAATATCACATTAAACTCATAATCATTTCACTTTTTCTCTCACAATTCAACTATAAGAAAACTCAACTATCTTTCAAAACACAAAACTTTTAACTTACTAAAATAATTAAAAATTAAAATAAGGGGTACTTACGTGTAGGTCCTAATAAGTGACTTATTGTCTAATAGGTCTTATGGAAAAAATTTGTCATAAAAAAATGTTAGTACTAATTGTAAGTTTTAGCGATAATTTGTAAAAATCATAACAAAAAAAAGTTACTAATTGTTAAGTTTTAGTGACATATAAAAAATTGTTACAAAAAAATATTTTTAGCGACAATTTTATCAAGATTTATTTTCAATAGGACTTGATGAGAATTAAGTCTAACTATTAAAATTTATTGATAGTTTACCTTTAAAAAATAATCTATTAAAATAGCAAATTTCTACACTGTGTCTAGTTCCTTGCCTTGGTGTGCAAAGTCCCTCATATATTTCATTTTCTTATAGATAGGGGGTGGATAGCCATAGGCCTCATTTTGTTTTTATTTCCTTGAGTCGATCCTCCAAAAGCCAGGACATGTTGGCGATACAACATCATGTTGGGTGTGTGTTTTTCGAGAAGTAATCTGGTGGTCGTTGGCCACCGTCACGTGATACTCTTAAGGTCATATTTGATTTATAAAATTAATAGTAAAAATATTAATAATCACATCAAATTAGTGTGGTATTCACTATCTAATTAGATTAGTAGGATAAATTATTCCCTTCTCTATTGTTTGATTTGAATCGGATAAGAAAACATATAAATATAGGATTATAACTATATTTATCTTTTTTTCCAATGTTACTTTCCATCAATGTTTCTTCACAATTTTTACTTTATCAAAATTTCTTCGCAAATGTGATTTTGAAAAAAAATTATAAATAAATAAATAAAACCAAAATAAAAATACAAAATACAAAGGCCATGTTTGGTTTGTTTTTTTATTTTTTTTAAAATATAAACTAATTTGATAAAATAAATATTAAAAAATATTTTTAAAATTTTAAAAATTATTTTTAACCTTCTAAAATATAAAACTATATAAAAATAATAAGTGTTTTGATTTTTAGTTAAGGGTAAAAAAGTCTTTCTATTTTATTTCCCAAATCAGGATATATAATCCCATTCCCTATCCCATTACTAATAATTCTACAAATTTGTTGGATTAATTATCTATTGGATTAATAATCCTGAAATAAAATTTCAAAATAAACACAAGATTATTAAGCCCACGGATTAATAATCCCAATCCCATACCTTAATCCTATCAATCAAACATGTCCTAATAATATTGTGATTGGTAAAGAGAGTGAAACTCACGATTTTATATTAGATAATTGAAAAATATAAAAGGACATGATACATTAGGATTGGCCAAAGATGCGCTCCTATACCAACCAATAATTTTTTTGGTGTTTTTCCCTTTCCACCGTCAAAGTGCTAATCAATGAAAAGGTGGAAAACTTGAAATTTCGGACAGTTTGGGCCTCATCTATGAAATTATTAATCTATGTAACATCAACTCTAATACTATTTTTCATTTTTTATTAGTTAATTTTTTCTTTATTTTACTTAACTAATTTTTTATCTATGTGTTTTAATTATTTTATTTTATCTATTTATTCACATAAACTGATTTAAAGAGTCTTTTGAGACTCTCCAAATGTAACTAATTTGAAAGAATTTTGTTAAAATATCAATTGCAGTAGTTAGCCCATTAGAGGGAGTAAAATATGATGAAATTAGTTATAATAGCCAACATACTTATTTTAAAAAGCCCATTGGAGATGATCTAATAGTTTAGATTTTGGAGATAATTACCAACTAGTCCCATTAAGTAGATTTAAATATTATTAAGTTCTATTCACTGTTTGAATGGATCAATAAATCCCACAATACCTATATCTATCAAGTTCTTTCATCTTCTCTTCTCTTCTTTTCTCTCTCTCTACTACTTTTTCAAAAGTTTTACACCACCATTGTCTACTACCACCATCGTTGTCGCCATCCACCTGCTACCACCGCTCTCATTGTCATCGTCTATCCACCACTACCACCACCATCATCGTCGTCATCATCCACTCAACATATTCTCTTCTCCTCTTCTCATCTTTCTCTCTCTCTCTATATATATATATATTTCTCTCTCCACCATTTTTTCAAAAGTTTCACACCACCAGTGTCTACCATTACCGCAGTTACCACTATCCACCCGCCACCACCACTACTATGTAACCACCACCACCACCGTTGTTATTCGGATGCCACCACTGTTCACCAACTATCTTCATCATCGTTGCAGATCTACATTCTACCGTCACCGATCTACACTTTATTACCGTTGTAGATCTGCACCCCACCGTCGCCGAACTACACAACCACTATATCACCACAGCCTCCTTTGTTTCAAATTCAAATTTATTTTTCAGTGATAAATTTATCAATTTCTCTTGTTCTTTGTGTATGTAGAAGATGATGGTAGATTCTTATAAGTGAGTGAGTGAGTGAATATGAATAACGATGGTGGATATTAATAAATAAATTTATAGTGATAAATTTATCAGTCATGACTTTTTGGTAAATAAAACTGACCCGTAACTGCCACTAGATTTTATTAGAAGAGTGGTTTTCTCTCCAATCCAGATATTGGAGGGTGTTGTTCGAGTTCGTGAAGGGTCCTTCATGTAGGGTCCTCTCCAATCCAATCAAGACCGGGTTTTGCTCATTTTGTAGGATCCTTCAGATATATATATATACGATAAACTAATTTATCACATTTTTTTGAGCACAAATGCAATACATTAAATAATTTACGATTATCGGATTGACCTAATAGTGAACGCCCATTCTTTTTCTTTTTTTTTTTAGTACAAATGAAAAGATTTTTTAGTTGCATTGTACTAAATTGTTCTACCATGATATTGTGGGCCTTAAATGATTTTTTCTCCGATCAATCAATGATCTTATTGGAATACATGTAAATTTGTCCATTTAGAATAGACTAGGGCCCAAAAATTTGTTCTTGGTATGAACAAAAAGAAAGTTTATTTACGCCATACTAAATTGTTCTACTGTGATAAGGTAGACTTTATCTGATATTTTCTCAATTTTATTGGAATAAATGAGAAATTTGTCCATTTCAAAAATGGTATGGTCCTTAAATTTTTATTCTCTATGGGTTCAAATGGGGAAAAAAAAAAAAAAGTCTTTACTTACATCGTACTGTAACATTTTAGGCGTTACATGAGTATTTCTCTATCAATGATGCTATCTGAGTACATGAAAATTTTGCACACTTCGAAAATAGCAAGGCCCATCAGTTACACCGAAATACACATGTAAGGCCTAAAATTGTTCTGAAAAAAAATTTCCATTTCAAAAATTGTAAGGCCCATAAATTTTTATTTTTTTTGGACAATTTGGATTACATATATATATTTTTTTCATTATGAAATTGTAAGGCCCATAAATGTTTTTAGTACAAATGAGAAGATTCTTTATTTGTGTCGTGCTAAATTGTTCTACTGTGATAATATAGCGATTCCAGTTTTGACTCGACCTTTGTTATATTCCAGACTCGGGTTCCATGGTTTAATATTGTTATCCATGTCTTGTTTCCCTCTTTTGTCTTTGGGTTTGAGTATTGGAATGTCTTGGGCATGTCCAAAGCAAGTTAGCTGCTAGTTGTTCAAGTTGTTGTTGTCCAAAAAATTACCCCTTCACTCGAACGAGGCTTCTTGCACTCGAGCGAGCCTTGTGAAATTTGCTTCTTCGCTCAAGCTAGACTTCTTGCGCTCAAGCGAGATTTGTGTGCTCTCAGTATTTTGCCCAGACGCAAAATTTCTGGAAAGGTTGAGGTCTTTGCTTTAGCGAGGCTTCATGCGCTCGAGCGAGGGTGTGCGTCTGTAAAACTTCTGAGAGTATGTATTCTATGCTTGAGCAATACTTCTTGCGCTCAAGCGAGGTCATTTGTTGTGTCTGGTCACTCAAGCGACAACTCCTTCGCTCGAGCGAGGGTCGCGTATATCAGTTCGCAGCTAAGCAATTTTATATCACTTTTTTTATTTCCTTTTTGCTAAAAACCCTAATTTGGCACTCTCTCTCTCTCTACAAATACTCCTTGATCTAAGCATATCAGTACCCTACTTCCTTTGATAAAGAGTTAGAGCATGTGTGGGCTTTCTCTTGATCCGAGCAAAGTCGAATTTAGAGCACTTTTGAGGTTCTTCTTCATCTCCTTTGGGCTTCTACGCTTGAGGTAGGGATATTCTACACCTTAATATGATTTTTAACGTAGGTGTTTGTTGTTTTGTATAAATTGTGAGATTTGGGAGGTTTGGAAAAAGTTAGGGTTTGGATTCAAAAATTGAAAGAGGGGTTTTCCATGTTGGTTTTACAAAGTAACTATGGGGCTTGTATATGAGATTCTCTAGTGTTAAAATGGTAAAAATTTAGCCTTTGGGTTGGTATTTGAAAATGGGGAATTTACCATAAAATGAGCAAAATAATTTTTTGTATAAATAATGAAATTAATATGAGAAATGTGAAATTGGGAGGATGTATGAATGAATGGTGAAATTGAATTTGTTAAATCACTCACCAATGGAAATTTGATTTAATTATCTATTATAAAGATTTTCTATCTGTCTAGCAATATCTGTTTTGGGCTATCGGTGGAGGATAGCTATGATTGTTATAGAAATTGCATGAAGACTAGGTGAATTGAAACCTGTCATTTAAATTATGTCATTGAATATGACGGTATGATTTAAACATTGAATATATGTTGTGGATAGTCATTGTATATGACGATGTTTTAATACATTGTATATGTATAATTGTTTGGGAAAAGAAAGGGGATGTACTCCATTAATTGGGAGGAGATAAGGGACGGATTCCATTTAAAATTAAGTTGGCCGGAGTGTCCAGGGTGAAAGTCTCGAAATCTTGTATATATATGGGTGTCGATTTCCTCGGATGAGAATTCCATAAAATGGCAAAATAGAAATGTTGGAGTGATGAATGTATTAAATTATGAACCATTGAGTTGTAGTCTTATTTTGGTTGATTAGATAATAATGAATTTGGTTAATAGATTAACCGGAAATGAATGAATGAATGAAAATGGATTGAGATATGGTTATCTGTATTGAACGGTCATGGAAAGAATATAAGTTGGTTATGAATATTGAACATTTATCTGACACATATATGCTGTGTTAGTTTATCTCTGCTGGGTTTTGGCTCACCCTACTTGAGAAACCATTTTCATATACTGGTGACATGCCACCTTCAAGGACATAGCTTGGGAGGACTGAGGGCTAAAGGCTCTATTTTGATTTTATTTGTGCTTAAGTGTTCATTCAAGCCGAGGGCTTTACATGTGTAGAGCTTAGGACTCTTTCTTTTATTGTAACCAAGTGATATCTTGAAAAGATGTAAACCCGTAGGACATTTATTTTGTTATTATTAACTCGTATTACATACTGAAGGTTTAGAATGAATGTTTATGAATGTATAACGCATGTAATATCTTTTTGTAATAGAAACTCTGATAAATGAAGTATATCATTTCATTATGTTTATAGATCTTATGTAATGGATTATTTGTATTTTATTTTGGGGGTGTTACAGATAATATAGGCTTCACTTGATTTTATTGGAATAAATGAGAAATTTGTCCATTTCAAAAATGGTATGGTCCTTAAATTTTTGTTCTTTATGGGTTCGAAAGAAAAAAAAATCTTTATTTTCTATTGTGACATTTTAGTCCTTCCATGAGTATTTCTCTATCAATGATTTTATTTGAGTACAAAGGAGAAGATTCTTTATTTACGCTGTACTAAATTGTTCTATTGTGATAATGTAGGCTTTACCTGATTTTTTCTCGGATGAATGATTTTATTGGAATAAATGAGAAATTTGTCCATTTCAAAAGTGGTATGGTCCTTAAATTTTTATGGGCAAATTACACTAACACCCCTTGAGGTTTATGTTTATTATAGTTCCCACCCTCACTTTTTGGAAATTACATCTCCCCCTGAGGTTTAAAGTTTCATTACAAATTCTCCCCTCAGACCTTTTAATTTTTTAAAATACCAATTTTACCCTCATTGGATAAATTACATTGACACCCCTAAGGTTTAGAAATTACAATCCCCTCCCTAAGGTTTAAAGTAGCATTACCAATTGCCCCCTCTGTTAATATTAGTTGGAAAAAAAATTCATTGAAAAAAAATATTAATTGGAAAAAAATTAATTGAAAAAAAAAATTTGTTAGTAAAATTTTTAAATTTTTGTTTAAAAACCAACGTAAACTCATTTTTTGAATTTACGTTTTTTCCTCAAATTTACAAACTGAGACAACAATTTATAAACCAAAAAAATTATCAAACAAGTTTTTACAATAGTTTTTAAAATTTTTGTAAATATAAATTGAAAACTGAAAACGAAATGGTTACCAAATAGGTCTCAGATGGTTAAAATGTAGTAAAATAAACAAATAATTAAATAAGTTACCAACGTAAGAAATGACTTATCAAAACATTCTTAAGCTATGTATGGTTTGATTTTTAGAATTTTTTTTTTAAATTAAAAATTAATTTAGTTAAGAAATAAAAAATAAAAAAGTTGTTTCTCAACCAAATTAATTTTTAATTTTTTAAAAAAATTTCTAAAAATCAAACCATACATAGCCTAAGAATCATTTGATAAGCCATTTCTTATGTTGGTAACTTATTTAATTATTTGTTAATTTTACGACATTTTTACCATCTAAAGCCTGTTTGGTAACTAGTTCGTTTTCAGTTTTCAATTTATATTTACAAATATTTAAAAAACTTTCATGAAAACTTGTTTGATAATTTTTTTGGTTCATAAATGGTTGTCTTAGTTTGTAAATTTGAGAAAAAAACGTAAATTCAAAAAATGAGTTTACGATGGTTTTTAAACAAAAACTTAAAAATTTTACTAACAATTTTTTTTTTCAATTAATTTTTTTCCAATGAATTTTTTTTTCAATGAATTTTTTTTCTAACTAATACTAACCGAGGGGGCAATTGGTAATATTACTTTAAACCTTAGGGAGGGGATTGTAATTTCTAAAATGTGAGGGGTGTCAATGTAATTTACCCAATGAGGGTAAAATTGGTATTTAAAAAAATTAAAAAGGGCTGAAGGGGGAATCTGTAACGAAACTTTAAACCTCAGGGGGGAGATGTAATTTCCAAAAGGTGAGGGGGGGAACTGTAATAAACATAAACCTCAGGGGGTGTCAGTGTAATTTATCCAATTTTTATTCTTTATGGGTTCAAAAGAAAAAAAAAAATCTTTATTTACATCATACGAAATTGTTCTACTGTGACATTTTACGCCTTACGTGAGTATTTTTCTATCAATGATTTTATTTGAGTACAAATGAGAAGATTCTTTATTTACGCTGTCCTAAATTGTTCTATTGTGATAATGTAGGCTTTACCTGATTTTTTCTCGAATGAATGATTTTATTGGAATAAATCAGAAATTTGTCCATTTCAAAAATGTTATGGTCCTTAAATTTTTGTTCTTTATGGGTTTGAAAGAAAAAAATCTTTATTTACATCATACGAAATTGTTCTACTGTGACATTTTAGGCCTTACATGAGTATTTCTCTATCAATGATTTATTTGAGTACAAAGGAGAAGATTCTTTATTTACGCTGTACTAAATTGTTCTATTGTGATAATGTAGGCTTTACCTGATTTTTTCTCGGATGAATGATTTTATTGGAATAAATGAGAAATTTGTCCATTTCAAAAATGGTATGGTCCTTAAATTTTTATTCTTTATGGGTTCAAAAGAAAAAAAAAAAAAAAATTCTTTATTTACATCATACGAAATTGTTCTACTGTGACATTTTAGGCCTTACATGAGTATTTCTCTATCTATGATTTTATTAGAGTACAAATGAGAAGATTCTTTATTTACGCTGAACTAAATTGTTCTATTGTGATAATGTAGGCTTTACCTGATTTTTTTCTCAAATGAATGATTTTATTGGAATAAATGAGAAATTTGTCCATTTCAAAAATGGTATGGTCCTTAAATTTTTTGTCTATGTGGGTTCAAACAAAAAACAAATCTTCGGTTACATCATACAAAATTGTTCTACTGTGACATTTTAGGCCTTACGTGAGCATTTCTCTATCAATGATTTTATTTGAGGCCTTTGCCAAGACATGTGATAGCTTGATGATTTTATCTTAACCACATCTGAAATCGTTGCTGCTGTGGTAGTATGCTTACATTCCAAATTTTTGATGCATGGTTATTAGTTTTATGTTATATTTGAATAAATAGTATTTTAGCTGCTGATGAATACATACTCATCCAATCGTGATGCCCCCCTCCCCAGAATCCCTTGCCCTTTTTTGGGTTTGTTATCTTTGTAATTTATAGGTTTGTTACTTGTAACATCTGCAACAGGAACTCCTTATGTATTTGTTCATGAAATCTCCGATTGCACCATCAAATGGACTATTAAAATTAGAATTGTTTGGAGAGTAGGTCCTTCATACTCGAGACGGGTAATTAATGTATCAACAGCTCATTTTGATCGATGAAAAGCTAGTCTTTTTCATAATGCCGGACTGTTTATTACAAGCTTGATTCCCAACAAATTTTTATGTCATCCAGGAAATAAAGATACAATGCTACCATCTTTGGTAAGGAAAAAGTGAAATTTATGGCAATTTAAAGATCAGTAGGACTTACTACATCTCAAGAGCTGCCATTTTTTTTATTAAAAAAAAAAAAAAAAAAAACACTGAATTTAAACTACCTGCAATTGACGAGCATGAATGCCATGACGGTCAAGTGTTTTACCAAAATTGAAGAATTTGAGCTAGAGAATATCTTCACAACAACAAAGGAATTCAACTTTTTACCTCTTTGAGATTTGGTTAACCTCACTTCCACGATATCTCAAATTGGTAAATGTTTATTTCCTTATAGTTATTGCATAACAGATTTTCTCATATCAGAAGCCACTGGATTAATTCAAATGTTACTTGATGTTAGCTATTGCTGCTATTGTCTTGAATGTTGGACCAAAGTTAAAAAGGAAAAAAGGAAAAAGGATTATATGGCTATATTTAATTATTGTTTTCTGGTGACATAACCATAACCAACTCTTAGTATCTATGTGAGTCGATTTCTGACCACACTGTCAAATTGGTATTTAGCTGGAGAACACCGGCAGAATAGATTAAGCACGAACGACCTATCACAGAAAGAAGGGATTCCGGAGGTGGTTCGTCCACCCGGGGGTACTCCGACGATCAAGTCAGTTATCTCTCAAAGATAGCAAAAGTACTTAACTCACTATTCAGAATACAAAAAGCGTACCTTAGACCCATGGGGGTGCCTCTCTTTTAAAGCTAACACTGACCTATCGCAAACGACCTATCAGAATAGATTAAGCACGAACGACCTATCACAGAAAGAAGGGATTCCAGATGTGGTTTGTTCACCCAGGGGTACTCCGACGATCAAGTCAGTTATCTCTCAAATATTGCAAAAGTACTTAACTCACTATTCAGAATACAAAAAGTGTACCTTAGACCCATGGAGGTGCCTCTCTTTTAAAGCTAACACTGACCTAATCCCAATAAAAGCCTACCTTCAATGGATTCTGTCTTATTGCTAATTCTGGACTCCTAGTTAGATTGGGATAAACTCTGTAAGAGTCATATCTTTATCCAAACTGAAGTCGTCCCCAAGTCTAGGACTCTTGTCCCTTATCCACTTATCCCGGATTCCGGTATTCTCGCAGATAACCTTGACCTAGCCGAGATTACCTCGGCATCATGTCCAGGACACGTGGCACCTTGGCTGACACTTCAGTGCCACCTCGGCCATATGTTGCCTTTCAAAAATGGTGTCCCCACGACTATGCCCTAGGTTCTATTACCTCGGCATCTTGAGGTGATGGAACCTATATCATTTCTTCCACTTAGAACGTCGGCTAAGCTCGCTTTATCCTTCATTACTGAGGTCATCATTCGTTGGCTCCATATGACCAAGACTTGTAATCTGTTTTCATCAATGCCGTAGAACAAATAACCAAGTCAGTTCAAATTATTTAGCTGAGATCATCCTCCTAACCGAGGTCTTTGTTTCATTAAATCAAGGATTCCAAGAGTTTCATCACACGTATGAGCTGTCACGCACAATATTTCAATCGTTTCTGCCATGCATTTTTTCCCTACTGAGCCATACCTGACACGTGCCATTAAGTCGCATCGCTCGTGCATGCGCCGCCTGACAAGCACATCGTCCTAAGCACAGTAATTGCATTTTTACTGCCATTCTTCGTATTTGATCGAAATCACCTCTTTCTCTCTCCGTCTTTTCACTTTTTCACCATTGTTTTCGTGCAGACTCTCTCTTCCTACTCTTCCAAATCCGCCATTGTTTCAAGCTCTTAAGCTCTGCAACCACTTCCATTCTTCCCCTCCAGCGAAGCTTTTGCTGATCTTTTCCAATCGCTGCCATCATCTGACTCCGTCATACTCAACACCGGCTTCACTACTTTGGTAAGCCACTGCTTTCCTTCTGTTTCAAGTTCTTGTTTCGCTTTTAAACCGTTATGCTTGTATACTACCATGGTGTTTTTGTTCATGCTCTGAATTTGTTACTTGTGTGTTGATTTCCTTCTTTCGCCGTCTGTTTCTTGATTCTAATT
Organism: Camellia oleifera; assembly: GCA_022316695.1. NCBI lineage: Eukaryota > Viridiplantae > Streptophyta > Magnoliopsida > Ericales > Theaceae > Camellia > Camellia oleifera. Next base: position 45,538,350 of record CM039310.1, on the reverse strand, counting down.
TCACATAATCTTTTTTTGCCTATATACACATACATGTTGTCATACACTGACATTTTTGAAAGCTTGTTACTGTTCTTGTTCTTGTGCATATTTGCAGTATTCTTGAACCCCTTCTGTTTTTCTTGAGTCTGAATCTCTATTCTTTTATGTTTTCTTGTTGTTTTTTTCTAGATTCTTGCCTTCAATTCTTGTTTCCATAGTCTTAGGCTTGGGATTTGTTTGTAGAACTTACGATTTTTAGGAAAAACTTAAACAAACTTCACCTAGATCCTCAAAAACTCTCGACCTAGCATTCGTCTAGGTTTTGCCAAGGTCCCCCAAACCTTTACAAAACATTTCCTTCCGAAATCCAACACCTTCCCCTTAAGCCGACGTCATGGGTATGTGCAGGTGTAGGGTAGACACCCCAACTAAGTTAGAATATTTCAGGCAGGAGTTCACCATCCTTGCCGATGTCCACCTCAGGTTGGCTAGGGAGGAGGACTCCATCATGCCTAAGGAAGATTCTATGCCTTTTCCAATCATTGCCTTTGTTGAATGTGGACTTAGGCTCCCACTTGACATCCTTTTCCGAGAGGTTCTTCACTACTATAAACTGAACCCAATGCAGCTTGCCATCAACTCTTACCGAGTTATTAATGGCATAATTGCCTTAGCCAAGAAAGAGAATGTTAGGGTCACCCTTGCTGACATCCCATATTGCTACACCATGTGTGGTCTTAAATAAGAAAAAGGTTACATCTACTATCTTAAGCTGAGGTCGAAAATACAAACTTGTTGCCGACCTCCCTGACTCAAACAAGGGTGCTGGAGACGATTACTTCATCGTCTTAGGCAACTGGGAATTTCAACCAGATGATGACCTCCATCTCTATCCCCTAAGCCATACATTGTTCAGAGAGGGAGATGGTAAGAGTCAAGTGTTATTTTTACTTGCTTTCAAGTCTTCCTTACTTGGATATTTTTGTATGTTCTAATCGTCTGTTTGGTTTTGTTTTGCAGTTCTCCCCCAGCCCGCAAAGGACTTCCGTAAAATCTTCTTTCCCAGTAAAGATTTTAAGAGGTTGCTAGACCTGCTTGTCTATCAGCGCAGGGCTTCTTTATTCCTTAACTTTATTCCGACGTGCAAATCTGTCCTTCCCGACGTCCCAAGAAAAAGGAAAAACAAGTCTCCTCCATCAGCAACAACTCCTCAAGATGAATCGTCAAGGCCTGACCAAGGATTAACATCTAATCTAGCAGAGCAGCTTTCTACTTCGGCTCCACAACTAATCCCACCTTCCTAATGCAAACGCCAACGTCGAACTGCAATCGCCATTGAGATGGGTCGTAAGAAAGCTGTTACAGATGACCTTTTAGCTAACATCCCCGACACTGTCACTGCACAACCAGCACCATCCCAGCCTCAGCCAAAGCCGAAACCAAAAAGGCTAAAGAAAGCCCAACCCAAGGCAACGGTGACTGAAATCGACTCTGAGGACACCTTGCCGATCTCCAAAATAGCTGAGGCAGAAAAATGTGCCTCCGCTGCTGAAAAGAGGCTTGTCGAGGCTACTCCCTCTAAGTCAACGCGATCAAAAAGGCCGAGGTCTGAATCTGCGACAACCTCGGGGTCCATGAAGTCTGATGCCCCCTGGGCTCCTCCAATTACAATTGAGGACAAGCCGGTCAGAGCTGGCTACAGCGCCGACGATATTGAGATCGGCGTTGCCCTCTCTACCGCCTTGCTCCTTCCCAAAGATCTTAATCGCAACGCCGAGATGAGCGAGTATGAAAATTTTTCTCTAATGTTGTAGCATTCCGTGCAAGTAAGCCCCAAACACTTGGTGCTTTACATTCTCTATTTTCCTGTACTTAGAAAGTTTTGCTAACTTTTGTTCTGTCCATTTCTTCTAGGAGATCCAGCATGGCCACTCCTTCGCAATGCAAGCCTTCAACATTAAAAAGGAGTTGGCAAATAAGACCAAGGAAGCTACTAGCTTGCAAAGGGCCATTAACAGGGCTAAGGCCAAGATGAAGACTTTAACAGACCAAGTTGAGGAAACAAAAAAAGCTAAAGATGAGGCCGAGGAGTGGGCTAGGGCCGCTGAGGCTGTTGCCAAGGTCCTTGAAGTCGAAAAGAATGATGCCGAAATAAAAACTGTTAAAGCCCAAGCTGAGCTCCGGGCTACCTTGGTGACGAAAGCAGCCGAGATCAAAGCGACGGATGAGAAGGCATACGCTGAGGGGGCAACCGACGTCAAAAAAGACTACAAGAAACAAGTCAGACAAGCATGCAACAAGGGCTATACCCTTGGTTGGATGGCTGCTTTGAAGGCGTTGGCTGTCCTCGAGGACTCCCCTCACAAGAATGCTAGCAGCCTTGTCCTACTGTTCCCCCCCACACCAAGCTAGTCTGAGGACGAAGTTGAGTCCGAGGAGGAGGCTGAGGACAAAGAGACCGAGAAGGCCGAGGTTGCGAGGACCAAGTCCCCAACTTTGAATGAGCAAGTCCTAGACTTGACTCATGATGAGGAGGACGAGGTCTCAAAAGGGTGCCTTTGCCGAGAAAACATTATCCGAGGTGCCTATCACCGAGAAGAGCATTGACCAGACTCTTAAAGAGATCGACCCCGAGCTCGCGGCTAAGAAGGCCGTCGAGAAGAGTTCCCAGATGTCCTCTAAGCCCCAAACCCAACCAGCCAATGACGCCGAATAGTCTAGTTTGATTTTTGTCTTTTCTTGTACCTTGTACTTTTTCTTACTTTTGATACAATGTAAGCTTTGATTTGGCCAACATGCCACTTTTGTAATTTGAACAACTGCTCTTCAATGTCAAGCCAAAGTGCCTTATTTCCTTATCTAAATGCATTCTCTAATTTCTTCTTTCAGTCTGATTGTATGTTTGTCTTCCTTTTTCTGTCTTGTATGATTCTATACTTAGAATAATTTACATGTGTACACCTTAACTGTGTAATCTTGTTGGTGTGGAATACTTCGGCTATACCCACTAACAGTTTATCTCGGCTTTGACCTAACACTTGAAAATATTCATAATATTTTCACAAGTGTTATTTACAACTTGCCACTTCACTCTTTACTTATCAGGACCTCTGTCTTTCAATATCTTCTAAGTCTTGGCAAAATGGTAACCTCGGCAAGTACGTAAGTACTTTTCTCAATATAGTCTTGGCCTAACTTGTAAACTTTTCTTAAGAATTTCAACAAATGTTAAACCAATCTTCCTTTAGAATAACCTCGACTTAACTTCAACTTGTAAATTTTTTCTTGAAATTTCAATAAGTGTTAAACCAACCATAGCTTTGTAAATTCCAACTCCCAAGCATTATTCTCCAGCTCTCTGCCCCCTAATGTGAACCAAAGTTCCACTTGGGTTTTCATTAAGTATGTGGCTTTGACCTTGTTGCCGAGGTCAGATTCAAACAAAGAGTCGCCGAGGTTACCAACCTTGGTCTCTTTGTTAATCTGATTGACATGTACTTAGTTCCAATCTGTGTTTGACTCTGCCAATATGGCAAGTTCAAGTTGATTGAACTTAGTTCAACTTTGTTATATGTAAGTACGAACTCTGCCATATAATAAGTCTAAGTTATTGGTCATGTTTCAATCAGAAATATCGCCAACTTAGTTTAACTCTATTAATGCAAGTAGGAACTCTGTCATATAATAAGTCTAAGTTATTCGCCATGTTTCAATTAGAAACATCGCCAACTTAGTTCAACTCTATTATATGCAAGTTGAAACTCTGCTACATAATAAGTCTAAGTTATTCATCATGTTTCAATTATAAATATTGCCAACTTAGTTCAACTCTATTATATGCAAGTAGAAACTCTGCCATATAATAAGTCTAAGTTATTAGTCATATTTCAATCAGAAACATCGCTAACTTAGTTCAACTCTATTATATGCAAGTAAGAACTCTGTAATATAATAAGTCTAAGTTATTCGCCATGTTTCAATTAGAAACATCGCCAACTTAGTTCAACTCTATTATATGCAAGTAGGAACTCTGCCATATAATAAGTCTAAGTTATTCATCATGTTTCAATCAGAAACATCGCCAACTTAGTTCAACTTTATTATATGCAAGTAGAAACTTTGTCATATAATAAGTCTAAGTTATTCGTCATGTTTCAATTAGAAATTTCACCAACTTAGTTCAACTCTATTATATGCAAGTAGAAACTCTGCCATATAATAAGTCTAAGTTATTCGTCATATTTCAATCAGAAACATCGCCAACTTAGTTCAACTCTATTATATGCAAGTAAGAACTCTGTCATATAATAAGTCTAAGTTATTCGTCATATTTCAATCAGAAACATTGCCAACTTAGTTCAACTCTATTATATACAAGTAGGAACTCTACCATATAATAAGTCTAAGTTATTCATCATGTTTCAATCGGAAACATTGCCAACTTAGTTCAACTTTATTATATGCAAGTAGAAACTTTGTTATATAATAAGTCTAAGTTATTCATCATGTTTTAATTAGAAACATCACCTAGGTAACTGATCAATCATACTACACAAGTTAAAAAATCAAGCTAAAACTTTATTAATACTTCTGCTAATAATAAAACAAAAGAAAACTTAAAAAACAAGAAAATCTAGTGATAGAAAAACTTCAGATTGCAAGTATTCCAGAGTCTTGGCAACTTTTTGCCTTCACTGTCTTCAAGCTGATATGGCCCATTGCCCAATACCGAGATGATCCCATAGGGTCCCTTCCAATTCGGGCCAAGCTTGCCCTCTCTGGGATCCTTCTTGTTGCCGACGTCCTTTCTTAGGACGAGGTCACCAACTTGAAACTCTCGTGGGTTGACCTTCTTATTATAAGCCATGGCAAGCTGCTGCTGGTATGCCCCTAGCTAAATTGCTGCTTTCTCCCTTCGTTACTCTAGCAGATCCAGAACTCGGGCTAAGAATGCCTCATTGGTCCTATTTTCTACACCCTAGGTTATGATTCCTAGGATGCCGACCTCTAGTGGAATTACTGCCTCTGTGCCATAAGCCATGGCAAATGGGGATTCCCTAGTTCATCTTCTCGACGTGGTCCGATATGCCCAAAGTACACTGGGAAGCTCATCCACCAACTTTCCCTTTGTTGCTTGTAGCCTCTTTTTAATCCCATCCAAGATAACTTTGTTGGATGCTTCTGCTTGTCCATTGCTTTGAGGAAAACTTGGGGTGGAATAGTAATTCTTGATTTTGTACTTTGCATAGAAGTTTTTGATTAGCTTACTGTCAAACTGTGTATTATTGTCTGCTATTATTGCCCTTGAGATCCCAAACTTGTTGATAATGTTCTTCCATATGAAGTTCTTCACATCAATGTCCTGAATTTTTGCAAGGGGTTCAGCTTCTACCCACTTGGTGAAGTAATCTGTTGCCACCAGCAAGTACTTTCTTTGTCCAGTTGCCTGAGGCAGTTTTCCAACAAGATCCATGCCCCTTTGCACAAATGGCCAATGCTGGACACTGGGTTCAAGTTTGTTGCTGGTTGGTGTATCAAAGGTGCAAACCTTTGGCACTTCTCACACTTCTTGACATATGCTACAGTATCTTTTTGCATATAGGGCCACCAGTACCCTTGAGTAATGGCCCTATGAGCAAGTGACCTACTCCCAGCGTGGCTTCCACATACTCCTTCATGTATCTCATACAGAAAGTCTTCAACTTGTGTAGGATGCACACACCTCAAAAGGGGTCCAGTAAAAGATCTTCTGTAGAGATGTCCTTTTGCTATCAAACAGAACCTTGTCGACTTTAGTCTGATTTTGTGTGCCTCTTTATGATCAGCTGGCAGTTTTCCTTCTTTAAGGAATATTATTATTGCATCCATCCAGCTTGGTCCCATCTCCACACACATTGCTTCATGCTCTGTGTTCAGTGGTTCTATACTTGGTCTTGGTAAGTAGTCAACCATTATTGTTCTTGCCTCTCCTAATTTCATTGACTAGCCAGGTTGGCCAAGGCATCGGCATGGCTGTTGTCATCTCGGCTAACCTGTTGTAGGCGAAAATTCTAGAATAAGGCTACTAGTCGGCCCACTTCCTTCGCATAGACCAACATCCTTTCATCTCAAGTTGCGTATTCTCCTGTTGCCTAGTTGACGATAAGCTGGGAGTCACAGAAGACTATTACCTCGTCAGCTTCCATTGTTGCTGCCAGCTTTAATCCTGCGATTAGTGCTTCATACTTTACTTCATTGTTTGAGGCTTTAAACCCCAAACGAATGGATTGTTCCAATATCTGCCCATCTGGAGATACTAGCACTACTCCTGCCGCCGCTCCTTATCGATTTGAACTCTCATCGACAAACAGCCGGAAGTAGTCGCCAATGTAAACGCTGTAGGGACTGAGTTTCTCTTCCTTCCTTTGTTCTAGTATCCCCAGTTAAGTCTTTCCTTATTCGTTTGGACCTCGGCTCAACGGAGCCCGATGTATGACGACGTCTGGTGTAAACTCGGCCACGAAGTCGGCTAAGACTTGGCCTTTGATTTCTATTCTAGGTTTGAATTCTAGGTCATATTGGCCCAACACTACTGCCCATCTGGTTATTCTGCCTGTTAGATCACCCTGTTACAACAGGGATTTCAAAGGATACTCTGTTAGCACCATAATTTTGTGGGCTTGAAAGTAATGATTTAGCTTCTTGGAAGCCATTACTAAAACTAGTTGTTACCCAAAAGACAACCTAAGAGGGGAGGTGAATTAGGTTTTTACAATTAAAAATGAATAATACCCTAATAAAAATTATGACTAGCACAATAGATAAATATAGTTAATGAAATAAAAATAATTAAAACAGGTGTTCTAACAACTATGTCAGTTAATGATTTTTGCATAGTGAAAATGTGAAATATAGCTGCAACAATTTAAATAAAATAAAGAGATAAGGAAAAGAGAGGCAAACAAATTTATAGTTGTTCGGCTTCAACTCGGCCTACGTCCACTCCTCAAGCTTCACTTGAAATTTTCCACTATGCTCTAGCTTTACGGGGGTGCTAGCAACCTCTTTACAAATGGAGCAATCCTCCACGGATTTTACACAGACTTTCTAAGTCAAGAACACTGAGTGTACTACACTCTTACAATGTTGAAAAGAAGGTGTTTTTGCTTTCACAGAAAGCTACAAGAATTATCTCTCAAAGATAGATATAAAAATGAAGTTTTGGTTTTTCTGTAAACCTCACACAAGAAAGATGGGCTTAAAGCTATAAAACTCAGTGTATAATTTCTGAGAGAGGATGTAAACAAAAACTGAAGAATAGTACTCAAAGAATTTTTCAGAGAATAGATGTGAGTGATTATAGATTAAAGAATATTTTCAGGTTTTTTTTTTTTTTTTTTTTTTTTTTTTTTGTAACTGGTTTTATGTTAGAGGTTTTGGTATATATAATGAAAATTATAGCCATTTACAGCCGTCGTATTCCATCATTACTTATTTGAATATCTTCCACTTGAACCTTTTGAACCTTTTGAACTATTCATTTGAATTTATAGCCATTGTAACTCCATCATTACTAATTTGAATATCTTCCGCTTGAATCTTTAGAACCTTTTGAACTATTCATTTGAATTTATAGCCGTTGTAACTCCATCATTACTAATTTGAATATGTTTTCCTCCATTATTACAAATTTGAATATCTTCCACTTGAATCTTTTGAACCTTTTGAACTGCTGTTGTGCTGAGCTATTTGAACCTCTGTTTTTGTGCTGTTTGAACTCCTGATTTAATCAAATATTAAATACATTCTAACAACATTTAGGATAAAAATTTATGTGAGAAATAATGGGACAAAATAAATTTTGATTATATTTTTCTCTTTCAAATAAATTAAAACATAATTAAATAAATCATCAAAATAAATAAGTCTAACAATCTCCCCCTTTTTGATGATGGCAGACAATGATGTTTTGATTTGATTTGGGAGTAAGGAAGGCTCTCCTCAAGTCATGCTTCCTGAATTCATTTCTAAATACATAGGTTAGCACATATGTAATAAATAAGCTTTAATTGGAGACATGATATGAGACTAAAATATCAAATTATAAATACATAATCATCAGATTAGTTGTCAAATAATACCATAATTTGAAAATAATACCATAATACATAACATCATATAATTTCTTCTCCTGTGACATTATCTGGAGGAGGGGAAGGAAAATGATAGTGATAAATTGCATAAAAAAAGAGAATCAAAACATATGTATAAATATATAAGATTCGCCCGCGTCTCTTTTTTTTTTCAAAAATCACGTCGGACACGTGTCCTCGCTTTTGCGTCAGCCGATCGACAAAAGCAAGACGGGTTAATCAGTCAATCAGCTACCTCGACTCTCTCTCCCTCTTGTCGTCTTCTCCTCCGTCATCTTCTTAATCACTCTATTTGCCTACTTCTTCCTTATTCGCTTCTATCTCTTCTTTACCACTCTCAGTCTGTTCTCTTCTATTTCTCTACAACTCATTTCTTTTATACCTCTCACCTCTAAACCATGGCTTCGTCATCCCGTCCTCTCACTCTATTTCCGGACCTGAATGATCCTATAAGCGCTGCTGGGCCAAGTGCCCCGACTCTTACTCTTTCCAACCCTCCTATGATGTCGATTGAGCAAATAATGGCAGCTCAATCAGACATTGAAGCCAATCATTTCACACTAACGTCCGGTATAAAGACGGTGACTGCAGTCACAAAATTGGCTCACCGATTGCAGCACAGGACGAGTGAGCTCCATCAGGTCAACGCCCAACTCTCTCTGCTTCAGCGCATGTACAAGGATGTGCGACCAGAAATAGGCGCACTGAAGGCCGAAAATAAAGAGCTTAAATGGAAGACCATCTCCATGGCCCGATTTGGAGCAACGTCGTTCTTGGCCTTTGATAGTTAGCGGGGAGTCGTCGCTCTCGACGAAAACACAAGGGCATGGGTGTCAAGAGTCGCCTAGGGTAATAAAAAGAAGAAGAAAACGATGGAAGAGGCGAGTAAGTAAAATCGGCGTATGGCCGCGAAAAAAAAATTGTTTGTTTTTTTTTTTTAATGTTTATTTTGAGCGGCGTGTGGCCGTAAAGAAAATGAAGGATGTTTTTTTATTTATTTTGTTTATGTAAAAATTTGTATTTTAATTTGTTTTTGTTTTTATGTTTAAGTACTGAAAAATGAAATTAAAAAGCAGAAAAAAAAAGAAAATTAAGCCAAAAAAAATAATAATGAAAAAAATAAAAATAAAAGAAACTAAGCCTAATAGTAAAATAAAAAATAAAAAAAATTAAAATAGAATAATACTACCAGAAATTAAACTTAATGGGACGTTAGTGTTGCTGGAATTGTAATGCAAAAAAATATATATCATAAGGGTTTAAAAAAATCAATGTATGCAATGTTAATTTTACCTCAAGATGCAGAACCCAAAAAAATTACACAGTTGAGAATAGCAAACTGTTAAGGAGAATAAATGTATGACAGACTTGAGAGCATTCAACTAATATAAATGTTTCCATATCAATGTAGCAATACACATATATCATTTTAAGAAAAATTCAAGTTTCACAATCATAACAAAACTTTTTAAGTAGAAATCGACATTCCAACCTCGCCATGAATAAAATTGAAGCGATCCTCACTTAGAGGTTTTGTGAAATATTCGCCAATTGCGTGTCGGTGTTTATAAATTCAAGTACAATATCCCCTTTTTAAACGTGATCTCTTAAAAAATGATGTCGAATTTCAATATGTTTTGTTCGTGAGTGTTGAACGGATTTTTGCTAAATTGATGGCA
>CM039310.1:45349742-45524948 GCA_022316695.1 Camellia oleifera | reverse complement strand
GCTGCGGCCTGAACAGATTTATAAGCAGAAGCTCTGACAAGTGTAGACCTTTCTTCAGCTTAGTGAAGAAAGCCGCAGACTTCTTATGGACAGAAGAGTGCAAAGTCGCCTTGGCCGACTTGAAGAAGCATCTGACCACAGCTTCAGTCCTCTCAAATCTAGTACTTGGAGAGGAGCTGTTCTTATACTTGGCAGTTTCAAAACATGTAGTAAGTGCAGTAGTAGTTAGAGAAGAAAAAGGAGAGCAAAAGGCAGTTTACTACATAAGCAAAACCCTGGCAGATACAGAGACCAAGTACTTACCATTGGAGAAGTTAACACTGGCTTTAGTAATGGCTTCCAAGAAGCTGAATCATTACTTTCAAGACCACAAAATTGTGGTGTTAACTGAACATCCTTTAAGGTCCCTATTGCAACAAGGAGATATGACAGGAAGAATAGCCAAATAGACAGTGGCCTTGGCCCAATATGGCCTGGAATTCAGACCTAGGACAGCAATCAAAGGCCAAGTCTTAGCCGACTTCGTGGCCGAGTTCACACCAGACACCGTCATATATCGAGCGCTGTTGAATCGAGGTCCAAATGAGCAAGGAAAAACCCAGCGGAGGAGAACAGAACAAAGGAATAAAGAGAAGCTCTGGCCCTGCAGTATTTACATCGGTGACTCGTTCCGATTATTTGTTGATAGAAGTTCAAACCGACAAGGAGCGGGGGCAAGAGTAGTACTAGTATCGCCAGATGGGAAAATACTGGAATAATCCATTCGTTTGGGGTTTAAGGCCTCAAACAATGAAGCAGAATATGAAGCACTAATCGCAGGGTTAAAGTTCGAAACAGCCATGGAAGCCGACGAGGTAATAGTCTTCTGTGACTCCCAGCTTATAGTTAACCAGTCAACAGGCGAATATGCAGCCCTAGATGAAAGGATGTCGGCCTATGCAAAGGAAGTGGGCAGACTGGTAGCCCTATTTCAAATTGCCGACTACAGCAGGTAAGCCGAGATGACAACAGTCATGTCGATGCTTTAGCCAACCTGGCTAGTGCAATAAAGCCTGAAGAGGCAAGAACGATAATAGTTGACTACTTATCAGAACCAAGCATAGAACCACTGAGCACAGAGCGTGAACGCAATGTGTGTGGAGATGGGAACCAAGTTGGATGAATGCAATAATAGTATTCCTTAGAGATGGGAAGCTGCCAGATGACGAAAAGAGCGCACAAGATCAAACTGAGTCGGCAGAGTTCTGTTTGACAGCAGAAGGACATCTCTACAGAAGATCTTTTATTGGACCCGGTTTCTGAGATGTGTGCATCCTACCCAAGTTGAAAGATTTCTATACGAAATACATGAAGGAGTATGTGGAAGCCATTTGGGGGCAGAAGGTTTCATTTGTTTTATACGGCCATTACTCAGGGTACTGGTGGCCCTACATCAGAAGATGCTGAAGAGCCTATGTCAAGAAGTATGAGAAAGTGCCAGAGGTTTGCACTTTTTGATACATCAACCAAGCAGCAGACTTGAACCTATGTCCAAGCCTTGGCCATTTGCCCAATGGGGCATGGATTTTGTTGGAAAAACTACCTCAAACAACTAAGACAAAGGAAGTACCTTGCTGGTGGCAATAGATTACTTCACCAAATGGTAGAAGTTGAACCCCTTGCCAATATTCAGGACATTGATATGAAAAACTTCATATGGAAGAACATCATCACCAGGTTTGGGAATACCAAGAGCAATAATAGACTGACAATGGCACACAGTTTGACAGTAAACCTAATTAAGAACTTTTGTGCAAAGTTCAAAATCAAGAATTATTTTTTCCACTCCAAGTTTTCCTCAAAGCAATGGCTAAGCAGAAGCATCCAACAAAGTTATCTTGGATGGGATTAAGAAGAGGCTGCAAGCAGCAAAGGGAAAGTGGGTGGATGAGTTGCCCCAGTGTACTCTGGGCATATCAGACTATGCCGAGAAGGTCAACGGGGAATCTCCATTTGCCATGGCTTATGGCACAGAGGCAGTAATTCCATTGGAGGTTCGACATCCCAGGGATCAGACCCAGGAGTAAAAAATTGGGACCGATGAGGCATTCTTAGCCCGAGATCTAGATCTGCTAGAGGAACAAAGGGAGAAAGTAGCAATTCAGCTGGGGGCATACCAGCAGCAGCTTGCCAGGGCTTATAACAAGAAGGTCAACCCATGAGAGTTCCAAGTTGGCAACCTCGTCTTGATAAAGGTCGTCAACAACAAGAAGGGTCCCAGAGAGGGCAAGCTTGGCCCGAATTGGGAAGGACCCTATAGAATTATCTCAGTCTTGGGTAACGGGGCATATCAGCTTGAGGATTGTGACGGCAAAGAGCTGCCAACACCTCGAAATACTTGCAATATGAAGTTTTTCTATCACTAGATTTTCTTGTCTTTTAGAAGTTTTCTCTTGTTTTGTTATTAGCCGAAGTATTAATAAAGTTTCAGCTTAATTTTTGAACTTGTGTATTGTGACTAATCAGGTACTTGGCGATGTTCTAAGCGAAACATGATGAATAACTTAGACTTATTGTATGGTAGAGTTCTTACTTGCATACAATAGAGTTGAACTAAGTTTGCGATGTTTCTGAGTGAAACATGACGAATAATTTAGACTTATTATATGGCAAAGTAGAAACCTTACTTGCATATAATGGAGTTGAACTAAGTTGGCGATGTTTCTAAACGAAATATGAAGAATAACTTAGACTTATTGTATGGCAGAGTTCCTACTTGCATACCATCGAGTCGAACTAAGTTTACGATGTTTCTGAGTGAAACATGACGAATAACTTAGGACTGATTGTATTGCCAGAAGTAGAAACTTTACTTGCTAATAGAGTTGAACTAAGTTGGCGATATTTCTAAGCGAAACATAACGAATAACTTAGACTTATTATATGGCAGAGTAGAAACTTTACTTGCATAATAGAGTTGAACTAAGTTGGCCATGTTTCTAAGTGAAACATGATGAATAACTTAGACTTATTGTATGGCAGAGTTCCTTCTTGCATACAATAGAGTGAACTAAGTTTGCGATGTTTCTGAGTGAAACATGGCGAATAACTTAGACTTGTTGTATGGTAGAGTAGAAACCTTACTGCATATAATAGAGTTGAACTAAGTTGGTGATGTTTCTAAGTGACACATGACAAATAACTTAGACTTGTTTATGGTCAGGGTAGAGAACCTTACTTGCTTATAATAGAGTTGAACTAAGTTGGCGATTGTTCTAAGCGAACATGACGAATAACTTAGACTTATTATATGGCAGAGTAGAAACTTTACTTGCATATAATAGAGTTGAACTAAGTTGGCGATGTTTCTAAGTGAAACATGATGAATAACTTAGACATATTATATGGCAGAGTAGAAACTTTACTTGAATATAATAGAGTTGAACTAAGTTGGCGATGTTTCTAAGCGAAACATGACGAATAAATTAGACTTATTAAATGGCAAAGTAGAATTATACTTGCATATAATAGAGTTGAACTGAGTTGGGTTAACTTGGACTTGTCATATCGGCAAAATCAGGCACAGATCGGAGCCAAGTGCATGCCAGTCAGATTGACAAAGAGACCGAGGTTGGTAACCTCAGCCAGTCTTTGTTTAAATCTGACCTCGGCAACAAGATCAAAAGTCACATGCTTAATAAGAACCCAAGTGGAACTTAAGTTCACATTAGAGAGCAGAGGGCTGGAGAATAATGCTTGGAGTTGGAATTTACAAAGAAGATGGTTTAACACTTGTTAAAATTTTGAGAAAAATTTACAAGTTGAAGTTAAGTTGAGGTTATGTTAAAGGAAGACAATTTAACACTTGTTGAAATTTTGAGAAAAATTTTCAAGTTGAAGTTAACCCAAGATTATGTTGCAATAATAGAAGACAGAGGTCTTGAGCGAGGTGGCAAGTTATAAATAACACTTGTGAAAATAGTATGAATATTTTCAAGTGTTAGGTCAAAGCCGAAATAAACTGTTAGTGGGAATAGCCAAAGTATTTCACATCGAGAAGATTACACAGTTAAGGAGTATGTTGAAAATATGGAAATTATTCTAAGTATAAAATCATACAAGACAGTAAAAGGAAGACATACATACAATCACTTTGAGGGACGAAAGTTATACTTGTATTCAGATAAGGAAGTTCAAATACCAAAAGGCACTTCGGCCTGATATTAGAGATTACTTGTTCAGAATAGATGAAGGAACATCAGCCAAATAAAAGCTTACATCATTTCAAAAAGAAAGGAAAAAGTCTAAGGTACAGAAAAAAGAGAAAAACGTAAACGAAACTACTCGGCGTCAGCTGCGGATTGTGTCTCGACCCCAAAAGACAGTTGGGAAGACTTCTTGGCAACCTTCTTAGCCTCGAGCTCAGCATCGACCTCCTATAGAGTTTGATCGAGGTTCTTCTCGGTGATCGGCACCTCGGAGTTTGTCTTCTGAGAGGAGGCATCCTTTGAGACCTCGTCCTCCTCATCCTGAGTCAAGTCAACTTGCTCATTCAAAGTAGGGGACTTGGCCCCAACAGCTTCCCTCTTTTTCCTCACCAAAGCTTCCTTCTCAGACTCAGAATCGTCTTCGAATTGGCTTGGAGTAGGGGGGAATGGCAGTGGGAGGTCGCCAGCATTCTTGAGGGGGGAGTCCTCAGGGACATCAAGCTTTTTGAGGGTAGCCATCCAACCAAGGGTGAAACCCTTGTTGCATGCCTGCTTCATTTGCCTTTTGTAGTCCTCCTTGACATCGGCCGCCCCCTCAGCATACGCCTTCTCATCAACGGCCTTAATCTCAGCCTCTTTTGTGGCCAAGGCATCTTGAAGCTTCTTTTGGGCCTCAACCATCTTGGCCTTGGCCTCTTTTTTTTCAGACGTAAGGACCTTGGCAATGGCCTCTACAGTGTCGGCCTTTTCCTCGGCCTCGTCTTGAGCCTTCTTGGTCTCGTTAGCCTAATCTGACAAAGTCTACCTCGGTCTTTTTTATGGTCTTCTGTAAACCAGCAACCTCCCTGATCTTGTCGGCCAACTCCTTTCTCATTTCAAAAGATTGCATTGAGAAGCAGTGGGCGTACTGGATCGCCTGAAAGAAAATAGGCAGAACAAAAGTTAGTAAAAATTCTCTAAGTATGGAAAAATAGAGAAAGAAAAATACCAAGTGTAAGGGACTTACTTGAACGGAATGCTGCAGCATCAAAGTGAAGTTTTCATACTCGTTCATGTCGGCGTTACGATTGAGATCATTTGGAAGGAGCAAAGTCGTAGAGAGGGCAACGTCGACCTCAAGATTAGTCGCGTTACCACCAACTCTGATCGGCTTGTCCTCTATGGTGATGGGAGGGGCCCAGGGGGCATTTGATTTCATGGACCTCGAGGTTGTGGCTGACTCTGACCTTGGCCTCTTTGACTGAATTAATTGGGATGGTTCGGCCTTGGCGTGCCTCTTCTCGGCAGCGGAGGGGGTCTTTTCGCTCTTGGCCAATTTTGAAATTGGCAAGGTGTCCTCAGTATCAATCTAAGTCACCATTGCCTTAGGCTGGGCCTTGTTCAGTCTTTCGGGCTTTGGCTTTGGTTGAGGTTGGGAATGTGCTGGTTGAGCGTTGACGGTATCAGTGATGTCAGCCAGGAGATTGTCTGCAACCACTTTCTTATGACCCATCTTGGCAGTGATTGTAGTTCGGCGTTGACGTTTGCGTTGAGATGGAGGGATCAGATATAGAGTCGAGGTCGACGGTTGTTCAGCTAGATCAGAGGTTGATCCATGGTCTAGCCGAGGTGATGAAGTTGCTGGAGGAGTTGTGGCGGAAGGAGGAGATTTGCTCTTCTTCCTTGGGGCGTCAGGCAAAAAGGATTTATAGGTTGGAATGTAGTTGAGCAGTAAGGGAGCTCTCCGCCTCTGAATTGGCAGATCCAACAGCTTCTTCAAGTCCTTACTAGGGAAGAAGGACTTACGGAAGTCCTTTGCCGGCTGTGGAAGAGCTACAACAGAAACAGGCGTTAGAACACATAAAAAGAACAAAGTGTTAAGGACTTGGAAAACAAGTAAGTGTAATATTTGACTCTTACCGTTACCCTCTATGAAAATTGTTCGGCTAAGAGAGTAGAGATGAAGATCTTCATCCGGAGCGAACTTCCAGTTGCCCAAGACAATGAAGTAATCGTCCCCGGCTCCCTTGTTAGAGTCTGGGAGGTCGGCAACAAGTTTGTACTCTGTGGACCTCAGTTTAAGGTAGTAAATGTAGCATTTTTCTAACTTGAGACCACACATGGTGTAGCAGTATTGGATGTTGGGTAAAGTCACCTTAGCATTCTCTTTTTTGGCTAAGGCTATTATGCCGTTAATAACTCGGTAGGAGTTGATGGCGAGCTGCATTGGGTTCAATTTGTATTAATGAAGGATTTCTCGAAAAAGTATGTCAAGGGGGAGCCTAAGTTCACATTCTATGAAAGGTACGACTGGGAAAGGCATGGAGTCAATTGTGGGCATGATGGAGTCATCCTCCCCAGCCAATCTCAGATGGACGTCGGTCGGGATGGAAAACTCCTGCTTGAAATATTCAAGCTTAGTCGGGGTGTCTACCCTATACCTCCACATACCCATAACGTCGGCTTGGGGGAAGGTGTTGGATTTCAAAAGGAAGTGTTTTGTGATGGTTTGAAAGACCTCGGCAAAAACCAAATGTGTGATGGGGTAAGAATTTCTGAGGATCTAAAAGGAATTTGTTTCAGTTTTCCCTAAGATTCGTGAGTTCTATGACAAATCCCAAACCTAAATCTAGGCAAACAAAGATTGAAGGCAAGAATCTAGAAAGGGCACAGAAAAAAAAGAAATAAAAACAAAGATTTAGAATCAAGAATGATGATGCTCTATCAAGAACATTGTGACAAAGTGTGTCTGAGGGTGCAAGGCCAAGAATAGTGGAAAAATGAGCACAGTATGTGGATACATGTGTGTACCCAGAAATAGGTGAAACTGAGTATGTTTTAATCATACAAAGGGGGAAATTTTAAACACAGACAAGAATGGTAGCATATGAATATGTTCAAACATGACTAATAAGCAGAGGCAATAAAATGTGAAACAATAAATTGAAACGAAGGAACAAAGGCTTACTAGAGATTGAGAGGCCGATGTAGGGGTTCGCCGAAGTCAGACGACGATAACAAAAGCAACGGAACGGTGAAGATCCCACCGGAAGAGGTGAACAGAGCAAGTTACAGAGCTTAAGAGCTTGGAGCAATGGAGGATTTGGAAGGAGAGAGAGTTTGCACGAAGACGAAGATACAAAAGTGAAAAGACAGAAAGAGAAGTGGTTTTGATCAAAACCACGAAATGGCAGCAAAATTGCAATCAATGTGCCTAGGGCGACGTGCTTGTCAGACGACGCACTCAGACATAAGGTGACTTAAAGGCACGTGTCAAGTATGATCCAGTGAGAGAGAGACGCGTGGCAGAAATGGTTGAAATATTTTGTATGACAGCTTTCACGCGTGATAAAACTCTTGGAGTTCTTGGTTTAAAGAAGCAAGGGCCTCGGCTAGAAGGATGATCTCAACTAAATAATTTGAACCGACTTGATTATTTGTTCTAAGGCATTGGCGAAGACAGATTGCAGATCTTGGTCATATGGGGGCCAACGAATGATGACCTCGGGAATGAAGGGTAAAGTGAGCTTAGTCGATGTGCTAAATGGAAGAAATGACATAGGTTCCATCACCTTAGAATACCGAGGTAATAGAACCTAGGGGGCAATTATGGGGACATAATTTTTGAGTGACAACACATGGCTGAGGTGGCACCGAAGTGTCAGCCGAGGTGCCACATGTCCTGGTCACGATGCCGATGTAATCTCAGCTAGGCCGAGGTTATCTGCGAGAATACCGTAATCTGGGATAAGCGGATAAGGGACAAGAGTCCTAGATTGGGAAAGGACTTCGATTTGGATAAAGATAAGACTCTTAGAGAGTTTATCTCAATCCTACTAGGAGTCCAAGATCAGCAGTAATCCAGAATCCATTGGAGCTAGGCTTCCATTGGGATTAGGTTTGTGTTGGCTATAAAAGGGAGACACCCTCATGGGTTTAAGGTATGCTTTTTATATTCTGAATAGTGAGTTAAGCACTTTTGCTATCTTTAAGAGATAACTGACTTGATTGTCGGAGTGCCCTCGGGTGGACGAACCACCGCCGGAACCTCTTCTTTCTGTTGCAGGTCGTTCGGGGGCGATTTATTTTGCCAGTGTTCGCTAGCTGAGTACTAATTTGGCAATGTGGTCAGAAATCAACTCACACAAGACCAAATCTAGAGGTGGCTCAAAATGCAGACATGGTGTGACTGCTGTGTGAGAGGCATATTAGCCACTGTTGTGTTGTCTTTTGGGCACATTTCAAGACTTGTTTTGATGATTCAAACCGTTCACTTTTTGAAACGGGCCCCTAAATGGGCCCCAATATCCGTACAACAGTGGTTACTATGCGGGAGGCACAACAACCACACCACCTCTCTCTAAATGCACCCTAAAAATTAAACTGGACACTCAATTGCTCAAGACACCACATCTTCAAATTCAAATTTTATTTTATTTTTCTTTCAACAACCCAAATAATTTCAACCTTACCCCTACCCTTCCCAGCCACCTCTATCGCCGTCACCTCCCAACACCTTCACTGCCTCGTTGTCCAAGAAGGTGGTCATGACAAGGAAGGAAGTCTAGGTTAGCCTTTGTGGTTAAGGAATAAGAAAAAGAATAAGGAAAAAGAAGATGAGGTAGTGGCGACGAGTGACGAAAACAAGGAGGGGAGTCACGACAGTGGAGGGGGTTGGATTAGTGGTGAAGGCTTAGGACCTAGGGGTGTACTCCCTCTAGGGTCTCAAGTTCAAAACTTCATAGGTGTAAACAATCTCTTGGGGCCATGTCCATACAGGGCAAAGCCCTAGCTTTAATCGGGATTCCGCAAGTGGATGGTGGGATTGATTTCCCGAAATAATTGGTCCAAAGGACCGAATACTGAGTCATCAAAAACAAAACAAAAAAACAAAGAGAAAAGAAAAGATGAGGGCTTGGTTTAAGATTTTGTGGTGGATGAGGAGGGCTTGGTCGATGGAGAAGAAGAAAAAGAAGAGAGAGGAGGTGGCGACAACATGGAGGTAGTGAAGGTGGTGGGAAATGTGGAAAAGGTGGTTGGACTCAATAGGCAGTGGTGACATGGAAAAGGTGGTCGGAGTGGCAAAGGGCCGTCGAAGCTAGGGTAAACTAATTTAGGGTAAAATGGTACTAACCTTCTTTTCTTTTGAAAAATAAAATGACCAAAAAAATCTAAGGGAAGCATTTACAGACTTCTTGAATCTAGTAGTTGCTTAATTATATAATAATATAGATATATACCACAAATTTACTATTTCGGGATTGGATATAGTTGTAGTCCCAGATGGAAGGTTGGTAGTTGGCCGATCGTTTGATAACTGCTTGATTGCAAGGTTCAGAAATAGAAGTGCATCAAACAATTCGCAGAGAGACCATGAATGGATGACAATGGTGAGGCAGAGCTTTGAAATGGTAGAGTTAGAGCGGCACTACTGTAAAGAGAGATGGGATTACAAACTAAGATGAATTACTAATAGGTTCTAATAGTTGGATTTAATTTCTTTAAAATCTTATTGAAAATAAATCTTAATAAAATCGTCATTAAAAGTAATTTTTTGTGACGATTTTTTGCATATGTTCCTAAAAATTGACAATTCGTGACTTTTTTTGTCACAATTTTTATAAATTGTTGCTAAAATTTACAATTAGTAACTTTTTGTGACGAAATTTTCAAACTGTTGCTAAAAGTTGAAAATTAGTGACTTTTTTTGTAACAATTTTCAAACTGTCGTTGAAAATTAACAACTAGTGACATTTTTTCTAATAGTATTTGATGAAAAATGCTATTAATTATCATAGAATTTATTAAATAATAAGTTCACTTATTATGACATACACGTAAGTCCTCCTAAGAACTACTAGGCTAGAAGAACTATTGCAATGAGAGTTTAATTATAATAAAGCTGTCTTTGACACACGTAAGTCCTCCTAGGAACTACTAGGCTAGAAGAACTATTGCAATGAGAGTCTAATTATAATAAAGCTGTCTTTGATTGTTTGGCCAACTCTGATGATAACCCTCACTTATAAAACATGCCCATATTACTGTTGAAAACCAAAAAATAAAAAAAAAATTAAATTAAAAGGGCATTGAGGCCATGAATCTAATTTTCAATTTTTGAGCAACAATCTTAAGTTATAATCTTTTGGGTCATAAGAACAATAATAATTTAAAAAGTCATATTATTCTTCCCTATATATTTGTCTATTCACTATTTTACTTATTTGTCTCCGTCACCTAGCTATCCATTGATTTATCTAGTGTCGTCTATTTGTCCACCTAATCTAGTTATTTGTCCATGTCACCACTACCACCACCAAGGATGGATCTAGGGAGGGGGCGGAGGGGGCGGCTGCACCCCCAAAAATTTGAAAAATATCATATATTATACTAGAAATTTTAAAATAATTTAAAATTATAGAAGTTCGCAATCCCAAATTTTTTTTTAGATAATTTCAAAATTATGTAGAGTAGACCCCCAATTTTTTAAACTATTTGGAATTTTTTTTTTTTGAATTAGTTAACATATATAATAATCTATTTTAAATTTCATGTATATGTATTTTTTTAATTAGGTCAAGATGAAAGTAAAATTTTAGAAACTTTAATGGGTCAAAGTGTAAAATATGAAACTTTTATAAATATATAAACTATAAGGCACGCTAGAGAAGTTTGTTCAAACAAAGCACTAAGATTAAAAAAAGAAAAGAAAACAACTGATCTGAGAGACTTGTTGCGATTCGAAAGAGAGGAGAGGAGCGAAGAGATGAGGGAAGAAACGGAGAAGCTTTGTTGTCAGATTTCGTCAAAGCTGGTCGGCGTAGACGGTGGAACCGTGGACTCTCACTGGTAAGTTATCTGATATCCCTTCAGCTTCAATGTGATTATTCTGTTTTGAGACTAAATATTATGATTGATTGTGATTTTAGACTGAATAATACAATTATTTTGCCATTAATTTGTTATTGGTTGTTATTGGTCACCCGTAAGCCAGCAGACAACTAGAAATCTTCAACCCAATTTTCAGTTTTGGTATCCCAAACTTGACAACCCAAATCTCCAACTTCCTACATCACATAACCCACAATTACATCCCCACTATCAATAAATTTCGCTCCTCTCTCCAAACACTCTTTTATTTTACTATGCCAATCGAAAAACTAAATACACATACACTCTTTCAACACACACATCAGAACCCACCACATCTAATATTATCTGGGTAAGCAATTGATTTTGAATTTTTTTTAAAAATAAATAATAATTTAAGGACAATATGGGGCCAATGCAAGCTGGTTGTTTTTTTGGGTGAAATTGTGGCAGAGAGGCTGACATAGGGTGGAGAAGCCAGGAGTTGCGATGAATATCTGATAATTGTTATTGGTACAATTGTTAACTAAATATTGTGAAATTTTTTTTAATACTATGATTTATTGTAATTGGTAGGTACTGTGTTGTGTGATTTCTTGATAATTGAATAGGTTTTTAGGTTATGATTTGTTGATTTCCTCTAAGAATTTGGATAAAAATCTAAATGTTATTTTGTGCTGCCATATATTTTATGACTTTTAGGAATAGGATGGAAGATGGTTTTCTGGCTAGTTACTTGATTACGTACATTAAAAAAGACATTGCTCGAGGGTTTGATGTAGACTCTATCATTCATGCTTTTGATATTATAAAAGAGCGTCGAGCTCAATTGAAAATGCCTAATTTTAGTAAATAAATGCATGTAGAAATAGTTACTACTTTTTGTAAGTGAATATGAGCAAAAAAATATTCTCAATTGTATGATCATCTTTGGTACTCAACTATGTTGATAAGGAATATATAGTTCAATATTTTATCATAGCATTATTGATTTTTTTTTTTCATGTTAGTAGAAATTGGTATTGAACTTCAAATTTTATTGGTTAGAAGTTAAACGTACTTTGGCCTCCCTAAAGTCATAATCTTGGATCCGTCACTGATCACCACTAGCCACTATCGGTTGCCACCACTAGTCGTTGGGACTTTTTTGCTGATCGTAGGTAAAAATGAAAAAAAAAAAAAATTCCTTCAAAGCAATAATTTGTCATTTTCATCAAACAATTTCATTAATCATATTTTTACAACCAAAATAAAATAATTCTTGAACCTAATACCATACACACCTCTAAAACTAGACTTCTCACTTATTTTTACCAAAAAAAAAAAAAAATCAAAATCAAAATGAAGGCTGCTATAGGCTCTAGGGTAGGCTCTAGGGTTCCATGTGAAAATTAGAAAATTTATTAGTTGATCTTAGGGCACCATGTGGCCATATCCCAGGCCAATCACAAACTCTTATACCCCTCATATTTCCCAATCACCAATACAAAATCACGAGTCTCACTATTTCTATTAATCACAATGCACGTGGAGCGCTACCTAACGCTACCTCCAAACTAACCAATAACTTCTCATGAAATTAATGTGATATAGTACCAAGATTTTGGGAAAATTGGTTTGGTTGGTTCCATGTGAAAAACGACTTCATATTTAGAACTTTAATCTATTAGTTGGACTAAGATAGGTTCGGGTTGAGAGGTTATCCAAATTCAATTTAAGTGGTATTAATGACAACTGCATGTACTTGTCAAAGTTTGAATTGTACCTAGAGGTTGTCTAGTCAAGTCCAACCCAAGTTAAGCTTGAGTTACTCAAGTTGCATGAATTGTACATAAACTTTTTTTTTTTTTTTTTTTTTTATGTGTGTGTGTGTGTGTGTGTGTGTGGGGGGGGGGGGGGGGGGGGGGGGGTTGGTTGTGATGTAGCTAAGTTAATTAATTTGTTAAAAATTGAACACTATTTACATTAATCATTAATAATAATAAAACAAATAATTTATATAATGTTAGAGAGATATTAATTGAAGAATTGATGTGCCCCTACAGTGGTCTTTACAATCTATTAATGAGAAAAGAAAAGATAAAATTTTGTGTTATGTTTCTTGTATATATAAATATATTTAATATGATTAACGATCTAAATTATTTTAGCACATCTAATAGTTAATATATATATATAATATTTTTATACATATACATATATATATATATTTTAGGTTTCAGATTGTTTAGATTGTTTGTTATCTTTGTCTAAATCCGCTCGAATTTAATTCAAACTTTTGAACTTTTGCCTAAATTTGTATTGAATTCAAAAATATGTTACCCAAGTTCTAAAATTTTTTAGAATGGGCTCAAATTGCTCGGATTAAGCTCAGTCAAGTTGCAGTCCTACCTAATCATTTTTGAACTTTTAATTTACTCCCTTTTAATTATAATACGCTTATTACAATATTCGTGGGGGTTTGCCTCATAAATTGTAAGTTGTTTTTTTTGGAAAGATCACTGGACGATATCTGTACATATAATAAAGTGAAAGGATCTTTTTGTGGAGAGTTACTATCTACTGTTGTCAAACACTAATTGTTCTTAATGGGAGTGTTTGTATCTTCCACGCCATTGTTCAGTGGGAGTGAGCAGTTCAACGACCTGATTAGATCGGATGATAAGCAGTTTTGTTACTTCTTAAAGGTGGATTCAGTAAAACTGTTGCAGAGATAGAGAAATATATAGAGACAAGAGAATTGTATATGTGTGTGTGAAAGAGAAGAGAGAGATGGAGAGATCTGAAAACGGCATAGAGAACGGCGGTGTTGATGGCGTATGCAGTCGAGACAATGGTGGCAATAACGGCCAACTATGGTGGATATGGTGATCCAGTGGTGGAGTCATAAATTTAATATAGGGATACCTATTAATTATAATCTTAAAAAAAAAAAATTCCCAATAAATAACAATATCATAATAATAATTTTCTGAGTTACTATTAAACACAATAAATTAACATTATCACAAATTAATATTTTTAATTGTAGCACAAATCAAATTCCTAATTTTCACACAAATAATAACAAACCAAAATTCTTAATTTTAACATAAATCACCACCAATCAAAATTTATAATTTTAAAATCTCAAAATCTCTTATTTTAACATAAATAATAGCAAACAATTTTTTTTTTACAAAATAAAAACTTAACAAATAACTATAAATTAATATTTATAATTTTTATTTAAAAGTAAAAAATAATAAATAAAGTTACCTGTAAATAATGAAGAGAAAACACTAATATTTTAGTGTGGTACCAAATTTGTATTGTGTGATCCTAATCTGGTGAATTGCAAGTCGGTAAATTGCAAAACAACAAAAGGAGACAAAGAAAATACGGAAATACTTAACAAGTACTGTGAATAAATAAAAAAATAAAGAATTTCATACACTTTTAGAGTTTTAAAGATCTTGTCGGTTGTCGCTAAAAGCTTTGCCCAACAAGTTTTTTTTTTTTTTTAAATTAACCCTTGCCCAGCAAGTTAAAAATTTTAAAAAAGAACCAAAAAAAAAAAAAAAAGTCCAGACTTTGGAAATTGTGGTTTGGGGGGGGGGGGGGATGGGAGAGAAGAGAGGGGCTGTATTAGTGTTTGTGTGTGCCAGTGTTTAGCTATGAGTCTAGGACCCTTTTTTTTTTTTTGAAAAGTCAACATGTGGGATGTCAGTGTTTGGTTTGGGGCTGTGTGTTAGTGTTTAGCTAAGACTGAAAAATAATAATAAAAAATTTAAAAAAGAATGTTGAAATGTTAGGGGGGCACGTGACCCCCTAGGCCTTTAGTGCCTTCGCCCCTGGTTGATGATATAGAGAGAGAAATAGAGAGAGAGAGAGAGAGAGAGAGAGAGAGAGAGAGGGAGAATGATAAAAAGAGGCAAATAAAGACATGTTAAAAAGAAAACTTGGAGAGACGGTGGCGATGACAATAGTTGTGATAGTATAGTGGTGGTAGTGGAGGGATGGTGACAATAGCTATAGTGGTAACGTGATGGTTGTGGTGGTGGTGGCGGTGGAGGAATGGTGGCGGTGGCAATAGTTGTAGTGGTAGTGGAGGTAGAGGGGTGGCAGTAGTGGTGAAAGCTGTAGTGGCGCCGGTGGTGGTAAGAGTGGTGGTGGTAATGGCAGCAATGGTAAGATGATAACCATGTTGACATGTATGTATAAATATTTATAAATTCAATCATAATTAAGTTATCATTTAATTTTTTTTCTTAATTTTTAGCTTATATTTTCATTTTAAGAGCTACTTTATTTACATCGTACGAAATTGTTCTACTGTGACATTTTAGGCCTTACATGGGTATTTCTCTATCAATGATTTTATTTGAGTACAAAGGAGAAGATTCTTTATTTACGTTGTACTAAATTGTTCTATTGTGATGATGTAGGCTTTACTTGATTTTTTTCTCGGATGAATGATTTTATTGGAATAAATGAGAAATTTATCCATTTGAAAAATGGTATGGTCCTTAAATTTTTAGTCCATATGGGTTCAAACGAAAAACAAATCTTCAGTTACATCATACGAAATGGTTCTACTGTGACATTTTAGGCCTTACGTGAGCATTTCTTTATCAATGATTTTATTTGACGCTATAACAAATTACACTTTTGGTGACCAAATTTTGTGATTGAAAAAATTTAGTTGCCAAAAGTTATGAAATTGGAGACCAAAAATTATATTAGTCAGTAAAAGTACAATATTTAGCTACGAATTTCTTTTAGTCGGAATATATTGATTATTGGCGACAAAAAAAATTTAGTCGCTAAAAATGCCACAATTGGCGACTGAAAAAATATTTTAGTCGCTGTATAGTTAGTTTTGGCTGCTAAAATTATTTAGTTGCCGAATGAAAAGTAAAAATTTACTTTTTATCTTTGGCAACCAAAAGTTTATTTTCAGCGATTAAAAAATATTTTAGTTGTTGTATAGTTAGTTTTGGCTACTAAAATTATTTAGTCGCCGAATAAAAAATAAAAATTTACTTTTTTTTTTTGGCGACCAAAAGTTTGGTCACCAACAATTTATCTTCAGCGACTAAAAAATATTTTAGTCACTGTATAGTTAGTTTTAGCTACTAAAATTATTTAGCTGCCGAATGAAAAATAAAAATTTACTTTTTTGGCGACCAAAAATTTGGTTGCTAAAAATTTTATTTTCAGCGACTGAAAAAATAAAATTTGTCGACAAAAAACTAAAATATTTGGAGAGAGACATTTCAAATTTTGGAGGGATTTATAAAATTAATTGGTGACCAAAATATTTAGTCGTGAATTGTGCAAAATGACCCATAACCATATATATTTTGTTTCCCAGCTACCTCTTTTTCTCTCTTCTCTCTGCTCTGCTATACCCTTTTGCTGTCCCACCTACCCTTTTGCAACAACTCATGACCTTAGCCCTCAAAATTGCAAATGATGAAGATGGGTTTGTTGGGTGCTGGCCTTGCTGGGTTAGTGGGTCTAGATCTACGGCATCGAGACATCAACAATCTTCTGTCTGGATCGTGATTTCTCTCTTTCACTCTAGTGTATGCCCGTGTTTGAAGGCATGGTGTAAATAAAATAAGTGAACAAAAAGGAGAAAAATAAAGAAATAGGAAAGAAAATAGAAAGGGGAAAAAATAAAAAAAATAAAAATATAAAAAGGAAAGAGGGATGAAGGTGGGCAGGAGGGGGAGAGAAAGATTGCATGAGTGAAAGAGAGGGGGGAAGAAGGTGGGTGAGTAAGAATCAAAGAAATCTTGACCCTTAATGAATTTGGAAATTAATCTCAACCCTTGAAACAAAATGTATCTCTAAGACATTTTGAAACATTTTCAAAAACCCTCATGCTTTATTAAATAAACTAGTGTATGCCTGTGCCTAAAGGCACGAACGAAATAATATTGGGATTAATCTTCTCCTGTCCAATCTTTTATGTAGTACATGAAATTTTTTTTCACAAAATATTTTTGGAGAAAAATTTTCCTTTCTTATAGCATCACTATTATTCTTACCAAAGTTATCAATCTTTCTTGTTCTAATTGAAGAGGTTGGTCTCATTTGAACTTCGGCTAAAATTAGCAAAGAATATAATCTCTGTGATTGCAATATTAACAAACCATGTCTAATGTTTAAAAAGAAAAATCGTACGCTGTCGCTCACCCCCATTGTGCAAAATTGAAGTGCATCAAAGCCCAAAATTTACCAGGAAAAATGTATTAGTTAGTTAAGTAAAATATATGATTAGCAAACTCATGAACATATTACACTTACGTCTCAGTGATATTAGTTGAAGAATCGATGTGTCCCTACAGTGGTCTTTACAATCTATTAATGAGAAAAAAAGGATAAAATTTTGTGTTATGTTTCTTGTATATATAAATATATTTAATATGATTACCGATCTAAATTATTTTAGCACATCTACTAGTTAATATGTATATATATATATAATATTTTTATACATATATATATAATTTAGGTTTCAGATTGTTTTGATTGTTTGTTATCTTTGTCTAAATCTGCTCGAATTTAATTTAGACTTTTAAACTTTTGCCTAAATTTGTATTGAATTCAAAAATATGTTACCCGAGTTCTAAATTTTTTTAGAATGGGCTCAAATTGCTCAGATTAAGCTCAGTCAACTTGCAGTCCTACCTAATCATTTTTGAACTTTCAATTTACTCCCTTTTAATTATAGTACGCTTATTACAATATTCGTGGGGGTTTGCCTCATAAATTGTAAGTTGTTTTTTTTGGAAAGATCACTGGACGATATCTATACATATAATAAAGTGAAAGGATTTTTTGTGGAGAGTCACTATCTACTGTTGTCAAACACTAATTGTTCTTAATGGGAGTGTTTGTATCTTCCACGCCATTGCTCAATGGGAGTGAGCAGTCCAAGGACCTAATTAGATCCGATGATAAGCAGTTTTGTTACTTCTTAAAGGTGGATTCAGTAAAACTGTTGCCAGAGATAGAGAAATATATAGGACAAGAGAATTTTGTATGTGTGTGTGAGAGAGAAGAGAGAGACGGAGAGATCTGAAAACGGCATAGAGAACGGCGGTGTTGGTGGCGTATGCAGTCGAGACGATGGTGGCAATAACGACCAACTGTGGTGGATATGGTGATCCAGTGGTGGAGCCATAAATTTAATATAGGGATACCTATTAATTATAATCTTAAAATTATTTTTTCCCAATAAATAATAATATCATAATAATAATTTTTCGAGTTAATATTAAACACAATAAATTAATATTAGCACAAATTAATATTTTTAATTGTAGCACAAATCAAATACCTAATTTTCACACAAACAATAACAAACCAAAATTCTTAATTTTAACATAAATCACCACCAATCAAAATTTATAATTTTAACATCTCAAAATCTCTTATTTTCACATAAATAATAGCAAATATTTTTTTTTTTTTTACAAAATCAAAACATAACAAATAACTATAAATTAGTATTCATAATTTTTATTTAAAAGTAAAAATAATAAATAAAGTTACCTGTAAAAAATGAAGAGAAGACACTAATATTTTAGTGTGGTCTCAAATTTGTATTGTGTGATCGTAATCTGGTGAATCGCAAGTCGGTAAATTACAAAACAACAAAGGGAGACAGAGAAAATACGGAGACACTTAACAAGTACTGTGAATAAATAAAAAAAAATAAAGAATTCCATACACTTTTAGAATTTCAAAGATCTTGCCAGTTGTCGCTGAAAGCTTTGCCAAACAAGTTTTTTTTTTTTTTAGATTAACCCTTGCCCAGCAAGTTAAAATTTTAAAAAAAGAACCAAAGTTGAGACTTTGGAAATTGTTTGGGGGGGGGGGGGGGGGGGGGGGGGAGAGGAAGGGGGGATGGGTTGTATTAGTGTTTGTGTGTGTCAATGTTTAGCTAGGAGTCTAGGACCCAAATTTTTTTTTTTTTTTTTTTTTTTTTGAAAAGTCAAGATGTGGGATGTCAGTGTTTGGTTTGGGACTGTGTGTTATTGTTTAGCTAAGACTTAAAAATAAAAAAATAAAAATTTTAAAAAAGAAAGTTGAAATGTTAGGGGGGCACATGACCCCCTAGGCCTTTAGTGCCTCCGCTCCTGGTTGATGATATAGAGAGAGAGAGAGAGAGAGATAGAGGGAGAATGATAAAAAGAGGCACAGATAGACTTGTTAGAAAGAAAACTTGTAGAGACGGTGGCGGTGACAATAGTTGTGATAGTATAGTGGTGGTAGTGGAGGGATGGTGACAATAGCTATAGTGGTAACGTGATGGTTGTGGTGGTGGTGGCTGTGGAGGAATCGTGGCGGTGGCAATAGTTGCAGTGGTAGTGGAGCTAGAGGGGTGGCAGTAGTGGTGGAAGTTGTAGTAGCGGTGGTGGTAGTGATAAGAGTAGTGGTGGTAATGGCAAAAATGGTAAGATTATAACCATGTTGACATGTATGTATAAATATTTATAAATTCAATCATAATTAAGTTATCATTTAAGTTTTTTCTTAAATTTTAGCCTATATTTTCATTTTAAGAGCTACTTAAAATGAAAAAAAAGAAAAAAGAAAAAAAGATTCATTTAAATTATTAAGTGGTACTAATTGTGATTATAAAATAAATTTAATAAATTTTTTACTTAATATATTTAAATTTAAATATTGAATTAAGTTATCAAATATCAACTAAATCACCCTTCTGTCTACTAATTCACAAAATAAAGCACAAAGGTCACTAATTGTGGGTGTTTAAGAAGTTGTTATTTTAGTAGGCTATTTTAGTAGGGTAAAATTTTTTGTGTTTAGGAAGTTGATTGAATTTTTTTATAGTTGGATGTGATGTTTGTAAGAAAAAAAGTGAAATGTTATTGATTTGGTGTGACATTTTATTTTATTAACTATTTTAATATATTTTGTCTTTTTGTAACTTTTAGCCTGTTAGGCTAAAATTTTTCTTCCCATAGAGTGTTTGGCAAAGACTATTTTTTGGGCTAAAAATTATAGAAAGACAGAATAGACTAAAATAACTAATAAAACAAAATGTCACATTAAACCCATAAGTATTTCACTTTTTCATTCATAATCCCAACTATAAAAAAAATTCTATTATATTTCCAAACACAAAAATTTTAACCTACTACAATAACTAAAAATTAAAATAACCTATTAAAATAACAATTTCCTAAATCCTTACATTGTCCCTAATTCTTTGCCTTGGTGTGCAAAGTCTCTCATATATTTCATTTTCTTATAGATAGGGGGTGGATAGCCGTAGGCCATATGGGTGGCCCAATTACACAACACTCATTTTGTTTTTATTTCCTTGAGTCGATCCTCCAAAAGCCAGGACATGTTTGGTGTCAATCAAGTGGGCAATACAACATCATGTTGCGTGTGTGTTTTTCGAGAAGTTATCTGGTGGTCTTAGGCCACTGTCTTGTGATACTCTAAGGTCATATTTGATTAATAAGATTAATAGTGAAAATATTAATAATTTGATATTTATTATTCAATTGAATTAGTAGGATAAATTATTCCCTTATCTATTGTTTAATTTGAATTAGATAAGAAAACATATAAATATAAAATTATAACTATATTTATCTTCTTCTTTTTTTATCAATTTTACTCTCTATCAGTGTTGCTTCACAATTTTTATTTTATCAAAATTTCTTCATAAACGTGATTTTGAAAAAAATTATAAATAAATAAATAAAAGCAAAATAAAAATATAAAATAGAAAGGCCATGTTTGGTTTGTTTTTTATTTTTTTTTAAATATGAACTAATCTGATAAAATAAATATTAAAAAATATTTTTAAATTTTTAAAAATTATTTTTAACCTTCTAAAATATAAAATTATTTAAAAATAATAAGTGTTTTAATTTTTAGTCAAGGATAAAAGAGTCTTTTTATTTTATTTCCCAACTCAAGATATAGAATCTCATCCCCTATCCCATTATTAATAATTCTACAAATTTGTTAGATTAATTATCCATTGGATTAATAATTTTGAAATAAAATTTCAAAATAAACACAGGATTATTAGGTCCACGAATTAATAATCCCAATCTCATGCTCTAATCTTGTCAATCAAACATGCCCTAATATTATTGTGATTGATAAAAAGAGTGAAACTCACGATTTTATATTTGATAATTGAAAAATGTACAAAGACATGATGAATTTTGATTGGCCAGAGATATGGTCGTGCCCCTGTACCAACCAATAATTTTAGTGTTTTTCCTTTTCCACTGTCAAAGTGCTAACCAATGAAAAGATGACTGGAAAACTTGAAATTTGGGACAGTTTGGGCCTTATCTGTGAAATTATTAATCTATGTAAGATCAACTCTAACACTATTTTTCATTTTTTATTAGTTAAAGTATAAAAATATATACTCCTTATTTTACTTAATTAATTTTTTATCTTTGTATTTTAATATTATTTTATTTTATCTATCTATTCACAGATTTAAAGTCTTTTAAGACTCTCCAAATGTAACTAGTTTGAAAGAATTCTGTTAAAATATCTATTGCAGTAGTTAGCCCA
Organism: Camellia oleifera; assembly: GCA_022316695.1. Lineage (NCBI taxonomy): Eukaryota > Viridiplantae > Streptophyta > Magnoliopsida > Ericales > Theaceae > Camellia > Camellia oleifera. The sequence goes on along the minus strand of CM039310.1, from coordinate 45,503,337 downwards.
TTAGAGGGAGTAAAATATAATGAAATTAATTACAATAGCCAACAGACTTATTTTAAAAAGCCCGTTGGAGACGATCTAATAGTTTAGATTTTGGAGATAATTACCAACTAGTCTCATTAAGTAGATTTAAATATTATTAAGTTCTATTGACTGTTTAAATGAACCAATAAATCCTATAATATCTATATCTATCAAGTTCTTTCATCTTCTCTTCTCTTCTCTCTTTCTATTATTTTTTCAAAAGTTCAATACCACCATTGTCTACCACCACCATCGTTGTCGCCATCCATCTGCTACCACCGCTCCCATTGTCATCGTCTATCTACTACCACCACCACCACCACAACCGTCATCATTATCCACTCATCATATTCTCTTCTCCTCTTTTCTTCTCTTCTCTCTCTCTCTCTCTCTATATATATATATATTTCTCTCACTCCACTATTTTTTCAAAAGTTTCACACCACCATTGTCTACCATTACTGTGGTTACCACCGTCCATCTGCCATCATCGCTACCATCTAACAACCACCACCACCACCACCACCACCACCACCATTGTTATTCGGATGCAACGACTGTTGACCCACTATCTTCACCATCGGCGACGGTAGAATATCATTGTAGATCTACATTCTACCGTCACCAATCTACACTTTATTACCGTCATAGTTCTACACTGACCGTCGCCGAACTACACAACCACTAAATCACCACCGCTTCCTTTGTTTCAAATTCAGATTTATTTTTCAATGATAAATTTGTCAACCTCTCTAGTTCTTCGTGTATGTAGAAGATGATGGTAGATACTTATAAGTAAGTGAGTGAATATGAATAAGGATCGTGAATATTAATAAATAAATTTATAGTGGTAAATTTATCAGTTATGACTTGTAAGTAAATAAAACTCTCCCGTAATTGCCACTAGATTTTATTAGAAGAGTGGTTTTCTCTCCAATCTAGATATTGGAGGGTGCTGTTCAGGTTCATGAACGGTCCTTCATGTAGGGTCCTCTCCAATCCAATCATGATTGGGTTTTGCTCATTTTGTAGGGTCCTTCATACATATATATATACGATAAACTAATTTATCACTTTTTTTTTTTGGCACAAATGCAATAAATTAAATAATTTAAGATTATCGGATTGATCCACTAGTGAACGCCCATTACTTTTTTTTTTTTTTTTAGTACAAATGAAAAGATTTTTTATTTGCACCGTACTAAATTTTTCTACCATGACATTGTAGGCCTTATATGATTTTTTTCTCCGATCAATCAATGATCTTATTGGAATACATGTAAATTTGTCCATTTAGAAAATACTATGGCCCAAAAATTTGTTCTTGGCACAACCAAAAAGAAAGTTTATTTATGCCATACTAAATTGTTCTACTGTGATAAGGTAGACTTTACCTGATATTTTCTCAGATAAATGATTTTATTGGAATAAATGAGAAATTTGTCCATTTCAAAAATGGTATGGTCCTTAAATTTTTGTTCTTTATGGGTTCAAATGGGAAAAAAATCTTTACTTACATCGTAATGTAACATTTTAGGCCTTACATGAGTATTTCTCTATCAATGATTTTATTTGAGTACATGAAAAATTTGTCCATTTCGAAAATAGCAAGGCCCATCAGTTACACCGAAATAAACATGTAAGGCCTAAAATTGTTCTGAAATTTTTTTGGGGGGAGTTACGAGTTGGTCCTATGGACCGGTCTTATTACTCAGTAGGTTCTATCCAAAAAATCAAACAGTGTTTTTCATTTTTACCCCATACTCAACGCTGTAACTCAAAAATTTAAGTGATAAATTCACAAAAACAAACTTATCACTGATTTAAACACATTTGTCACTGATTTATCATTAGTTTCAACAAATTTATTACTGGTTTAAATAGATTTATTACTGGGATCTTCCTTCAATAGAGAGAGAGAGAGAGAGAGAGAGAGAGAGAGAGAGAGAGAAAAGACCCGGCAATAAAGAGCCTAGATCCTAGATCTAGAGGTGGAGGCCACGACAACTATAGAGGTGGAGGCGGCAGTGGTCCGCAACGACGGTGGAGGTGGAGGCGAAGATGTCGGTGGCGGTGGAGGCGAAGACGTTGGTGGCAGTGGAAGCAATGGTGAAAGTGGAAGAAGATGCCAGTTGAGGTCGCCGGCAATGAAAACAGTGGAGCCGGCAGTGGTCGGCAATGGTAGAGATGGCGATGATCGTTGGTGGAGGAATGTGTAAAAGAGAGAGACAGAGCTTCTTTTTTTTTTTTTTTTTTCGTTTTTTATCTTTCATCTCACAGATTTGAGTACAAATATGAGGGCAAAAATGAAATAAGTAAAAAAGCTTAGGACCTATAGGTAAAAGAGTCTCCATTAAAGACCTGTTGAGTAATAACCCTTGAAAATAGAACTGAGCCGTAAAAATCCCAAAAATTTTCCATTTAAAAAATTGTAAGGCCCATAATAATAATAATAATATTATTATTATGGAAGATTTGGATTACATAATTTTTTTTTTTCATTCTGAAATTGTAAGGCTCATAAATATTTGTAGTACAAACAAGAAGATTCTTTATTTGTGCCGTGCTAAATTGTTCTACCGTGATAATGTAGGCTTTATCTGATTTTTTCTCTGATGAATGATTTTATTGGAATAAATGAGAAATTTGTCCATTTCAAAAATGGTATGGTCCTTCAATTTTTATTCTTTATGGTGACATTTTAGGCCTTACATGGGTATTTCTCTATCAATGATTTTATTTGAGTACAAAGGAGAAGATTTTTTATTTACGCTGTACTAAATTGTTCTATTGTGATGATGTAGGCTTTACTTGATTTTTTTTCTCGGATGAATGATTTATTGGAATAAATGAGAAATTTGTCCATTTGAAAAATGGTATGGTCCTTAAATTTTTAGTCCATATGGGTTCAAACGAAAAACAAATCTTCAATTACATCATACGAAATTGTTCTACTGTGACATTTTAGGCCTTACATGAGCATTTCTCTATCAATGATTTTATTTGACACTACAACAAATTACATTTTTGGTGACCAAATTTGGTGATTAAAAAAATTTAGTTGCCAAAAGTTATGGAATTGGTGACCAAAAATTATATTAGTCAGTAAAAGTACAATATTTAGTTACGAATTTCTTTTAGTCAGGATATATTGATTATTGGCAACAAAAAAAAATTTAGTCGCTAAAAATGCCACAATTGGCAACTGAAAAAATATTTTAGCTGCTGTATAGTTAGTTTTGGCAACTAAAATTATTTAGTTGCCAAATGAAAAGTAAAAATTTACTTTTTATCTTTGGCGACCAAACGTTTGGTCGCCAAAAATTTATTTTCACTGATTAAAAAATATTTTAGTTGTTGTATAATTAGTTTTAGCTACTAAAATTATTTAGTCGCTGAATGAAAAATAAAAATTAACTTTTTTTCTTTGGCGACCAAAAGTTTGGTCACCAAAACTTTATTTTCAGTGACTAAAAAATATTTTAGTCACTATATAGTTAGTTTTAGCTACTAAAATTATTTAGTTTCCGAATGAAAAATAAAAATTTACTTTTTTGGCGACCAAAAGTTTGGTTGCTAAAAAATTTATTTTCAGCGACTGAAAAAAAAAAATTTGTCGACAAAGAGCTAAAATATTTGGAGGGAGACATTTCAAATTTTGGAGGGATTTATAAAATTAATTGGTGATCAAAATATTTAGTCGTGAATTGTGTAAAATGACCCATAACCATATATATTTTGTTTCCCAACTACCTCTCTGTAGACGTGCCTACAGTTCGAACTCAAATGTCACGGTTCTTAATCTGATCTTGCAAAGTGCAATGCAAGACTGATAAATCACCAAAGAGTTCAAATCCGGCAAATCGTTTTGAAAAACTGATTTTTAAGAAAGAAATGTCAAACATGGACTGCTTTACCAGATACAAAGTCGTCACCTAAATATTTTATTTTGGGGGAATTTAGGAAACCGTGACTCGTGCCTAAGGCCACGTGTCCGTCATCACCAAAGTTGCCTCAGCTTGGGAACTTGGGTACAATTGGGGAAGGTCATCTATGAGCACCCCCGCTTACCCGATCCAAAGATCGGCCTGTACTAAGCATGATATCAAGTTTTCGAAAACACATGCGTTCTTATTCCGATTAATTAGCTAGAATTAATATGTGATGCGCACAACACACAAGTATAGACTAGATCGCATAACTTGGAACAAAGCATTGCATATCCGTTTGTTTTGAAAACGGATTGAAGTTTGTTACTCGCAAGAAGGCTAAAACACGGATTTCAATGAATTGTCCCAATTCAAGTAATCCAACCTTCACCCACAGCCATTCAGGCAGTTATATCATATAAGCAATTAGCCTCATGGCAAGCATGCTATCATGGTGACACTTACACGCATGCAGTATGTTAAAGCATAAACACTTACCTAGTACTCCGAGCCAAAACAATAGCTAGTTAGTAATCAAATGTATGATCCTAGTTCATGTTAACAATGGCTAATGCATCACATGCAAAATGCAACTAGAATAGGCTCGGCTAATCTAAGAATGGCATGTGAAATGCGACAATTTGATACGCGTATTCAAGTTGGAATTGAGATACTATGCAATTAGTATGATGAGCCGAGCCCGATGTGTGCAATACGAATGAAGGCATGCAAACATGCTATCATAAGTATGCTAATTAAAACATGGCCTAAAACTAACCTTTGAAAGCTAATAAGTAAAAGGGAGAAAGACGTAGGGTTGGAAGACATTCACACACGCACACACACTTATTACAACGATTGGCTCTCTCGAGGGAGAGACTGAAAGAATAATACAAATTAACTAACTAACAAGATAATTAATTAATTACACAACACTTAACTAATTAAACAAATTAATTAAGCTACTTAAAACAGTAAAACAGCCTCGGGGAGAGGGATGCATGCATGCTCGGACGGTTTCGCTCGGAAATCCATCGCCATGTCATATATTGCCTTTGTTTGCACTGCTCTGCACCTCTAAAAGTTGTACAAGTCTTGAGGGTGCTTCTGAACCACCTTAGGGACATTCTGAAAGTCCATCGGCCAAGAGGCAAGGCCATCAGCCAAGAATAACTGGTCATCGACCAAAAATATGGCTATCGGTCAAAAATTGGTAGCCGGCCGGCACTGAAGATGGCCGATCGGCCATCCCTTCCTGCAGAATGCTATTTTGTTGCAGCAGAGGACAAACAGAGCATGTCAATGCATTTTCAAGGTAATGTTTGCGCAACCACCCTCCTTATCATGTTTGAGACTCAAAGGAGTGTAGTCCTCAACCCTCGGGCCATCAATCACGCATTTCCATGCATGATGGCCAAAGAATCCAAGTGTGCAATTTGATGTCAAATGAAATGCACAAAAACACATAAGGGCCCCAACCTCTATCATGATTGATCAAGAGACAAGGGATGCATGCATGCAAGCAAAACTAATGCAACATGAGCATGTCAATGACAATGCCATACAAGGTTAATGGCAATAAGCATGCCAAATGCAATGCAACCTAGACAGGCATGCAAACATGCAAGGCATGTGCCAACATGTAATGGAATTAGCATATAACAACATGTAATGCACCAAGTATGCAACAAGTATGCAAAGATCATGCAATACATCTAACATGCAAACAGGCATACAACCTAACATGTGAACAAGTATAGCATGCAACAACATGTGAAATGGAGCGAGCATGTAACAACATACAAGACAAGCATGCGACAACATGAAAAGATGGACTTAAACTAATATGGATAGTTCTCAAATAGGCCCAAATCAGTGGCCAAAATGTAATGGAAAGGAGGACAAAAACACATACAAACATGCATGCCAATTAGCCTAAAGACTAAGGCATAAAAGGGCAACTCTTAAGCACACTTAAAAGAGACAAATGTGGACATGTAACAGACATGTTAAGCTCTAAAATCATGTTAGGGATGATGCCAAATCAACCAAATGAAGTAAGTATGGCATGCATAAAGCTTAAAGCTTGAAACCAGCCAAAGGGTTCAAACCATGGCTGTACAAAGCAAGCCCCAAAGGGCCAAGGGGACCTAAAATAGTCACAAGGCAGGTCTAAACAAGACCAAAAGCATGCTCAAAACTAGCCAACACAAGCTAGACTGCAATGCCAAAAACACGAGGCATGCAAGGCTACCAAAGAGGGTGTTATACTACACCTATCAAAACCAAACATGGCATGACTTAAACCAATAAAATCAGAGTTATGGCATGGTAAAACAAGACTAAAAACCCACTTAGATGGCATCCAAATGACTTAGGCATGGAAGCATACACAATGATCCATTCAAGAGGCATAAAACATCAACTCTTTAAAACATTAAAGAAGTGACAAATGCAAGTATTTGAGCATGAAACATGGACTGAAATAACATGAGAAGTGATGCCAAATCACTGAAATGAGCCAAGTAAAGCATGCTAAAGGACTCACGACTCAAAGCAAACAAGCTAAATTGCATGATAGCTATAGAAAACAATGCAAACATGACCAAAACAATGAAAAATAGAGCTTTAGCATGGTAAAACAAGGCTAAAAGATTCATGGAGTTAAGCCAAAACATGCAAGCATGGTAGTCTAAATGCTAGATACATGTTAAGGCAAATAAGGGGATTGCAAGGCAAGTACATGGTGCATGCAAGAGACCACTAAACCAACTTTGAACGAGGTAAATCATGGTAAAACAACACCAAATACTTGCTGAAATGAAGCTAAAACAAGCTAAGGACACATGCTACCCACATAAGCCATTAATGCTAGCATTCAAGACAACAGGGAGAGGGTCATCCCCCCTCCTATTTGAGACCTTAAAACATCATCCTCACCACTGAAATCCAAATTTCAGTGGTGAGAAGGCCAAAACAAGGTGGTCTCAAAGCTTAAAAATAAAGCTCAAGAATGAGGCCAAACAAGGCCTAAGAGGGGGTAAACAACCCCAAACACAAAAATGACCTTAAACAAAGGTCTTAAGCATGTAAAAATAGAACTTTTATCAGTTATAGTCGAAGCTTAAAACAATATTCAAGATAGGCTAAAAGCTTAAGCAAGAAAGGGGTATCTAAAGCAAGAATGCTTACCCTTGAAGAACACATTCAAGAACACCACACCAGCACCTTTCTCTGGTCAAAAACAACTCAAGAACCCTAACACCAACTCCCTAATGCCTCAGCAACCAAGGATGGTGTAGTGCTAGGTGTTTTTGTGCAATAATATGAACAAAATACACTCTAAGGCACCAAATACACACAAATGTAAAGAGAAAGGAAATATAGAGATAGATAGATATAGAACTTCTAACCCTATTTTTCGGAACCCTTGAGAAGGAAGGAGGACCTCCCCTCTTATATAAATCCAATTTGCCAAGCTTCTTGGAGAAGCTAAACAAGAGGCAAATCCCTCCATACACGTGTATAGAGGAGGTCAATAATGGGTGCCAACTGTGCCAGCTGGCACAAAATATCTGCATAAAGCAGATGAACAGGGTTCGGCCAGCAAAAATGGCCAATCGACCAAAACAATGGCAGGCCGACCAAAAGTAGTACCGATCGGCCAAAACTTTTGGCCGATGGAAAGAAAACAGGACCGATGGCCTCAAGCCTTGGCCGGTGGGTTGAGAGGATGACAAACAAGCCACCATCTTCCCTCAGAAACAAAAACACAAGTGCTTGGTCCACAACCAAGCATAAAACAGGCAAGTTGAGAGATCCTGAGGCAAGGCGCACGGCCGAGGCCCTTGGGAACTCAAAACGAACACGAGCAGGGATAAACATCGAGTGTTCAAACGATGACGTCCAAGTCTTGAGGACGGTCAAAAACGGGGTGTCTACACTCTCTTTCTCCCTTCTCTCTGTTCTGTTATACCCTTTTGCTATCCCACCTACCCTTTTGCTATCCCACCCACCCTTTTGCAACAACTCATGACCTTAGTCCTCAAAATTGCAGATAGTGAAGATGGGTTTGTTGGGTGCTGGCCTTGCTAGGTGAGTGGGTCTAGATCTACGGCATCGAGACATTAACAATCTTTATGTCTGGATGGTGATCTCTCTTTCTCTCTAGTGTATGGCCGTGTCTGAAGGCATGACGTAAATAAAATAAGTGAGCAAAAAAGAGAAAAAGAAAAAAAATAAAGAAATAGGAAAGAAAATAGAAAGGGGGAAAAATAAAAAAAATAAAAAAATAAAAAGGAAAGAGGAATAAAGGTGGGCAGGAGGGGGAGAGAGAGATTGCATAAGTGAAAGAGAGGGGGGAAGAAGGTGGGTGAGTAACAATCAAAGAAATCTTGACCCTTAATGAATTTGGAAATTAATCTCAACCCTTGAAACAAAATGTATCTCTAAGACATTTTGACACATTTTCAAAAACCCTTATGCTTTATTAAATAGACTAGTGTATGCCCGTGCGTAAAGGCACGAAGGAAATAATATTGGGATTAATCTTCTCCTCTCCAATCTTTTATGTAGTACATGGAATTTATTTTCACAAAATAATTTTGGAGAAAATTTTTCCTTTCTTATAGCATCACTATTATTCTTACCCAAGTTATCAATCTTTCTTGTTCTAATTGAAGAGGTTGGTCTCATTTGAACTTCGGCTAAAATTAGCAAAGGATATAATCTCTGTGATTGCAATATTAACAAACCATCTCTAATGTTTAAAAAGAAAAATCGTACATTGTCGCTCACCCCCATTGTGCAAAATTGAAGTGCATCAAAGCCCAAAATTTAGCAGGAAAAATGTATGAGTTAGTTAAGTAAAATGTATAATGAGCAAACTCATGAACATATTACACTTAAGTCTCAGTGATATTACAGTATTAGTTAGTTACAACACTTATTTCACTTTCCTAAGCTTAAGTCTCAGACTCTTTATATTACACTTCTCTGTTGCTACTGCTTAATTAATAAACCAATTACAGAGAAACAAAAATAAAAAGTAAAAAAAAATAGAAACTAAACCTTAATTAACAAAACCACCTCTTTTTGGGCAATCAACTAACCCTCTAATCAAGCATATATGTCTATGGATTACAACGATCTCAAAACATCAAGCACTGTTTATAATAATTGCAAAAACAAAAATCATCAAGCACTAATTGAAAAAGTTCTAAACACATTATAACATTTTAGGTCTTAAACACATCATCAAGCACTAATATTTATAAATGCCTCCCTAAATTATCAAGCACTAATGATTCAGCAAATATATTTAATTTCTAACATTAAGCAGTCTTTTAAAGACATGAAATTCAGCACTTACGTAGACAATTTTTCAAGAATCAATTTGTCTCACACCATTTCACTTTTTGCCTTCCTTTATCTCTACTCCCTTTCATCCCACACCCATACACCCTATCTGTTTTTTAATTTATGTAACAACTATTTTATGTACCTAGACAGATGTGGCATCCATGCAGGAAACTGCTATATATCACAAAAATGTTTAACAGAGACACATCCATATAGAGGGAAAAGAGAGATTTATAGACTAAGAAAACGGTTCTTTATTTGATAACCTTTCATGGATATCTTTGGTACCACAAGGCAAGGAGCGTCCGTTTCAAAAATCTTCAATCCACAATCTGAAAAGAAAGATTTCATGAACTCACAACTAAGATCCAATTGAGAGCATTCAAACTATTTAGAAGTAATGCAAACAAAAAGCAAAAAAATACTAATTTTTTGGTCTTTCCCCAAACACAATAAATAATAATAAAAATAATTAGCAAAGAGAACATCGTCAAAAAAATAGATAAATTCATAAACTCAACCCAATCAAGTAGAGGGAAACTTTTTCCTTACCCCAGTCAAAAGTTTAGCAAAGGGGAACTTTTTATCCAACCAAAAGTTTGATTATTCAATTAATCTCCCTTCACCTTTCATTCCCTGTGAATTAATAAACAAGTCAAACAAATCAAATAGAGAAACAATTTATGAAGGATTTGGCAAACATATGAAAATGGTTTTTTATCAAGCAATATATCAAGCATTTGGTGAATAGTAGTAGAAATTATGCAGTGGTAAAAACCAATTATTTTGAACTTCAATTATTGTAAATTATACCCAAATCCTTACAATGGAATGAATAACAATCAATTTAATTAAAATAATAGGAAATAGGTTGTAATTTATGCCAAGTGACATGATGAACTTGGTCTTTAAACTATGGAAATCAAGTAAGAGATTAAATCATCAACTTACAACATGAATGTTAAAAAAAAAAAAAAATAGAAGCAAAAAAAAGGATGGAATCTTGATTACCTTTATTGATACAGCCTTTAGAACTATTCTCTTCACCAAATTCCTGTCACGCCCTGAAGTGAACACAATATGCCCATCTCCAAACAACTAATAAATAGTAACATAAATGAAATGATAAGCTCTCATTAATCAGAGTTTGATATACAAAAGGTGACACATGCGATATACATTCATAAACAGTACATCCTGAATCTATAGCATGTGTTACAAGATAGTGAAAAGAAATGAAAGCTAAACAAATAACCATAGGCCCTAATTGTGATACCCCTGCTCTGTAATATGTTAGTTGGTCCTTAATATGATGTGAATATGTGTTTTGATATGATTTTGGTGTGCCATTATGTGAAAATATGTGGTTTTGAATTCCTATCTGTTCACCGTAGGAATATCTGTTGAATAATCTGCTTTGGAAATTAAATTGGAGGCCTTATCGGCCATAGATCCCGAAATTGATTACGCCATTATGATTGGCATAATTTTTAAAGCCTACGGTGAAATTTAATTGAAAAATTGATTCAGGCCAGATTAATTGATTTAATTGGTGAATTAGTGCCACATTATTCATTATTATTAATATATGGCATTAGTGGGGCTTTATGTATGAGGCCTATACACTTTCATTGTCCCTTTTGAACTCAAATATGATTTTGGTGCCTTGAGAGAGACAGAGAGGGGCCAGCCATAGAGATAGAAGGGAGAGACTTGTGCATTTTGATGCAAGATTGTGAAATTGGAAGTTAAAACTCAAAGAACATTGAGTGTTTGAAGCCCCTAGGTGAGTAACCAATTCTTGATTTGTGAATTGAGTATGTAATTTTGTGAAATCAAGTAGTATGGTAGCTCATGGCTAAGATTGAGCTGAAATTGAAGTTAGAATGAACATGCATGTGCATAATTGTTATAATTTTGGGTGTTTTAGCATGTAGCATGTTAAATATGAAGAATGGAGCATCAAATCTTACATGCATGAATGATTTTGGTGTAGCTTCATGATTTGGAGCATCATTTGCACCATTTGTAACAGAAATGAAGTCAAAGTTTACATGCATGCATGATTGAAAAGGTTATGAAATTAATATGAAGTTTAAATGTATGGATTTTGATCACATAAAAAGAATGTTGATTAAATTTGAAGAAATGGACCATGGTCTTGGAAGATTGGCTTCATATTGTTTACATCCATGTGTTATATGATGGAATTGCATGTTTTTGGTGCTTTGGTTCAAGCTTAAAGCCTTTAGATGTCAAAAATGAACTCAGGGAACCATTCTGGAAAACCCAGAATTTATGGTGTCCGCTCGAGCGGGGAATTCATGCTCCCAGCATATTTTGCAGACATGGTTCCCGCTCGAGCGAGGACCTTATATTCTGAAATTCTGAAATTGTATTCTGTGTTTCGTTTTCCGTTCTCTTTCACTTGTAAACACTCTTAGGCATGCATTAAGCATTGTAATTGAGTTAAAGAGATGAGAATGAGGCCTAAAGAGGAATATGTGAATTAAAGAACGGGTTAAACTATTTTTGACCCATATGTGTTATGTGATGTGTAGGGTCAAGCTCCAGGGCAAATCCACAAGCCAATCACTGTGAGTATATCTGACATATGTTGTTGTCCAATTGCTACTTCTATGTAAGTTTTGTAAAGTTGATTAATTTGAATGGTGGACACAGTTTGATATGAAAGGCCTATGAGCCAGTCTGATTATAAAGGCCTATGAGTCAGTTTGATATGAAAGGCCTATGAGCCAGTTTGATATGAAAGGCCTATGAGCCAGCTTGATTATAAAGGCCTATGAGCCAGTCTGATATAAAGGCCTATGAGCCAGTTTGAGATGAAAGGCCTAAGAGCCGTTGGACACGAAAGTGTATTTGGGCCTAAGAGCCGTTTGACACGAAAGTGTATTTGGGCCTAAGAGCTGTTTTGACATGAAAGTGTATCTGGGCCTAAGAGCCATTGGACACGAAAATGTATTTGGGGCTAAGAGCCGTTTTGACACGAAAGTGTATTTGGGTCTAAGAGTTGTTGGACACAAAAGTGTATTTGGGCCTAAGAGCCGTTTTGACACGAAAGTGTATTTGGGCCTAAGAGCCGTTTTGACACGAAAGTGTGATTGGGCCAAAGGCTGTTTTGACAAGAACGAATGAGTGGGCCAAAGGCCGATGGAAATGAATAATTAGGCCAAAGGCCGATCGAAATGAATAATTGGGCCAAAGGCCGATGGAAATTAATAATTAGGCCAAAGGCCGATTGAAATGAATAATTGGGCCCAAGGCTGATTGAAATGAATGATTGGGCCAAAGGCCGATTGACATGAATGACTGGGCCGAAGGCCGATTGACATAAATGATTGGGCCGAAGGCCGTTTGTTGTACTGTTCCAATAATTGCTTATGTAACTTGTTTATTTGATATTATTCACTGGGCATTCGCTCACGCTCATTCATGTAATTGTAGGTGAGCCAAGTGAGGTCCAACCCCAGCCCCAGTGAAGTCAGCCAGGAACAGTAGGAGTTTTGGGAGAGTCAGCCCTGTGTCTCATGCACGAGACCCAACCTTGCCATTTTGTTACGTATTTATATTATGTCTTATTGGCAAGGATCTTGTGTATATTTGTATATAGTTTGCTATGGGTTGACTCAGTCTAGATGATCCTGTCTGTAAAGAAGTTTATGCTACTGCACTTTTGATGTGAGTTATTAACGTATATGAGTATGGTTTGTTTTGGTGTGCATGTAAACACAGCTCTATGGACAAAGTTTTAAATTTTTATTTCCGTTTGGCCCCTTTACTCTGATGAGTTACGTCTGTTTTGTATTGAGGCCGTAGGTAATCTCAGGATTACTGGCCGGTTATGTCCTTAACCCTTAGGGGCGGGTTCGGGTCATGACACTAATGGCTTGCATCTTTCCAAGTCAATGCTTAGATACATCAAAAGTGAGTCTTAAGCTCAAAACAGATAAAGCCCTAGGCTTGTACAAAATTAAATACAAAATGACAACAATGAGCCTTCAGCTCCACAGTCCTCCCAAGCTAAGTCCTTGGTGGAGGTATATCATCAACACCTGAAATGTTTTTTCCACATAGGGTGACCAACGCCCAGTAGAAATAATCCAACACAGTATATGAATATTGACAACGGTATAAGGTGGATGCATATGCAATGCCTGTGCCAAAATATTTTTATATCTCTTTCCAAAGCCATGCAATGCCATAATCATGGCATGGTTCATAAATCATTTCATTTATAACAAATAATAGGGCAGTGAATCACACTTTGGGAAGTTCAAACAATACAACCTTTCGAAAATTTCGTCTAGAGGAAACCGTAAATCGGGACCCATGTAAACGTAGGCTATAAAAGCGCTACTTTTTCCATTTCACGAAAATTTCATCCGCGGGATCGACACCCATGTATACGCGCAGTATTCAGGATTTTCACCTTGGACACACAAGCTAACTTAACTTTGGTGTTACACACCTTTTTCCCAAATCCACCCATTTTTCTCAAATCATATACATTTTCAATGCATTAATCAGCATGCAACTATGGTCAATACAAAATGGATGAGAATTTAGTTTTAGTTCACCTAATCCTCATACAATTTCTACAATAATCATAGCTATCCTCCACCGATAGCTCAAAACAAACATCTGTAACAGATAAATAAATTTTCATTAAAGATACACTTCTGCAAAATTTCAAATGGGGTGATAATACATATCCAACTCCACCCTCATCATTATCATCACTTCAATTTCACAATTTTCAATATCAATTCCATTTTTCTCTTTAAAATCTCAAACATTTACATTTTAAGGCAAAACCCATTTCTCTTTGAAAATCCATTTCAATGTAAGGAATATCTTATTTCAACATCAATCAACCCTACATTTATGATCACCACATTCTTCAAGAAATCATTTGAAAACCCCTCTTTTACATTTTGATTTCAAACCCTAGGTTTTTGCCAAAAACCCCCAAACCACTATAATGTTTCGAAATAACAAATAGCAAAGGTAAAATCCATACTAGAGTGTAGAGAATCCCCACCTTGAAGCTAGAAGACCATGGAGAGAGTGGAGGAACCTCAAGGAAGCCGAAATCCACTTTTGCTCAGATGAAAAGAGAGCCCTCAGGGTATTCTATCTTTTTAACAAAGGGAGTAGGGTAAAGAAATCACTAGATCTTGGTGTTTTTGTACAGAGAATGTAAATTTTAGAGAGAGAGTGTCTAAATCTAGGGTTTTTGGAGTGTTTAAAGAGGAGTGAAATGAAAAAATGACACAAAAAAGTGGTTCTACAATTTGATATACGTACAGTTCGCTCGAGCGCAAGATGTGTCGCTCGAGCGACCAGACACAATAAGTTTCACCGCTCGAGTGTAGAATACAAACTCCCAGAAGTTTAATGGACAAAAAATCGTCGCTCAAGTGCAAGAAGCTTTACTCGAGCCAAGAATACAAACTCCCAATATTTTGCAGACCTACAAAAGTACTGGAGGTTCACAAAGACAGCTCGAGCGTTGAAAGTGTTGCTCGAGTGAAGGAACAAAAATTTGGGCAACAAAAGTTTTAAAAACAAGCTACCAACCTGTTTCAAACGCAATCAACGCATTCCAAAAGCAAACCCCAAGGAGATACAAGAGGAAACAAGACATGGATAACTATATATAACAATGAAACTCGGATTCAAAACATCAAATCGGTCGGGTCCAAACCATAATCACTATAATCTTCTCTTTTTTTGGAATTTCGTCCTTGAAATTTGAATCAAACATTAAAACCAAGTTTAAACCAATTACGACAATGAAAGTAATTTAAATTCATTACCATGACCTATCCACCGATCATCCATTCTCACTAACAAGATAAACATGTGCTCATTACTAAATGTACAATTCACATTTCCAAAACATATACGATGTTTATATTATATTAACATAACATAGTTTTCAATACATGCTCATACATCAACAAATAGGTCCGGATACTTCTCACGGACTTCCACCTTACACTTCCAAGCAGCCTTCTCAACCCTGTGGTGTCGCATAACACTTTTACCAAAGGAATCGTCTTGCCTCGCAAGACTTGGTCTCGACTATCCAAGACTCTAATAGGTCTCTCCTCATACGAGGTATCCTCATTTACCTCCAACTCCATCCAATCCAACACGTGTGATGGATCCAGCTCATACTTCTGGAGCATACAAATATGAAACACGTCATGAACCCCGAAAAGCTGTGGCGGCAAGGCCAAATGGTAAGCTACCTCCCCAATCCGTTCTAAGATCTCAAAAGGCCCAATAAACCTAGGGGACAACTTCTCACTCTTTCCAAATCTCATTAAACCCCTTCTAGGTGATACCTTCAAGAAGACGTGATCTCCTACATCAAAGGATATCGGTCTTCTCCTACGGTCAGCATAGCTCTTCTAACGACTTTGAGCTATGAGCAACCTTTTATGGATAAGTGAAACTTTCTCCATCGTTTCCCGGACTAACTCTGGACCCAATATAGGTGCATCACCTACCTCGGCCCAACATATAGGATACCTACACGGTCAACTATACAAGGCCTCAAATGGTGCCATGCAAATACTCGATTGAAAGCTATTGTTATAGGTAAACTCCACTAAAGGCAAGTGTCTCTCCCATGACCCCTTAAAGTCAAGGACACAACCTCCCAGCATATCCTCAAGGATCTGAATAGTACGCTTAGACTGCTCGTCAGTCTGAGGATGATAGGCGGTACTAAAAGTCAACTTAGTGCCGAAGCATTCTGTAGGCTCTACCACAATCGAGTTGTAAAATGCGGATCTTTATCCGAAACAATAGTCACAAGGACCCCATGAAGTTGAACAATTTCCCTAATATAAAGGTCGGCCATAAAATCTACCAAGTCACTCATGCGCATAGGTACAAAGTGCGCTGACTTAGTCAATCGGTCAATTATCACCCAAATGGCGTCATTACCGCGGCGAGTCCTCGGAAAACCCTTAACAAAATCCATTGTGACATGCTCCCACTTCCACTCAGCTATAGGCAAGGGTTGCAACAAACTCTCTGGCCTCTGATGCTCGGCCTTCACTTGTTGACAAGTAAGGCACTTCAACACAAACACGGCTACATCATTCTTCATTCCCTTCCCCCAAAACTAACGACTAAGGTCGTGATACATCTTTGTGCCTCCCGGGTGCACCACAAGTCGTGAATGGTGAAACTCTTGGAGTACCTCATCTCGACTCCAGCACGAAAAAACGGTCAAGGTATCCAACATTAAAGTCAGAGTACACGTTCAAGCCTCTTTCTACCTTCCCACTGGAGATTTTCCCTCGAAGGGTTTTTACCTCAAGGTCACCCTTCTGCGTGTCTATAGTGCTCATGAGTGTAGGTTATGTAACTACCGAAAACAAATATACCGACTCAACGGACTCGGCAAGATACAAGTCAAACTCGCCAATGACATCCAACATCTCTCATTCTCAGATAGCGATACAAGCTACACTGCCAATGGATTTCATACTCAAGGCATCGGCCACTACATTGGCCTTTCCAAGATGATAGTGCAACTCAAAATCATAGTCTTCCACAAACTCTATCCATCTCCTCTGCCTCCTATTTAAATCTTTCTGTGAAAACAGGTACTTCAGACTTTTGTGATCAGAAAACATCTCAAACTTCTCACCATAAAGGTAATGCCTCCAAATCTTCAAGGCAACGATCACATCTGCTAGTTCTAAATCATGAGTAGGATAGTTCCTCTTATGTGTTTTCAACTAACGTGAGCCATAGGTTACTACCTTTCCCTTTTGTATCAAAACACAACCCAAACCTTCCCATGAAGCATCACAATACACCGAATAGTCTAAACCTCTCTTTGAAATAATTAACACTGGAGCAGTGGTAAGTCTAACCTTAAGCTCTTGAAATGACTTTTCACAAGTCTCACTCCTCACAAACTTAATTCCCTTCCTCGTCAGTCTAGTCAATGGAGAGGCTAATCTAGAGAAATGCTTCACAAACCGACGGTAATACCCGACCAACCCCAAAAAATGATGGATCTCAAAGGCATTCTTAGGCTGTTCCCAATCTTGTACTACTTTTATCTTTGAAGAGTCTACACTCACTCCTTCCTCAGATACCATGTGACCTAAGAACTTAACTTCTTTCAACCAAAATTCACACATCCCGAACTTAGCATACAGTTTGTGGGCTCTAAGCAACTCAAACACCACTCACAAGTGTTTCTCGTGCTCCTCCTCAGATGGTGATTAAATTAAAATGTCATCCACAAAGATGACTACAAACCGGTCCAAGAACTCACGGAAGATTCGATTCATCAAGTCCATAAACATGGCTGGTGCACTAGTTAACCCAAAAGGCATTACTAGGAACTCATAATGGCTATACCGCGTACGGAATGCCGACTTCTGGATGTCTTCCTCTCTTACCCTGAACTGGTGATAACCTGATCTCAGGTCTATCTAAGAGAAACAGCAAGACCCTTTCAACTGGTAAAACAAATCATCTATGCGTAGCGTTGGGTACTTGTTCTTAACAGTTACCCGGTTAAACTTCCAGTAATCAATGCAAAGTCATAATGCACCATCTTTCTTCTTGGTAAAGAGAGCCGGTGCTCCCCAAGTCGAAGTACTAGGATAAATAAAACTCTTATCGAGCAATTCTTGGAGTTAAATCTTCAACTCACTTAACTCAGTTGGTGCAAATCTATACGGTGCCATAGAAATCGATGTTATGCCAAACACCAAGTCAATAGAGAACTCAATCTCACGATAAGGTGGTAAACTAGTGAGATCCTTAGGAAAAACATCCAGGTATTCACAAACTACCCTTGGCAAATCAACTCGGACTTCGTCACACTCAGTACCAAGAAGTTTGCAAGAAGACAACTAAGCTCACTCTGACCATGTGGATTATACACCGGTGATAAAACTCTATTGGCTCTATCCCCCATGAAATAAAAACAATCACTGCTCAAGGTACATACAGTAACCCTTGACGGTAACAATCTATGATAGCCTAATAAGATGACAACCAGTCCATACCCAGTATAGCATCAAAACTTAACATGTCAATCAACAAAAATGCAAAAGAGAGTCGGTGACCAGCAACCCCTATCTCAAAACCCCGACACCCTTGTTCTAAAAGAATCTTACCACCAATAGGTGACTCTACGCTGAGTGAAGATGCTAACTAAGCCAATTCTAACCCCAATGTCGATGCAAAAGTAGATGAAATAAAAGAATGGGATACACCTGTATCAATCAACACATTGGCTATAAAATTACATAACAAGAAAGTACCTCTCACTACCGAAGGTGCTGGTTCTAGGTCTAGTGCGATAACAACATACACATGCCCTGTAGGTCTTTGGTCCACCTGCTCACCCCCTTTGAGCATAAATTTGATGCATTGACTGAGCTGAAGAGGCTTCCTGATTAGCCCTCGAGGCCTGTGCTGACTATGCAGGCTGGTAGCTCTGTGTCTGCCTTGAACCAAATGCACTTGAGGTGCCACCCAACTGAGGAAAAAACCTCTTCATATGCCCTGACTGCCTACACTGGTAACAAGTAGGTGGTTGCAATCTCTCCTGACTCTGGCTTTGAGAAAGAGCGTTAACGGTGAGACTGTTGCCCTCATCCTCTTTGCGGGCAAGCTGGAGACTTGTGACCCAATTGGCCACATTTGAAACAAGAAAAGCCTCCCTAATTACTTTTCCCTAAACCCAAACTCGGTACAAGAAAGGTGGATCTAGACTATGTAGCCTGGGACAGCTATGGAGCAGGACCTCTTTGGTTCTTATTGTCTTGGCTCTCCCCCTAAACCTCTTGACTCCTCCTAGAGCCCCTCATCCGCTCTTCCTTTGCCTGAACTATGATCTCAAGATGACCGCCTCTATGAGGCATTCGTAGTCTCTAATCATCGATCCAGCTTCCTTGAAAAGAAGTCTGGTCCTCAACCTCTTCTCAAACTCTATACAACAGTGTTCCTCTGTCACCATGAGTTTTGGTGCAAATCTAGAAAGGCTTGTGAAAGCTGCCTCAAACTCGGCTACTAGCAAGTTAAGCTGCTTGAGCTTCAGGAACTGGTCTTTCAACTTCTCCCATGCAGTGGGAGGTAAGAACTTGTCCTGTAAGGCGTTGACAAAAGCCTCCCAAGTCACCCCAATGTGCCATGTGGATACTTCCACCAATGACCTGTATCTCTCTTCAGCTTAAAGGATGCCAAGGTGTCATAGCCCAAACTCACCCCTATGGATTAAGGTCATAACCGGCCAGTAATCGGGGGATTACCTACGGCCTCAAACTTGATTAAACATATTTCAACAGAGTCAAGGGGGCCAAGACAGAAGCAAACTTAGAAATTTTATCCATAAAACTGTGCTTACATGGCACGTCAAAACATTTCAAACGTACTCATTAATAAGCCACATCAAAAGGGAAATAACATAGAATTTTTACACAATAGGATCATTCAAGTCATAGTCAGCCAAACCAAAAACTTATGTACATGGTGATCTAACATTTTCACCAAAGTAACAAAAAGGAAGGCAAAAGAAACAAAACAAGTCTCGTGCGTGAGACGTTTGGGCTGACTCTTCAAAACTTGACTTTCCTCGCATACTTCACTGAGGCTGGGCTTGAACATCTCTTTGCTCACCTACATATACATGAATGAGAGTGAGCGAAAGCCTAGTGAATAATATCAAATAAAGAAGGTACATGAATGAAATTTTAAGTAGATGTATCAAATGGCATTGGGCCCATTCACGTTTCCATCTGGTACATTAACAGCTTGAAGCCCAAACATACCAAACAGCCTCTGGCCCACTTTGTTTCTAACAGACGACCTCGAACCCAATTCATTCATGTCAAACGACTTCGGGCCCAATTCACTCTTGTGGAACAGCCTTTGGCCCAATCATTCCCGTCAAACAGCCTTTGGCCCAATCATTCATGTCAAATGGCCTTTGGCCTATTTGTTCATGTCAAGCAGCCTTTCGTCCATTCGTTCATGTCAAACGGCCTTTGGCCCAATCATTCATGTCAAATGGCCTTTGGCCCAATTGTTTATGAAATACGCATTCGTACTTAAGATCATAATCACATCATAACCGTAATTGTAATCCAACGGCCTTATCCAATCATATGGCATAACAAATATGTCTCCACAATTCAAATTAACAAACTTATGAAACTCAAATAGGAGTCAACAATTTGACAAATAGCATACTTCAAAATATCTTTACTAAAATATTACTCACAGTGTTCTGCCGATGGATTCGTCCTTGTGCTCGACCTTACTCAATTCATAACACATATTGGGTCACAAACAATTCAATCCGTTCTTTAATCTATTTATTTCTCTTAGGCTTCTTTCTTTACCTTTTAGGTCATATACAAAGCTCAATGCATGCCTAAGAGTGCCTAGAAATGGAAGAGAATGGAAAATGAAACACAAAACAGCTTTTTCAAATTTCAGAAATAGGGCTCTCCGCTCGAGCGGACCCCTTCGGTCTGCAAAAGTACTGGTTACCTCATTTTTGCGCTCGAGCGTGATTTCAGACACTCGAGCTAAGAGCGAAAACCTGTGACTTGGCACTCGAGCGTAACTCTCCCCACTCGAAAGAGTATCAATGTCTACAAAACTTCTGGGAGCTAACATTTTACCCTCGAGTGGCGTTTTCTTTGCTCGAGCGGACATGCCAAATTTTGGAATTTCCAGAACTGCATTTGAAGCTCAGACTTAGCATTCAAAGGGTCTAAAGCTCATGTTCTTGATACAAAATCATGGAAATCTTTATACAATATGAGGACATAAGAAAATTGAGTCTAATTTGTCCAAAATCACAATTCAATTCCCAAATTATTTCACATTTTTCTTAACAACCCATACCAACTTCATATCTTTGAAACTCATGCAAATTAATTTCCATATCACTTTAAGTTTTACATGCATATGAAATATAGGCTTCATTTTCAACTTAAATAACACAATTGATGCTCATCTTCATCAAACTCAACATTATCATGTTTGCATGTGCCAAATAGCCTTCAATTCTTCATATAATGCATATTTGTACTCAATAATGCAAGCTCATGATAATCCTTTACATGCATGTACATACAAGCTTCAAATTTATCAAATTCAACTCAATTTATGTTCTTGATTACTATCTAACATTGAATTCACAAAATTACAAACTCAAACTTATGAATCTATGCCCAATTACTCACCTAGGAGCTCTAATCTCCCAAATTCTAGCTAGTCCTTGAGCCTAGCCTCCAAATCCCCAAGCTCTTAAGCTCAAATCTCTAATTTGAGCTCTTTCTCTCTCTCTATAATCGACACACACTCTCTCTCTCTCTCTAGAGTGTAATTTTAGCTAAGATGAGCTCAAAGGAAGGAATTGAGTGTATATAGGCCTATTTATAAGCTTGGCTAATCAATTTGATTAAGACTAGGTAATGGTGTTCTAATTTAATCATTCTGAATCTAATTACTTTGATTCGAATCAATTTTCAATTAAATTTTGCCGTAGGCTCTAAAAATTACACTAATCACAATGGCGTAGTCAATTTTAGTTTCTGATGTCTCTACAGCCTTCAATTAAAATTCTAAAGTAGGAAATCATACAGATTTTCCTACGGCAAACAGATAGAAATTCAAAAACACAAATAATCATGTAATTATCACTCATAATCATATCAAACATATAATCACAATCATAATTGAGATCAATTAGCATAACATGGGACAGGGTTATCACACAAGGTCACCCTCAATCCATTGTCTTCGATGCCAAGTATCTCAAACGTCTTCACCAGCTACTCTAGCCACTCATTTGCCTTCAGTGGCTCATTCAGATCACCCAAAAACTCATTTGGATTAGATCAGAAGAACTCCCTCTTTAAGAAAACGACCCTGCTTCAGCAACTTGGTCCTAGACTTGATTCTTAGCCTTTAAAATGTCCATAGATTCCTGCGAGGCCATTTTACGAGCCAAAGCACCTATGGTCTATTGGCCAACTGGTTCGGCCACATTGGCCTGACCAACCACTTCCTCTTGTGCCGGAATCTCATCCAGTAAAGGCATCTCATGCCTCCTAAGCCTACCATGCCTACCATGACCACAGCTGCGTCTTGACATCCTAATGAAGGTAACAAAAGAAATTAGCATATTTACAAATGTGTCAAAGCTAACTCACTCGCGTCCTAAAGTGATGGACAACAGTAATTCATTTCATATAAGCACGTAGTCACATAAACATATACGAATTTCCTTCCTAGATAATGACCGCTTCGCAGTGTTGTCAGAGTTCCAATTAGAAACAACAATGATCAAATGCTCTTATAATAGAACTTCTAGGAACCCATAGACCTAATCAATATCTTAGGAATTTAATCCTATACCCATATAATCACATAAACAAAGCTATAAGGTAGATGCATATGCAATGCCTGTGCCAAAACATTTTTATATCTCTTTCCAAAATTATACAGTTGTAGACACCCCATTTTTGACCGGCCTTAAGACTCAAACGTCATCGATTGAGCGCTCGGTGATTATGCATGTTTGTGCTCATTTCGAGTTTCTAGGGTTTTAGACCGAATGCCTTGCCTCCGGGCCTCTGAACTCTTTGTGTTTGGGCTTGGTTTGTGGATCAAGCCTTGTTTTCCTTGCCTAAGGGAGGGAGTGATCTTGTAGACCACTCTTTTGTGGTCATAGACCACTTTTCCCATTTGGAGACTAGTTTCCGATTTTCGGAGCCTTCGGCCGCACGCCTTGTCTCGAGACCGCTTAACGTTCTCTATTTGGTGTGGTTTTTGAACCACACCTTTTTGCCTCTGCCTAGAGGGACACTGTGGTCTGGGAGACCACTTTTGTGGTCGTTGACCACTTTTGGTGCCCGTAGACCAGTTTTCGAGGCTCCCAGTTGCGCACCTTGCCTCCCGATCTCTCGTCTTGCATCCTTTTTGGTTTGTTTTTGGTACAAACCTTGCTTTCCTTGTTTTGAAGGTGGTACAAGGGTGGAAGACTAGTTTTTCCCCTTGAAGTCCACTTTCCTTCCTGCCAGCCAATTTTCTGATCGGGCAACTGGTTTTCCTGGTCTTTAAGCCACCTTTTCTGGTCGGCCACCACACCACCGCCTTGGTCTCATGCTACAAACCACTCCCCCCCCCCCAGTGGCTGACCACTATCTTCCCTAGCCGACCACTTGCACTGGTCGGCCGGCCAGTGTAAGTAGCTGGCCGACCACTTTAAGTGGTCGGCAGCTTTCCAGCTCATTCCTAGAGATATTTTCTCTTCAACTGTAACAACTGGAAGGCACAAAATTAATCCTCCATACATGTGTATGGAGGGATGGCTTTAGGCCTAAGCTTGTTCAACAAGCTTAACATTTGGTTCTCTATAAAAGAGAGCCTCCCCCCTCCTCCAGGTTCAGATTTTTGTGCTAAAGAATTATACATACACCTTTGTATCTATCTTGCATCTTCTCTTCATATTTGTGTTCAAAAGTGTAGTTTTTCCATGCTATTGCACACAAACACACACTCAAACACCATACTCTTGTTGCTGAGGCTCTTTGAGGTTGATTTTGAAGTTTCTGGATTGGTTTTGGTTCAAAAAGGGTGCTGGAGTTGCAGCTTTGAAGGTGTTCTTCAAGGGTAAGCTTCTAACCCTTAAAACCTTGGTTTTGGTTTAAGCTTTTGGACCTATTTGAATGCTTATTTAGGACTAACTTTCTACTACAAAAAGTTCTGATTTTGTATGCTTAACATGTTTGTTTAAGGTCACTTTTGTGATAGGGGTAGTCTACTCCCTCTTAGCCCTTGTTTGGCCTTGTTGTTGTGCCATCTTTTTAAGCTATTGGGACCACCTTATTTTGGCCTTCTCACCACTAAAACTCTGAGAAATTTCAGTGGTGGAAATGGTGTTTTAAGGTCCCAAATAGCAGAGGGTCATCCCCTCTCCTTGTGTTTTGAATACTTGCTTCATTTGCCTCATGTTTGAGCATGTTTGTTAAGCTTATGCTGGCCATATCTTAGCATGTATTTGGGGTTATTTTGGCATGGCACACCACTGTTTTTACTTGGTTTTGTCATCTCTTGCATGCCTTGTACACTTGTAGTGTAAATGTTGCAAATTAGTCTTGTATGCTTCATGAAGTAGCATGCCTTTCTAGCATGATTTGATTTCATTTCAGCATATTTTTGGTGATGTTTTGCCACGTCATACCTCTGTTAAGGTTTGGTTTGATTGGCCCTTGCATGCTCCTTGCACTTGTAGTGCAATCTCATTAACTAGCCTAATGTGTGTCATGCTTTAACATGTCATTCTAGCATGATTTTGACTTAACTCTAAGAAGCTTTTGTCCATGTTTTAGCATTCTTAAGCTCTGATTTTTGTTGTTTTGGTCATGCATGCCATGCTTTGTATAGCTATAGTGCATTCTAGTTTGTTAGCTTTGTGCATGGAGTCCACTAGCATGCATTGCTTGGCCAATTTGAATGATTTGGCATCATTTCATATGTGATTTCAGTCCATTTAGTGTGGTCATACACTTGCATTTATCACTCTTTCAATGCATTGGAGGGTTTGCCCTTTATGCCTTAAACATGAGCCATTGTGTATGCCTTCATCCCTGAGCTTGCGAGCTATCATTTCAATGTGTTTTGGGGGTTATTTTTCCATGATATAACTATGATTTTTGTTGGTTAAGCCATCTCATGCTTGGTCTTAGTAGGTGTAGTGTAATCCACCTTATTTGCCTTGCATAGTCCATGCTTAATGCCCTTCATGCTAGCATATTTTGGCTTCCTTCCATGCATGTTTAAGGCTTATCTTGACATATTCTAGGACTTTTTTGGGTTGCCTTGGCCATATGCTTCATGTTTTGCATAGCTATAGTACAAATGCCTTGCTAGCCTTAAGCTTTGGGCACCATAACATGCTTCATTTGTATCATATACATGATTTGGCATCATTTCATATGTTATTTCAGAGCATGTAGCATTGCCATGTTCCCACTTTTTTCACCCTTTGAGTGCCTCTTAGGGTTGTGCATTTGTTGCCTTGTTTTATGCCTTAGCTTGTATGTATGCATGCCTAGGCCTTTGAGCCCTCATCTCAGCATGTTTTGGTCCTTGTTTAGACCTATTTGAGCACTATTCATGATTGGTTCATGCCTTTGTGCCATGTATTGCATGCCCCCTTTGTTGTCCTCTTTATTAGCTTTCATACTTAAGGACTCTTGCATGCCTTGCTTTTGTTGTTTGAATGATTTGACATCATTTCATACCTTATTTCAATGCTTATAGTATTGTTACACTTTCACTTTTGTCACTCCTTGAGCACTCTTGAGAGTTTTTCTCTTAGGCCTCCTTGATAGGCCAATGCGCGTGTATGCTTGCCCTACCTTTTGTGCCTTTGTTTTAGCATTATGGCCACTGATTTGGGCATGACTGAGGTCTGTCTATTTTTGGTTTAAGTCCATTTAGCATGTTTGTTTGCATGTTGTTTGCATGCTTATGTTACATTGCATTGAGTGTGCCATGTTGTTCATTGCATTGTGTATGCCATGTTCTTTGCATTGAGTATGCCATGTTACATTGCATTGCTTTTTTGCATGCTTGTCCCTTGCATGTTGTTTGCATGCTTGTTTTTTTGTATTGCATGTTTGCATGCTTGAGTTGCATTGCATGTTTGCATGCTTGATGTTGCGTTGCATTATGTATGCCATGTTATGTGTTGAATTTTGTTTGGAATAGGTGTTAGTCCAAACACGAGAAACGAGGGACATTTCATACTTGAAGTGATGAAACGTGCCTCAATTCTCGGTCGCCAACGCTCTTGATCAAGCATGATAGAGTTTTAGGCACTTATGTGTTTATGTGTGCATTCATTTCATATTGAATTACGCAATTTGGCTTCTCCGCCATCATGCATTGAGATGCGTGATTGGTGGCCCGAGGGTCGAGAACCACACTCCCTTGAGCTTGTGAAATAATAGAAAGGGTGGTTGTGCACACATATTGTGCAAATACATTGTCATGCCCTTTCTTGCTCTCTGTTGTAGCAAACTGGAGAAGTGCAGCGAAAACTAGCTGGCCGACCACTTTTTTTGGTCTGTAGCAAAGATGGGTGGTCGGTAGGTGGCTGGCAACTCCAAAAAGTAGTCGGCCATGCTCCTACAGGTTCCCATGGTGGAGTTGAAGATTTGTGGAGCTTTGTCCAGTGTTCTGAGGTCAAACGAAAACAGAGGCAAGTTGGGGCATCACGATGGATTTCTGAACGAGGTGACCGAGTATGCATGCGCTTCTCGCCCTGAGGCCTCCTTTTATTTTCTTTATTTTGTTGGTTTCATTAACTAGCTTATGCTTTGGTTCTGTACTTAAGTTAATGCGTTTAGCTGCTTATTTGTAGTTATTTAGCTTGTTTTCCAATAATTAGTTTAATTAGCTTAGATTAGCTAGTTAGCTTCTTATTCGGACCCTCCGTCCAGAGGGCCAACTGTTGTCATAAGCGTGCGTGTGTGTGATGCATGTCTTCCAACCTCCATTTCTTTCTCCCTTTTATTTAACCACTTATGATTGTTAGTTTTAGGGCTTATTTTGTTTAGCATACCTTATGCTCACATGCGTGCATCCATTCATCTGTTTTGCATGCACCGGGCTCGGCGTATCATACAAAGTGCATTGTATTTCAATACATCTACTTGAATACGTGTTCAAACAGCATGTTAACAAGTTGCATTTCACATGACATCTAGAATAGCCGAGCCTATTTTAATTGCATTTTTGCATGTGTTGCATTAGCCATCTTAACATGAACTAGGATCATGCATGATTTCTAACTAGTTCTCTGTTTTGGCTCAGAGTACACTGTGAGTGTTCACACTTTAGCATACTACATGTGTGTTAATGTTGCCATGAAAGCATGCTTGCCATGAGGCTAACTGCTTATTTGATTAACTGCATGAATGCCTGCGGATGAAAGTTGGATTGCTTGAATTGGAACAATTCATCGAAATGCGAGTTTCTTAACCTACTTGCGAGTAGCAAACTTCAAACATTTTTTCAAACAAACAAACATGAAATGTTTTGTTCCAACTTAGGTGATCTAGTCTATACTTGCATGCCATGTGCATCACATAGTAATTATAGATTAATAATCGGAACAAGAGCACATGTGTTTTCAAAAACAAAATATCATGCTTAGTACAACTTTGATCAGGCGAGCGAGGATACTCATTGCATGACCTTCCCCTCTCGTACCCAAGTTCCCGAACCGAGGCAACTTTGGTGATGACAGACACGTGGCCTTAGGCACGAGTCAGGGTTTCTTAAATTCTCCCAAAATAAAATATTTAAGTGGCGACTCTGTATCTGGCAAAGAAGTCCATGTTTGGCACTTCTTTATTAAAATAAGTTTTCCAAAACAATTTGCTGGATTTGGACTCTTTGGTGATTTATCGGTCTTGCATTGCACTTTGCGAGATTAGATTCAGAACCGTGACATTGAGTCCAAACTGCAGTAGCTCAGAACAAAACAAATTTGCGCCCTCACGCGCGGAGCTGGAGAGTTCTCGGGGCACGTCTACAGCAGTGCCAAAATCTTGTCATGGTTCATAAATCATTTAATTTATAATAGATAATAGGGCAGTGAATCACATTCTGGGAAGTTCAAACAATACAACCCTTCCCAGAAATTTTGTCTGGAGGCAACCTATAACGCCTTGATTTACATACAAGCTTACACCACAACACGCACAACCTTCTATCAGAAGCTATCTTTCTCATTGAACTGACATCCCAAAAGTTTATAATCATTATGGTTTACATATTCAAAAATCTATAATATCATCCCCAAGTTCAACAAATTAGATGACTTTACAACAAAATGAGCCTCGAGGGCATACAAAACAAAAACTACAAAAATATAAAAATCCTTATACAAAATCCCAACTCATGGCGATCAAAACATTCTCTGGCCTACTTTTTCCAAAACGAGCACTTGTTCGCTTCTTATCCTCACTGAGGTGGAATGTTGTCATTTCCTGAAAAATTAATTAGGGTTGAGCAATTGCTCAGAAGGAATACATTTAACCAAGTATTTAATTATTTGAATAAGCTCATGGTACTATTGTAGAAACAGTATAATTAACACAATTGTAAGGGATGGGTCAAATAGGCAAACAAGTTAATCATTACACAATTCATATCTCCACATTGCACCTAAACACCATCACACAAGGAGGATAGCACCATGAGTCCTTTACAAGAGTCCAAGTCAAAACATTAATAATTTTTCTTTAAAAACAATCCCCCACATTTACCGACTATAATGCAGCAGGACGTGGGCACTCAAAATCATCCATATTTCCACTTTTACCGATT
This sequence comes from Camellia oleifera, assembly GCA_022316695.1. Classification (NCBI taxonomy): domain Eukaryota; kingdom Viridiplantae; phylum Streptophyta; class Magnoliopsida; order Ericales; family Theaceae; genus Camellia; species Camellia oleifera. The sequence continues at coordinate 45,474,595 of CM039310.1, read as the reverse complement.
ACAATACAGTAGGACCAGTGGACACTAAGAAAAATTTTCCCCCTACATTTGTCTAGCAAGAAGCCCAAGACAACAGGGTAACTTGACTTTCCCTGCCCGGGTACCAACATAACTCACTCTTAAAACCGATTCTTGTCCAGGACTCATGCCAAATACAAACACCAATTCACCAACCATCATTCAGTTAACAAACATTCAAGGCTCCATGAAATAATACACAACATAGCATTCAACAAAACCAATGTCCAATCCACAATCCCATCACAATAACCATATCATGTATTTCATCTCTTTACTTTTCACACATTTAAGAAAATCCCAAGTTAAATACCATTCTCTACTTGAGTTGAAATTAGGGTTTTAATTTAAATTTGGGGTTTTCTACCCTTCTTCAAATGTATGAGTTAACTTGTCATTAATATTCCTACTTATGAAAATAATTTAGGAAATTCACAATAAAAGTTGAGTAAAACACTTTATTGGTGTGAATCGGTAATTTACTCTAATTAAATCATGAAATTAGGTCATGGTCCACAATAATACCATAGATACCTTTTCAAAACAAAGAAATACTAGGTTAAAAGTAACCTTACCTCAAGCTAGGAGCACTAGAACCAAGCCTCTAAAAGAATCCTTCACAAAAATCATCAATCCAATCGATGAAAATGATGATCTTTAAGTGTTCTTCACTCATTGCAAGAGATTTGGGTGGGATCTTGAGTGAAGAAGAAGTATTTTCGGATGGAAACTTAGGGTTTTTTTAGAGAGAGGAAGAGGAGAAGGAAAATAGAAAATAAAAGGTAAATAAATGATCTAGAATTGTCTTTTTAAATTGTTGATATCGCATTGCTCGCTCGAGTGCAACTTCCTATGCTCAAGCGTGAGACACAAACTCAGAAGGCTTGCTCGAGCGACAAATCTTTTTCTTGAGCGTAAAATGACAAGTCCCAGAAGTTTTGCAGAGCTACAATGAAATAACTGGGAGCCAACATTCTCCACTCGAGCGTAACTTCCTACACTCGAGTGACCCTCCTACAAATTCGAGAGATTCTTAGAGCTGCAATTCTCCGCTTAAGTGTAACTTCCTTCACTCGCTTGGGAACCTGGACAAAATGTCACAATCTCTCCCCTTTGGGAAATTTCATCCCCGAAGTAGCATCCACTCCCAATCCAATAACAAATTATATTTATCAATCCTTAGTAACTCCCAATCAAACAATATATCAATTCAAGTTCAAAACGAAGACAAGGGAGACTTGGAAAATAATAATCCATTTCCAATTCTTCATATACAAGGAAGAGTGAACAAGCAATCACATCATAAGTTTGAAAACAAGTCCGGATATCTCTCATGGACCTTGGCTTCACGCTTCCATGTAGCTTCCTCCACACCGTGATGGTGCCATAACACTTTAACTAAGGGAATCATTTTACCCCTCAAAACTTGCTCTCTAGTATCTAGAATTTGGATCGGTCTTTCTTTATATGACACATCTTCATCTATCTCAATCTTTGTCCAATTTAACACATGAGAGGGATCGGGTTCGTATTTGTGAAGCATAGACACGTGAGACACATCATGGACCCCAGAGAGTTGTGGCGGTAATGCAAGGCGATATACAACTTCTCCAATCCATTCAATGATATCAAAGGGACCGATAAACCTAGGTGACAGCTTTTCACTCTGGCCAAACCTCATCAACCCTTTTCTAGGAGAGATCTTCAAAAAGACATGGTCACCTACTTCAAAGAATAAGGGTTGTCTCCATCTATCTGCATAACTTTTCTACTGGCTTTGAGCTGCGACTAGCCGTTTCCGAATGAGGGTTATTTTCTCTGTAGTCTCACAAAATAGTTCTGGGCCTAACAAGGGTGAATCTCATACTTTGGTCTAGCACACAGGTGATCTACATGGATGCCCATATAAAGCCTCAAAAGGTGCCATCTCGATACTAGCTTGATAGCAATTGTTATAAGCAAATTCAACCAAGGGTAGATGATTTTCCCAAGACCCCTTAAAATCTAGCACACATGCATTCTGAAGACTCTGCCATATCTTGGCTATAAAACTAGGGTCTCTATTGGATACTATACTCACTAGAACTCCATGGAGATGGACAATCTCTTCGAATATAAAGTTCACCTAGAAACTCTATAGAATTCCCCATACTCATGGCAAGGAAGTGGGCTAATTTGGTAAGCCAATCGACGATTACCCATATGGCATCATTATTTCGTTGGGTTCTAGGAAGGCTTGTAACAAAATCCATGTTAACATACTTCCATTTCCACTCAGCAAATGGAAGAGGTTGGAGTAGTCCTGCAGGTCTTTAGTGCTCGGCTTTGACTTGTTGACAGGTTGGACATTTGGACACAAATAAAGCTACGTCTTTTTTCATACCTTTCTGCCAAAATTGTCAAGTGAGGTCATGATATATCTTGGTGCCTCCCGGATGCACTGCAAGACGCAAATGATGAAATTCCCGTAAAACTTCATCCCTTATTGATATAGGTACAAACAACCAGTCAATGTAACGAACACTAAAGTTCGTATAAATGTTCAGGCCCCTTTCTTCTTTCCCTTGGGAGATTTTCTCTTTTATTGCATGTACTTCTGGGTCATCTAATTGGGCTTTAATTACTCTTGCAACAAGAGTGGGCTGTGCTATAGCCCAAAGAAGGTGGCTTGTTCCGAAGATTCATGGAATTGCAAGGTAAATTCACCAACATCCTTCATCATCTTTGGTTCCCTCATTGCTAGGCTGGCTAGAGAACTTATGGATTTCTTACTCAAGGCATCTGCTACAACATTGAATTTGCTAGGTTGATAATGTATCTCAAAGTCGTAGTCTTTCAAAAATTCCATCCACCTCCTTTGACGTAGGTTCAGATCCTTCTAGGAGAGTAGATACTCAAGGCTCTTATGATCAGAGAAGACTTCAAATTTTTCACCATACAAGTAATGTCTCCACAGTTTCAAAGCAAAAACAACAGCGACAAGCTCTAAATCGTGCGTTAGGTAGTTCTTCTCGTGAGTTTTCAATTGACGTGATCCATAAGCCACTACCTTACCTTCTTGCATCAAAACACATCCTAACCCCTCTCTAAAGGCATCACAATAGACTGTATATCCCAGGCCACATTTTGGAATGATAAGAATAAGGTCGGTAGTAAGTTTAAGCTTCAATTCTCGAAAGGAATTCTCACAAGCCTCATTCCAAATGAATTTCACTTCTTTACGAGCCAGTATCGTTAAAGGTGAGGCAATAGAAGAAAAATTCTTTACAAACTGGCGGTAGTAACCAGCTAAACTTAGAAAACTGCAAATTTCTGAAGCATTTTTGGGTTGTTCCCAATTTTGTTCTGCTTCTATTTTTGAAGAATCCACCATAACCCTGTCTCCCGAGACTACATGACCCAAAAACTTTATTTTTGAAAGCCAAAATTCATATTTCTCATATTTCGCATACAGACGATGCTCTTTAAGAAGTTGCAAAATGGAACGAAGATGCCCTTCATGCTCTTCCTCGGAAGGAGAGTAAATGAGAATATCGTCTACAAAGACAACCACGAATTTATCAAGAAACTCTCAGAAAATTTGGTTCATTAGGTCCATAAATGTAGCTGGGGTGTTAGTTAAACCAAACGGCATAACCAAAAACTCATAATGACCATATCTGGTATGGAAACTGGCCTTGGGAATGTTCTCCTCCCTAACTCGGATCTGATGATAACGCGACCTCAAATCTATCTTCGAGAAATGACATGAACCCTTGGGTTGGTCAAAAAGGTCATCTATTCTGGGCAAGGGGTATTTATTCTTAAGAGTGACTTGATTCAACTTATGATAATCTATACACAGCCTTAAGGATCTATCATTCTTCTTTGGAAATAAGGCTGAGGCTCCCCAAGATGAGGTGCTAGGGTGTATGAAGCCCTTACTTAGCAACTCTTGTAATTGTTCCTTCAAAATAACTAGTTCAACGGGAGTGAACCTATATGGTGATAAAGAGATTGATACGATACCCGGTAGTAAGTCTATGGTGAACTCAACTTCTTGATGAGGTGGTAACTCTATAAGATCTTCAGGAAAGACATCGGGATATTCACACACCACCTTTGGAAACTTGTTTCATTCTACACCACTCCCTTCATCTAAAAAGGTTACTAAAAGAGAACTAAATTTACCCCGACCACATGGTTTGTATGATGAAAGTAAGGACCTATCATTCCTATCCCCTAGAAAAGTGAAATAGTCACCACTTGGCGTGCGTATAGTAACTTTCCTGCAACAGCAATCTATGGTGGCATGGTAAGAAAACAGCCAATCCATGCCAAGAATGACATCAAAACCTGACATTTCTAGTAATACCAGATTAAATGGGAGTTGTCGTCCAGCAACCTCAATGATACATCCCTAACATCCCTAGGCCAAAGTAATCCTACCTCTAATTGGTGACTCTACGGTAAGCGATGATTGTAGTGGTTCACTTTATAATCCCAGTAAAGATGCAAATGAAGTTGCTATAAAAGAATGAGATGCCTTGGTGTCAATTAACACACTGGCCCAGATATTGAAAACAAGAAATGTACCTCTCATTGCGGACGGTCCTGAAGTTTTCTTTGAAGTGGTGATAGCATATACCTTTCCCTGTCATCTTTGCTCTTTCACATCACCCCAATGAGCATAAGTGTGTTGTGCCAATTATGCAGATGTAGCCCCCTGAACTGCCCTAGATGTCTGGCCTAACTGAGCTGGTTGATAAGACTATCTTTGTCCCTGGCCCATCTAAAGACCTCCCGACTATCAAGACCCTCTAGCACCAACAGTCCCTGCTCTCTACAGGCAGCACTTCTTAAAGTGCCCTGGTTGACCACACTGGTAACAAGACAGTGTCTCATCTTTATTCTAAGTTTGACTCTATAGACATGTGGGTTAGGACTGTGCTCTACTCTTCTGCCTGCACTCTGAAGCCTTGTGACCCATTTGGCCACATTTATAACAAGCACCATGGGCTCGTCCCATGTTCTTCGAACTTCCACCGATCACCAAACTGGAAGATTTGGCTTGTTGCGGGGGTGATTATGATGATGATGAACCCCTAGACCTTTTTAAAGAGCCTGTGTCAACCCCGAGACTCAGAGTACCCTGTCTTCTTCAGTTTCTGCCTTGCCTCCTCTACCTCCACCATGATCTCTACATGGGCGGCCGCTTTTACCGAGCGATCATAATCATGAATCATATTTCCTACTACCTTCATCAAAATTTTTGGTCTCAGCCACTTCTCGAATTCTAGACATCAGCGTTCTTCGGTTGCTACTAACTCCAATGCAAAACGAGATAGGCTAGTGAATGTGGCTTCAAACTCAGCCACTAGTGTGTCAAGTTGCAATAGCTCCTTAAATTGTTTCCTTAGTCTCTCCCTGGCAGTAGGTGGGAGAAATTTTTATTGGAAGGCATGCACAAATACCTCCCATGTATGTTCAACTCTGTTCTTGACATACTTCCACCACTGTCCAGCCTCTCCCTTCAACTGATAGGCTGCTAATGCTACCAGCAGTTCATCATCTCGAATGTCTAAAATCTCAAAGGACTTGACAATTTGCTCTAGCCACTCATTTGCTTTCATCAGATCAGGCTCACTGCTGAACTCAGTGGGGTTTGAATGGAAGAACTCATTTTTCAAAAAGAAAGCCCGAGTTTCCACTTCAATGGTCCTAGCCGCTTGTTCGACTCTAAGTATCTCCATGCACTCTCGAAGAGCCCCTGCCATCTCCCTAGCTAAGGTCCCCATAGCTTCTTGGGCCGGTGGAACAAGTATAGTGTTTTGACCCACTCTTTCTTTTTGCGGAGGGATCTCGGGTTAGGTTGGAATGTTCTGGCCTCCTCAACGAGGTCTACCACGAACTTTAGCACATCCAGACATCTATAGAAAATAGAGACAATATTAGATTCAAGACCAACTTTCCACACCTAAGTGCTCTATTCTAAATCCTCATATGGATATACCATCTAAACACACAAATTTCCACATAATCACACACAATTACATAAAGCACACATGAGTTGTCCTCCTAAAATATTGGTTAATTCCACGGCAATCAAGGACCTCCAAGTAGAAAGAGCAGTGATCAGGTGCCTTTCCAAAAGGATCTCGATGACTACAACAGACAAAAACCATATCATAGAAGTTTAACTCCACACCTATACAATCACATAGACGCACAAACACACAAGACGCCCTAAGCATTCTGTCCTAACCTAAGAACCCTATTGTGACACACATCACTTCCCACGAGCCCAAGGTATTCTAACCTATTGCTCTGATTTTGTAACGCCCTGAATTCACATACAAGCTTGCACCACAACAAGCATAACCTTCTATCAAAAGCCATCTTTCTCATTGAACTACGATCCTAAAAGTTTACAATCATTATGGTTTACATACTCAAAACTCTATAATCTCATCCCCAAGTTCAACAAATTAGATGACATTACAACAAAATGGGCCTCAAGGGCGTACAAAACAAAAACTACAAAAATATAAAAGTTCTTATACAAAATCCCAACTCATGGTGATTAAAACATTCTCCGGCCTACTTTCTCCCAAACGAGCACTTGTTCGCTTCTTATCCTCACTGAGGTGGAATGTTGTCATTTCCTGAAAAATTAATTAGGGTTGAGCAATTGCCCAGTAGGAATACATTTAACCAAGTATTTAATTATTTGAATGAGCATATGGCACTATTGTAGAAACAGTACAATTAACTCAATTGTAAAGGATGGGTCAAATAGGCAAACAAGTTAATCATTACACAATTCACATCTCCACATTGCACCTAAACACCATCACACAAGGAGGATAGTACCATGAGTCCTTTACAAGAGTCCGAGTCAAAACATGAATAATTTTTCTTTAAAAACAATCCCCCATATTTACTGACTATAATACGACAGGACGTGGGCACTCAAAATCATCCATTTTTCCACTTTTACCGACTATAATACGACAGGACTAGTAGAGACCCAAAAATATTTCCCCCCTCCATTTGTCCGGCGAGAAGCCTAAGACAACAGGGTAACTTGACTTTCCCCGCCCAGGTACTAACACAATTCACCCTTAAAATTGACTCTTGTCCAGGACTCTACCAAATACAAACACCAATTCACCAACCATCATTCAGTTAACAAACATTCAAGGCTCCATGAAATAATACACAACATAGCATTCAACAAAACCAATGTCCAATCCACATTCCCATCACAGCAACCATATCATGTATTTCATCTCTTTACTTTTCACACATTTAAGAAAATCCCAAGTTAAATTCCATTCTCTACTTGAGTTGAAATTAGGATTTTAATTTTAATTTGGGGTTTTCTACCCTTCTTCAAATGTATTAGTTAACTTGTCATTAATATGCCTACTTATGATAATAATTTAGGAAATTCACAATAAAAGTTGAGTAAAACACTTTATTGGCGTGAATTAGTAATTTACTCCAATTAAATCATCAAATTAGGTAATGGTCCACAACAATACCATAGATACCTTTAAAACAAAGAAATAATAGGTTAAAAGTAATCCTACCTCAAGCTTGGAGCACCAGAACCAAGCCTCTAGAAGAATCCTTCGCAAAAATCAATAATCCAATCGGTGAAAATGATGATCTTTAAGTGTTCTTCACTCCTTGCAAGAGATTTGGGTGGGATCTTGAGTGAATAAGAAGTATTTTGGGATGGAAGCTTAGGGTTTCTTAGAGAGAGGAAGAGGAGAAGGAAAATAGAAAAGAAAAGGTAAATAAATGATCTAGAATTGTCTTTTTAAATTGCTGATATCGCGTTGCTCGCTCAAACGGAACTTCCTACGCTCGGGCATGAGACATGAACTCAGAAGGCTCACTTGAGCAACAAATCCTTCGCTCGAGCGTAAAATGACAAGTCCTAGAAGTTTTGTAGAGCTACAGGGAAATAACTTGGAGCCAACATTCTTCGCTCGAGCAATCCACCTGTAAACTTGAGAGATTCCGAGAGCTACAATTCTCCACTTGAGCGTAACTTCCTTCGCTCTAGCGGGCACCTGAACAAAATTTCACAAAATCGTAAACCGAGACCCATGTAAACGTAGGCTATACAAGCCCTACTTTTGTCATTTCACGAAAATTTCGTCCGTGGAATCGGCACCCATGTACGCACACGGTTTTTGGGACTTTCATCTTGGACAAACAGGCCAACTTAACTTTAGTGTTACACACCTTCTTTCCAAATCCACCTATTTTTCTCAAATTATATACATTTTCAATGTATTAATTAGTATGTAACTATGCTTAATACAAAATGGTTGAGAATTTAGTTTTAGTTGACCTAATCCTCATGCAATTTCTACAACAATTATAGCTATCCTCCACCAATAGCCCAAAATAAATATCTTTAACAGATAAATAAATTTCCATTAAAGATACACTTTTGCAAATTCTCAAATGGGGTGATAATACATATCCAACTCCACCCTCATCATTATCATCATTTCAATTTCACAATTTCCAATATAAATTCCATTTTTCTCTGTAAAATCTCAAACATTTACATCTTAGGGCAAAACCCATTTCTCTTTGAAAATCCCACATTTATGATCACCACATTCTTCAAGAAACCATTTGAAAACCCCTATTTTACATTTTCATTTCAAACCCTAGGTTTTTGCCCAAAACACCCAAACCACTATTATATTTTGAAATAACAAATAGCAAGGGGAAAACCCATATTAGAGTGTAGAGAATCCCTACCTCGAAGCTAGTTGACCAAGGAAAGAGTGGAAAAACCTCAAAGAAGTAGAAATCCACTTTTTCTCGGATGAAAAGAGAGCTCTTGGAGTGTTATACATTTTTAACAAGGGGAGTAGGGTGAAGAAATCACTAGATCTTGGTGTTTTTGTAGAGAGAAGGTAAGTTTTAGAGAGAGTGTGTCTAAATCTAGGATTTTTGGAGTGTTTAGAGAGAGAGTGAATTGAAAAAGTGACCCAAAAAGGTGGTTCTGCGATTTGATACACGTACAGTTTGCTCGAGCACAAGATGTGTCGCTCGAGCGGCCAGACACAATAAGTTTCATAGCTCAAGCACAAGAAGCTTCGCTCGAGAAAAGAATACAAACTCCTAATATTTTTACAGACCTGCAAAAGTATTGAAGGTTCATAAAGACAGCTTGAGCGTAGGAAGTGTCGCTCGAGCCAAGGAACAAAAATCTGGGCAACAAAAGTTTGAAAAACAAGCTACCAACTTGTTCTAAACGTAATCAACGCATTCCAAAAGCCAAACTCAAGGAGATACAAGGGGAAACAAGACATGGATAACTATATATTACAATGAAATCTGGATCCAAAACATTAAATAGGTCGGGTCCAAACCAGAATCGCTATAATTTCGATGTCTCCGTCACATGTACAAAGCATTAACAATAAAAACATCAACCCTACATGAATTGATAATTTCTCTACAACACTCCAGCTCAACAAAAAATTGTGCATTGATTTTAGGAGAAAAGATCTTTCATACTTAAAACTAAAAGGAAAAATTAAAGTGAAACCTTATAGAAAAACAGATTCGAGACTTTCCAAACTTGAATATGAGACTGAAATTGTGTTAGGTACCTATCACTTGGAGAAAACAGAAAATTTTATTAGAAGAAACTTATAGAGAGGAAAGAACTGTATTTAAAAAATATAAATAAAAAAAGACCACCTACTTTAATGTGTTGTACACCATTGATGTGTAGCATCGAACTATGAACAATTCTAACCAATTGTAAGCGATGGACATTTTCAAACATTGTATTTTTGTTTTTTATTATATAGAAGTGAATGTCTATTTAAACCCAAAATAGCAATGGAATAAAAATTTTATCTCAATATCTTGCTGTAGCTCGACTTTTCGTGCTCCTTTCAGATACGACTAGCCCTATAGTTTGGACTCCTGTGGTTTTGAATCTGATCTCACAAGTGCAATGTGAAATAGATAAATACCAAAGAGTCTAAATCCAAAAAATCTTTTGAAAAATCAATTTTGAATCAAAATGCCAAAAATGAACTACTTTGCCAAATACAGAGTCACCACCTAAATATTTTTGAAAAATTTAGGAAACCCATGACTTGTGTCAAAGGCCACGTGTCCGTCATCACCAAGATTGTCTCGGCTCAAGAACTTAGGTGCGAGAGGGGAAGGTCATGAGTTGAGCACCCCACTCGCTCGATCAAAGATCAGCCTCTACTAATCATGATGTGAATCTTATTTACATTATATACTCTTGTTCCAATCATTAGACTAGCATTACTATGTGTTGCACACAAGTATAGACTAATTTGCAAAAATTGGAACATTTGATTTCATGTTTTGTTTGAAAATTGTTTCTAATATGTACTACTTGAAAAAGTGATCGCATATGTACATTACTCCAATTTATTCCACTTCAAGCAATTAGTCTTCATCCACAGGCATTCAAGCAAGTATATCAATTAAGCACTTAACTTCATGGCAAGTATGATAAACATGGCAACAATCATACACATGCGATGTGCTAAAACAAATAAAAGCTCACCTAGTACTCCAAGGCAAGCCAAAAGAAACAAAAGAGTTAGAAAACATGTGTGCTCCTAACTAATGCAACATGACTAAATGCAACACATGCAATATGTAACTATTATGCTCGGTTACTAATTATGACATGTAAATCAATTTGATAGTGTGTGGTTTAAACATGTATTCAACGAAGTAATAAACGGCAATGCTTTGCTAGAATGATGAACTGAGCTTTGATGCATGCAAGAAAAGTGTATGCAAACATGGAAAATGCTAAAAAAAAACATGATTTTCTAAACTACCCATCATAAACGAGTAAATAAAAGGGAGAAAGACATGGGATTGGAAGACATACATATTATTACAAGTTTACCCTCGCGTAGGAGGGTCTAATGAATGTCCTAGCTAATTAATCAATCATTACAAACCAAATGAAATAAATTAACTCCACTAGCTAATTAACTAATTATTACACCAACAAATTTAACTAACTATTCTACCCAATTAAATAATTACAACACAAAACTAACTAGCTATTCTAACTAATTAGTTACAAGTCCGCTACTCCAAGCACAACATAATAATATTACAACATCATTTTGACGGATCCCGAGAATTGAGGGGTGGCTCATGCATAGATGTGGATTTCCACTTGATAATGCTCTCTGTTTTGCTGCCACAATGCCTCTATTGCTCAGTTAGAAAATTGCCCATGTTTTTCAACCTTAGCCTTTGCTCTACTCTACTGGAAAAAGAAAACTGATTGCCTAGAAAAAGTGACTGGCAACCTAGAAGTAGTGTCGGCCAACCACTAATAGTGGCACGTTGTCTAGTAAAACTGGTTTGCCGGCCACTAATGTTGGTTCTTCCCTATAGCAATAGAGAACAAACAGAGCACAAACCAGAGTATTCTCAGGGGATGTTTGTCCACCCTACCTCTCCTTATCAGCAAACAAGTCAAAGGAGGGGTAGGCTTGATTCATAAGCCATCAATCGACATAATTTCATTGCGTGATGACTTATAAACCAAGGGATACAATTTCAATAAATGGTATGGAAAGACCCACAAAACATCCTCCCTATCATGGATTGATAAAGGGATGGGGTTGACCTTAGAAATGTGAACCATTTCATCACTAACAAGTATCTTGTTCCATTTTAGTCCAAGTTTTATTACTTCATTTTAATTACCTTCCATTCCTTAATTCATTTAGTCCAAAAATGAAGATTAAGTCCTCCAATGGAAAGAAGTGTCGAACAAAAGGTTGTTTTAGGCATGAGAAAGACGTCATGCCGTTGATAATGAACCTCCAAAGAGATTAAACCGTTAAGTACAACGACCTCAATCTCAAGCTTAAATAATCCATCGGTTGAAATAACTCTCAAAGCGAATGGAAAATTAAGAAACAAGGGAGGTTGCAGAGATGCTTAGAGGTGAACACAAGTACAGAAAGTAAGAAATAAAGGCTATCAACTCAAATAGGTTGGTGGTTAAGGCCTAAACCACCAAGCCGATCAGAACCATTACACTACAAGCATACTATACAAAGTATGAATGAAGCTAACTGACTAAAACATTCATAAAACAGTCCAAAAAAGTGCTAGAATTAAGAAAAAAAAAAAAACTACAACAACTAGCTAAAATATTGAGGGATTAAAACTAGCACACAAGCACAAGGAGGGGAGGCTAACCCCTCCACTTTTGGGACTTCAAGACATGATTTTTGCCTCTGAAAATCAGTGGTAAAAAGCTCAAAAAAAAAAATTTGATGAAAATGTGGGAAACACAAGGGCAAAGGCCTTAAAAGCAAGGTTCAAAGAAGGATTATCAACCCCTCTACCTTTAATGGCCTTAAACCACAAGTTTCAGCACAAAAAGACAGGTTATAGACAACTCAAAAAACAACAAGAAAAGATAGAGAACAACTAGTGTAGAGATGGTACAAAAGCACTAGAATGTATACCTCTTGAAGAATAATGGTCCTAGGAGTTACAAACCATTAATTCACACTCTCAAGTGCCTCAAGAGCTAAAATGCAAGCTTAAATCAACTCAATAAGGAACTCTCTAAGTTTGGTTTAGAGTGTTTAGGAAAAAGTTATGTAAGTTGCAAGAGAGAGAGAGAGAGAGAGAATTGTAGAGAGAGATTTTTCAAAATTTTACTCTCCATAATTTTCTAAATTCTAAACTTTTTCTAACCTCTCTAACAAAAAAGAGAGTCATCTATATATAGAAATATATGAGAGACCCTCAAAAATATCCTTACAAACACAGCTGGAATGGTGCATGTATCTGTAGGGACAACCGGTAGAAAATATTTGGTTGATTGTACTAGTGGCCAGCAGGCCACTAATAGTGGATGGCCGGCCACTAATAGTAGCCAGCAGGCCACATTAGTGGGTGGCATGCCACACTAGTGGGTCTGCAGGTCCTTGGATGCTCAGGCCTGAAAAAACATTGTTTTGGTCCAAAACAAGGCACAAGGTTTGTAGGTTCAACACTGAGGTTTTCTACTGAGGAAGTCAAGCATTTGATAAGCGTACACATTCATCATTGAGTGATCAATCAGTGGCGCCCAAGTCTTAAGGGCCATCAAAAAGGGGGTGTCTACAGTTGCCCCTGTTTGACAGAGCTCGAAGTCATGACATGACGTGAGTGAATGTCAAAGCTCAAAAATGATCCATTTTGACAAGGCCGTAAGATTTGGGCAGACAATCAAGATAGAAATAAAATTGGTTGAGCTCACAAGTTGCCTACGTATCCTTTTGCAGGGAATTAAATCAGTGTAGTTCTGGGGCAGGATGCAAATGATATGCAATATAACGAAATAATCAAACCACAAGTAGTGCAAAACACACAAATACCATAGAGGGATGGAAATACAAATCAAACTACGTTTTATATAGAAAAGAAGTGGGCACAGCCAAACAATGCCTAACACAAGCTAAGTGCCTACACCCTCAATACTGGCCTCAACGCAGCATGGATGCTTACACATAACAGAACCATGTTTTTATGTGAAAGGGGTGTGAGCACATGCAAAACTATGTTTTTCACAGAAAGAGAAAGATTACAAATGATTGGGTGGTATGATATAAGGGAGGAATGATTTGCTGGGGAAATTTAATGATCCTAAATGCTAAATGCAACAAAACAAAGTATGATGCAATGGATGTAATGGATGAAGTGAATAAAAGGTGCAGGCCAAACCACATCTTACCTAGAAAGGGCATGGATACAAAACAAACCACATCTAACATAAAAAAGGTGTTGACACCCTCAATATTGGCCTCAGCGCAACATGGGTACTTACACATAACAGAACCATGTTTCAACGAAGGAAATGTATGAGCACATGTCGAACTAAGCTTAACATGGAAAGAATGCAGGATGATAAAATGATATGATGTAATGAATGTAATGGATAGTGCAATAGATGAATAGGGCGACATACTCCAACCACGCTAGACTCGTGAGAGGAAGAATAACAAATCCTAAACACGCTAAAATTGTGTGAGGACGTCCTAAGAAAACTGCTCAAGGTCGTGTTCCACGCATCCTGAGATAAATTCCAAACACGCTAAAATTGTGAGAAGATGAAGAATAAATCTCAAACACGCTGACATCGTATGAGAAAATGAACACTCTAACCACACTGAAATTGTGAGAAGAGAAAGAACAAATCCCAAACATGCTAAAATCGTGTGGGGGAAAGGAACACTCTAACCACGTTGAAATCGTGAGAAGAGCAAGAATAAATCCCAAACACGCTGAAATCGTGAGAAGAGGTCCTAAGAAAACCGCTCAAGGTCGCATTCTACGTGTCCTAAGATAGATGCCAAACACACTAAAATCGTGTGAGGAAAGGAACACTCAAACCACACTGAAATCGTGAGAAGTGGTCCTGAGAAAACCACTCAGGGTTGCGTTTCACGTGTCCTGAGATAAATCCCAAACACGCTGAAATCGTGTGAGGAAAGGAACACTCAAACCACGCTGAAATTGTGAGAAGAGGTCTTGAGAAAACTACTAAGGGTCCGCGTCCTGAGATAAACTCCAAACACGCTGAAATCGTGTGAGGAAAGGAACACTCAAACCACACTGAAATCGTGAGAAGAGGTCTCGAGATGCTGTGATAGATGCAAAGAGTATGACGAGATTTGTGCTATAGATGCACATAGGTGATGAGATTGTGCAATAGATGCACAAGAAATGCAGTAAACAAACAAACCGACACTTTAGAAAGTACCTCATGGGGTGAGTGGTGATAAACCGCTATACTCTGATGGGAATCTCCCTCTTGTGTTCTTCGAACTCTTACCTTCAACTCACAGTTCAAAGGCCCTCAAATGTTGACAAGGGGTAATCTCTGCATGTAGAAGCCATGGATGCCGCTTTTCTTCCTAATCATATTCACAATTTTCCTTATTCTCCAACTGGGTAACAAACTAGGTTGGTTCAGTATCCAAAATTGAGGCACATACATGTTACCTCAACCTATAGGGCTACCATACAAATTTCAAGCCGAGAATACACCCCTGGGTATTTAAACCAGACTTTAGTCTTGGAGATTCCAAACCTTTATGTTCTAGGCATCGCCATTCAAACCCTAGTTTCCATCGTGTCATTTGATCTCCTAGGAACTCATTGCAAACACAGTCAAATGGCTATACCAGACTGCCTGAAGTCGTTCGGGTATTACAAACACCAAAGAAATTGCACCTTTAAAGGATTTAAGGTCTCCTAGACCCAGGGAGGTCACAAGACAATGCGGGTGAGGTGCATGCACATGACAGTGCTATACAAGTGCACAAGACAGTGCAATACGGGTGAATGAATGCACAAAACAGTGTTATGCAAGGTGCCTAATGATCATTCATTGTTCTTAAGAAGTATCAAGCTGTCTAATTTGAGCCTTTTTACACCAAATTCACACCAAACACCTTAATTCACACCAAATTCTCACATAGGATATCATGATTATTAGTATGTAAGCATCAACAATTTTATGGGAAGAAGAATACCATGGTTGCAATAAGAGTAATGAATTTCCATTTCCAGTTGAAAGTAGAAATCAAACATATAATGTAACGCCCCAAAATAATTACAATAATTTAACCCAACACAATTTACATAAGACAAAATAATCGAAATGATACTAGCTCGATACAAATAAAGCCCTAGGCTATACAAAAGAAAATGCAACAAGAGGAAGCTCTTACTTCAAAGTTCCTCTATGCTTTTGCCTTGGCATCGGCATATCATCAACACCTGAAAATAGTTTTTTCCAAATAGGGTGAGCCAAAGCCCAGTAGAAATAATCTAACACAGTATATGGGTCTTAACAAAGATATAAGTACAATGTGCATGTACAATGTTTGTGACAAAACATTTATATTTTACATGATCATAGAGTACCAATTTTCATATCTCAATCCGCTTTCCTTCAATTCATTTCGAGTTAATTCGTTTCATCTCAATTCATAAGTCGGTTTTTATCATCTTCTAGACAACCCAACTGAGACTAAAACTCGGTGGTTTTCAAATTAACACAATTTCCAAACAACACTTCAATTTGCCATTTTACGAAAATTTCGTCTGCGGGATCGGCACCTATGTATACGCACGGTTTTGGGACTTTCACCCAGGACACACGGGCTAACTTAATTTTAATGGAGTCCATCCCCTATCTCCTCCCAAACAATGGAGTACATCCCCTTTTCTCCTCTCAAACAATCATACATATACAATATATTTAAAACATGGTCATATTCAATAACAACCAACAAGAGATTGGTTTCAATTCACCTAATCCTCAGGTAATTTCTACCACAATCATAGCTATTCTCCACCGATAGCCCAATACAGATATTTCTAAACAGATATTAAATCTCAAGACAAATAAATTATTCAAAATTTCATAGGAGTGAGGTAATGCACATCCAACTCCACCATTTATATCAACGTCCATCCAATCTCATATTTACAATATCAATTTCTTTTATTTATACAAAATAAATATTTGAAGCATTTTAGGGCAAACTCTCATTTTTCCCAAATTTCAAACCAAATGCCAAAATCAACTACGTGGCACAATATAGCCTCATATTCAATCCTATAACCATCTATAGCTAATTCACTTAGAAACCCCTCTTTTGATTTAATACCCTACCCTAGGTTTGTTCACAATACCCCAAATTCCACCATTGTAACACAACAACCCATAACAAAGTTAAAAGCCATACAAAAGTGTAGAAAATCCATACCTCAAAGAGAGAAGAAGAGCAAAGCAAAGATGAAATTTCAATGACGCCAAAACCAAAGTCTATTCGGATCAAAATAATGCTCGTGATGTGCTCTACCTTTTTATCAAAGGTGGTAGGGTGAAGAAATGACTAGATCTAGATAAAAATGTAGAGAGAGAGAGAGAGAGCGAGAGAGAGTGTCTTAGAGAGAGGGTCTCAACTTTAGGATTTTGGAAGAAAAGATCTAAAAAAGTAATGTAAAAAGTCACTTTCACGAATTGATATACGCACAGTCCACTCGAGCACAAAAAGTGACGCTCAAGCATCAGACACAATAAGTTGTTCCGCTCGAGCGCAAGAAGTGTCGCTCGAGCGCCAAGAGACAACGAAAGAGACACACCCAGCTCGAGTGCAAGAAGTGACGCTTAAGGGTAGAAAACACACATCCAATAGTTTTACAAACATTTGACCAACCGCTTGAGCGTAAGAAGTGGCCACTCGAGCTGAGCTCGCTGGAGCGCAGAAAAACCCGCTCGAGCATAGACTCTCCCAGTAGTTTTACAAGCCTGCAAAAGTACTAAGAGTCTGCAAAGCCCGCTCGAACAAAGGAAGTGTCGTTCGAGCGGAGGAGCAAAAATTTGGGCACCAAGAGCTTGGAAATCAAGCAACCAACCTGTCCCAAACACAACCACAACAAACTAAAAGACAAACTTAAGGGCAAACCAAGGGAATAAGAGATGAACCACAACATTAAACCATGAAACCCGGAATCTCTATACATAAGATATATTTACATGTAATCTTCTTTATCATCAAATGTTGTTTCATATTTGTGTGGGTGTGTTTTGAGTTATTGATTCCTAATATTATTGTTTCATACAAATTTAACTGTGATTCTTTCTTTTTTTTTTATATTGAGTGCCATTGACACGGGTCATGCACTAATAAATAAACAAACAAATTTGAATGAAACATATGATTCTCTGTACTACAAATAAATAAATATAAATAAATAAAAAATACAAATCAGTAATCAAATCAATAAACCAAAAAAAATATTACACCTTTGCTGACAGTTGTAGACACCCCATTTTTTATCGCCTGTAAGACTTGGGTGCTTTATTCCAAACACTCGATGATGAAAGTTACATTGTGCAATCTTTTGAATTCTCAGCGTAGAAATTTGGATTCAAGCTTTAATCCCAAACCTTACACCCCATTTTGGCCAAACTATTTTAGATCTTAAAACCCACTTTTAAAAAATATTTTTCCAAATGTTTCTACGATGTTCTAAGGCTCACATTTCGTTTAAAATATTACACTTTTCGGTAAACCGAGTAAGGACAAAGTGGAAATAAATGGAAAGGACGTGAAATCTTTGAAAAATATTTTAAAACAACTTACTTATAGGTTTCGAGTTGAAGAAAATAGGAGGGGATGAAAGAAAACTAGTTAGGGGAAAGGTTGAGCATCAAACTGTTAAGAAAGAAATGAGCAACCTTCATTAAATTAGGAATTTCTCTCTGAACACTTAGAATTTAGATGTGAGCCACCACCATTGAAAATTAGACTTCTGGGGCTTCAATTTAGACTCAAGAATCACCTAAAACCGAGTCCGAATGAGGAAAATATGCCCGTTTGAAATCGGGCCTGAAAATAGATTTTTGGACCTGGCTGGGTTTGTTTAGATCCAGCCGTGGCTTGTTTAGACCCTGTCAGGTTTCAATGAAAAATCAACTAGAGTGCCTTTTTAGACCCGGATTTTCATTTTTGGGCTCGATGGTGTGTTATGGGGCTAGCTGGGTCTCATTAGCGCCAAACAGAACAGTTGGCAGGAATTGGACAACTGGCTTTGTTTGAAGATAATTTTGATCAAATTGGCTCAAATTCTATAAATAGACCCCCTGCATTCGGAATTAAAGGTTAGAACATTTTCCTAAAGGCTTTGAAGGGTATTGAGAGCTAAAACCATGTTCCTTACTCCTTTGACTTTCAAGTCTTCTTGAACAATACATACACAACACATACACCATTAGAGCTTGTTCTTGAAGCTTTTTGTTGAAGTTTCAAACCATATTTCATAAACTTGAAGGTGCTTTGGATCAAGCTTGATCAACAACCATACATACTCTTTAAAAAGGTATAACTCTTATCATCTTTTTCCTTTGTTTTTACTAATCATTTTCTTCATTTTCTTTGAATTTGTGCACTGTTGGAAGCTACTTTCGAGGGTTGAAATATGTGATTTAATTAACAAAGAGTGGAGGGGTTAGCCACCCCTCCTTGGGCTTGCTTGCCTAGCTTGTTCTCCTCTATTTTCATTCACTTTTTCCACCCTTTTTGAAGTGTTTTATGTACTATTTTTTGGGAGTTTTAGGGGCAGTTATGGGCTGTTTAATTCATTTAAATAGTTTATGCTTTGAATATTATTGTTGTTTTGTAAGTTCTCATAGCTTTGGTTGTTTAGGCCTTAGACACCGAGTCATTTGAGTTGATAGCTTTTTTACCTAGTTTTCGTACAAAGAGTCCCACTTGTGTAATAATCAACTTTGCATAATCATCTCTACGCTCTCCCTCCTTTCTTGGTTTTCTCTTTGTTTGTAAGAGTTGTTTCAAACGAGTGTTGTTTAAGCTTGAGAAAGAGACCTTTCATGCTAAATGGTTTAATCTCTTTGGAGGTTCATTACCAGGGCATTACATCTCTCTCATGCCAAAAAACAACTTCTTGTTTGACACGTATCTTCATTAGTGGACTTAATTCTCATTTTTGAACAAAATGATTAAGAAATGGAAAGGTAAGATGAAAAAGGCTAACAAAAAGGCTAAAATCGATTAAACCGACATAAAGAAGATGAATAAAAATGGTTGGATTTGGCTGGACGTTATGCTGAGTCCATCGTGTCAAGAGTCATCACATATCAATTCATGATGCTTTGATGAATCTTGAGGCGTGTCTACCTCCCTCTTTGAGCTAACTACGTGATAGGAAGGAAGGGTGGTCATCTTTCATTACATTTATTAAATTTTTTTTTTTTTGTCCAAAATCATCAAGCAATCAACTTGTGCCTATTAATGGTTTCGAACCCAAATTCGTTCTTATCTCGAGTTTCTCCATGATAGAGAAGAGCAAAAGGGACAAACATGGTTTAAAACTGCTCTGTCTGTACTATTTTCACCTCAGAGCACAAAACATTTTTCTGCAAGAAAATAGGGCACAGCCTGCCTTGTTTGGACCCAACCGGGCCTTATTAGGGGCTGGCCAGGCTCCAATGTTTGGTAAGTAGAGTACTTTTGGCAAAAACAGGTGGCAGTGGCTAAGGGTGAAATAGAGCAGTTCCACAGAAGGCAAACAGAGCAGTTTCTGAAAACTGTCTTCATTGACATGCATGCGATCCTTGTGCATTTTTTATATACATTAATGTTGTAGTATTAATGTTCATATTATTGTTGTAATTAGTGTTGTAATTATTATTATTATACTATCATTGTTGTAATAAGTTAGATAGCTAGTTATTTATTTAGCATTCGTTCGAATTTGTAATAAGTAGTTAGTTTATTTATTATTCATTTGGATTTGTAATAGCTAGTTTTAATTTGAACACTTGGACATTTGGACCCTCTTGTGCGAGGGCCAAATATGTAATAAGTTGTATGTCTTCCAACTCCCATTTCTTTCTTCTTTTTATTTACCTGCTTATAATGGTAGCATCATATTTTCCTTAGCATCTTCCATGATTTGCACCATTCATTTTACATGCATACGGGCTCGACCTATCATACTAACCAATGTCAATGTCAAATTCTTACTTGAATATGTGATTTATCGCATGCCTTGAATTTATTCACATGCCATGCTAGTAGCCGAGCGTATTATTTGCATTGCATTCTTAGGATCATGCATTTTTTAACTATTTTTGTCCTTTTGGCTTGCCTTGGTGGAGTATTAGGTGAGCATTTCTTGTTTTAGCATACTGCATTATGTGTTTGTGTTGCCATGTCAAGCATATTCCATGAGGCTAAATGCTTAAGTGATATACCTGTTTGAGTGCGGATGGATGAAGGCCTTTTTACTTAAATTGGAATAATTTGATTAATGTCAATACAAGCTCGCTTTTACAAGTGGCATGTATGCAAAACACTTTTTCAAAACAAACATAAAATCAATGCATTCCAAATTTTGTGAATTGGTCTATACTTGTGTGCCTTACCTAGTAAAGATAGCATAATAACCAGAACAAGAGTATATAATGTAAATAAAAATTACATCATGATTAATAGAAGTTGATCTTTGATCGAATGAGTGGGGTGCTCAATTCATGACCTTCCCTTCTCATACCTAAGTTCCCAAGCGGAGGCACGTTGGTGATGACGGACTAATGGCCTTTGGCACGAGTCATGGGTTTTCGAAATTTTTCAAAAATATTTAGATGGCAACTCTGAAATCTGGCAATGTGATCCATTTTTGGCATTTCGATTTAAAACTGATTTTCCAAAAGAATTGTCAGATTTTGACTCATTTGTGTTTATCTATTTCACATTGCACTTGTGAAATCAGATTCAGAACCACGAGAGTTCGAACTGTAGGGAAAATTGTATCTGAAAGGAGCACGTAAAGCAAGCTACAACAGTCCTTCCAATTCACACATACAATGGGTATAAGAAAGAAGCCTGATAAGAAGTCTAAAACCTTTAACAAATATACAACAATAATTTCATGGCTTTTCATAGATACCCATATAAACATAAACCAGAGTAAAGATACCAAAATAAGAGAGAGACAGAGAGAGACCATACCATTTGTTGGATGTCAGGAGTAGATGGTGGTCTCTGCTAACAAACTCATTTCATGGAGAATATCTATATTCATATATTTATATACATTTATTTGAATATTATGAACTCTAGTATGTGCTAGAGAGACGGAGAGAGTAAACTTGTGGGGATGAGCTGGAAAGCATCGAAGCCAGAAAACTTGTTCCCGGGGATAATGTCTCAAGCGAAATGACTTCGAATTTCTGCGGATTTCTGTGAATATATGCGAATTAAATCAAAACCTATCAAACCAATTTCAGAAATCACAACCACTTCATCCACAACAAATTAAAATAGTTTACACCAAAATCATTAACTTTAAAGCAAACCTAGACGGTGAGATGATCGGTGGTCAATGGCAGTCATTGCAAGAGGAGAGAGATGAAAGAGGATGGCGACAGGAGAGCAGAGGTGGTGAGCGACGGTATTGTCGCGAGAGGAGAGGCAGAGAGAAGGGTATGAAAGAGGGATGAGCTTTGGACAGGGATTAAATAGCGGAGAGAGAGCATTTGGGTAGAGAAAAAATTGGTCTCAACCGTTAGATATTGATTAGGAATCATCTCAACCATTCAAACGAAATATCTCTCTGGTACATTTTATACATTTTCAAAAACTATCCTCCATTATTATATAGATATATATATCAGAGACACATTTTGTTTGAATGGCTGAGATGATTCCCAATCAATATTTAACGGTTGAGATCAATTTTTTTTCCCACCCAAATTCTCTCTCTCTCTCTCTCCCTATCTCCTTCTTGCATCTCTGTCCAAAGCTCATCTCTCTTTCATACCCTTCTCTCTGCCTTTCCTTTCTCCTCTCACGACGGCACTGCCGCTCACCACCGTTGCTCTTCTCTTACCGTCCTCTTTCATCTCTCTCCTCTTGTGATGACTATTTACAATTATCGACCACTAATCGTCTCGCCGTCCAAGTTTAGCTTTAAAGTTAATGATTTTGGTGTAACCTATTTTAATTTGTTGTGGTTGGAGTGGTTATGATTTCTGAAATGGGTTTGATGGGTTTTGAAATGGGTTTGAATCTTTAATTTGTTCCTCAATGGGTTTGAATCAATAATTTTTGAAATTCCTCACTCCTCTTTCTTTATTGATTTCATTTTTTTTTTTTACCAGTTACCAAACAGAAATTTCTAACTCTAGAGTAGGAACTGAACTACTTGACATGATTCTCACCAAGGTAATCTCTTTTTCCTTCTATTTCTGCTCTGTTTTGTTACCCAGAAAAGGTGCAAAATAAAAACATTTGGGCCTTGTTTGGTTTGTGTTTCCCAAAAATTTTTGGGAAAAATTCTCTACAAATAAGTTTTCAAAAGTAATCAAACCAAACAAATTTTCCCAAAA
This sequence comes from Camellia oleifera, assembly GCA_022316695.1. Taxonomy (NCBI): domain Eukaryota; kingdom Viridiplantae; phylum Streptophyta; class Magnoliopsida; order Ericales; family Theaceae; genus Camellia; species Camellia oleifera. Next base: position 45,451,605 of record CM039310.1, on the reverse strand, counting down.
AAATTTCCCAAAACTTGTTTGGTTTACAAGTTTTCCAAACAAATCTCTCTCTCATACACATCAAATCAATCACTTATTCCAAAACTCTCTCTCAAAATAATTTTCCAAAACATCTTTTGAAAAAAACCAAACCAAACAACTTTTCGTACTTTTTATCTCTAAAACTCATCTCCCAAACTCAAACCAAACGTATCCTTGATTTTTGGTATTATGAGTTTTTAATTCTTGAAACTCTAGAAAATGAAAACCTCTTATGGGTTTAGCTTTACCTATAATATTATGGGAGAAAACCCACCATTTTTATAGCAATTTGTTAGAAATCTTTTTTTTTTTCTTCAAGTCACTGCCTCACTTCTTAGTGGTTTGTTTGGTTGCTCAGAAAATGGTACAAAAATAAAGGAATCTAATTCTGAAGAATCTAAACTGCTAACCCCACATCTTGACAAAACTTTAGCTTTATGAAACATTCATATATGTGAATGTATGCTTAAACTCCAAAGCACCACAAAATCTAAGGGTCAAATTCATAGCATGTTTGCTTATTATATTTTGTCCTTTTAGTTATTACATGGAACCTAGAAGGAAAGTTTCTTGTCATACATGGTTCTTTCTTGTTTGCCCAATTCCATAGTCATTCATCCTTTTACTGGAGCAGACTGTATAGCCTTCTTGAATGTGTTCTAAATGTATTAACTACAAGACCATTACACAGTTGGTCCAATAGATTTAGGGTGCTAGCATAGGCTTAAATGAATTTTATTTGTGACATGGTACTAGACGTGATCCTATTATACCGATGGAGCAATGAGTGATTTGATTGTTTCATTAAACATCATTTTCTTGAATGGAAGGTTGGAATATGATGTTGGGAATGTTTACTCCAAAATCTAAACAGAGCCTGGAACTGGTTGTTCCCTTTCAAAAACCAACCTTTTTTTTGTTTTTCCCTTCCTGCCACCTACCTAAGAATCCAGATGTGACTTCTCTTATAGCCAATTTGGTACAGGGGAAGCTCCTCTGCCCTTTTCTCCTTACACGCAACTGATTTGTCATATGGGCTGGGCGTATAGGGGATTATAATGGGGGTCAGGGGGCCTTCCAATTTTTTGGGAGCAAAACCATGTAGAAATGAGATAGCACTTTAATTTTTAGGAGGACATGATTGATTTGTAAACACTTTTATAGGCAAGTTTATTGGTAACTATTTGTGGCAAAAAAATACACTTTTGTATACCATTTGAGCAATTCTGACCTTTTGCTTATATTGTTGCTTTTGAAATAGTATAATAGCTTCAATAAAGCAATTATATTTCCATACATAGTATTACTTATCAGGGGATGATTTCAATGTTTTCTTGTGAAATAGATTGTTAAATTGCTTATTAGGGGATGATTTCAATGCTTGATTTTGGTTATTAATTTGATAGAACCTTTTGTAGGTCTCGTGAGGAAATGTCTTCGAAGATGATAGACCACATTGTTGATGTGCACAACATTGACATTTGTCACACCCTGGATTTACAAAGTCCGGCTCACGTGAATAAACCACCCGACGATGAACAATAGATAACAACTCTCATGCAAATGAATATTATATAGTCACACAATATATGTGTTCATCTTATACATTTCGAGATACAAAATCTAAGTTGAATGGAGGTTCTGCAATTAAAACATGCACATATGTTATAAATCAAATTGAACGCCCTGAGGCTTACATCATACACAAGGATGTAACCCTTACAAGGATGGCACACGACCAATAAATAACATCATGGGCCCTTGGCTTACAAATAACAGAACCACCCTACACGGTTCCAAAGACAGCTTCACATCACAGTCCACATCCACACATGCACAACTGAAAAACATTTTCAACCACGTAGGGTGAGCATAAAGCCCATTATAGAATATTTCAAAAACTAAACATGCACCACCAGCATAAATGATCATGATGCAATTCATATATGTAGTATGCCCAAAATGCAATTTCAAATCCATTTGATTACTCAACAAAAACCTTTTTTTTTTAGTACCAAAATCTTACGTTTGAACAAAAAGTTTTCTGAGTTCAAATTGTCTGTTTGATATAAAATTCATTTCCAAAAATGAACCCAGGTATCCCAATGCCAACCAACAAATACATTGCTAACTCAAATGTGAATACATCCCTAAAACCTTTTTCCAAAACATCCTTTCAAGCCAAAACGATAATAAATAAAATGGGTAAATCTTAGGGCTAGTGTTCATATGAGTAACTATACAAGTCACAACATTATTTTTACCGGTGCTAATCGGAAGGCTCGACACCTACTACTCGGGTTTAGGTCTTTCACCACGGACACACGGGCCAACTTAATTTTGCTTTAACACTGCCTCGTATTTTTACCACTCTATTTATGTTTTTCCAATAGCACAACACATGTGATTCAAAATATTTTTTTCCAAAACAATGCAAATGTTCCAAAAAAAAAAAAAATACAAGAATTTCCAAAACCTTTTTCCAAACATACGGTTTCAAATTCCAAGAATCCATTACATGCTCCATGATATGAATGATTTCAAATTGCCTAATCCACATGCAATTTCTAACACACGGCAATACTATCCTCCACTGATAGCCAAAATAGTTAACTCTAATGCAATAATCAAAAGATATCAATATAGATATATTTTTCAAAAGAGTAACAACAACCATTTTCAAAATCCCTCAACAATTTTCTTCCCATCTTTTACAAAACCAACATCATTTTTCATTATTTTCTAACACAAGCTAAAACCCATGGTTTTATAACAAAACCTCATTTTCTTTCAAAATCACTTTGAGTAAAGGAAAGCCACCATGTCAACATATCTTTATCACCAATACAAAATCATGACCTTGTTCAAGAACTCATTTGAAAAATCTCTCTTTTACATGTCAAACCCAAACCCGCAAATTTAACCCAAAACACCCAAATCCATAGATCTTTTGAAATAACACATAACAAGGGTAAAGATCATTCCAAATGATTACCAAATATACATAACAAAATACAACACAATTATGCTACTGAACTCGTATTGAGTCTAGAAAATAGACCCTACCTCTTGAAGCGAAGCGGAGAACTCAAAGAAAACCAAAGTCGAAGAAATCGTGAAACTATTGGATCAAAAGAAAGCCCTTGATGAGATCTCCAATCTTTCTCAAAGGACCAAGGTAAAAAGATGCCTCTACGTGAGTAGATCTAGAGATCTAAGTGGAAAAAGGTGAGTTTCTAAGAGAGAGAGAGAGAGAGAGAGAGGAAAAAGTGAATGAGAAAAGTGTGTTTAGAGCCTATTTATAGTGATAGAATAATAGCCCTAAAGTGAAAGAAAACAATAAGTCAAACCCCCAAAAGTAAAGCCCCAAAATCGAACCAAGAATCCAGAATTTTACTCACAGGAGTCAACCCTTCCAACAGAGGTATCGACCCTCAGAAGAAAAGCTGAGACACTAATGTGTGCAGAGGACATGGGTTATCCCTTAGAACTAGTGGTGTCAACCCTTTATTTCAGAATGCAACCCAGAACAAAACAACAAGGGATGGGTCGACCCTAGGAACTCATGTGTCGACCCCAGAAACCAGCAAAGGCACTAAGAGTAAGGCAACAAAGTGGTGTCAACCCCCAGAAAGGCAAGTGTCAACCTCAGAACAAATTTTTCATGTTTCCAAAGAACTTTTCAACATAAACAAACATGAACGAACAATCCTAACAAGTTTAAATCAAATTATTCTCCTCTAAAACCAAAATACAACAACTCCAAAGACTCCCAAAATGAAAATAAAGGAATTAAATACAGTCTCCAATAGTTTAAAGGACACAAGTGCTACAACATTGATCCTGAAAGTCTTAAGAAAGTGAAGGTTACATTGTTATATTAAATCCTCATCCTTTCTATGTTTTCCTTTTCCTTTAGTAATCAAGTTTTTCGTGTGCAATTTCCTACCATTTAATACTCAACACTTGATAAAAATATGCTAAGTTTCAACAGTCCAGGTGGTAAAAGGTACGTGAGTGTTAGGAGCGCATTGTTCCACATGGACCTTCAATAACTTACTCTTGTGTTCAATATCCCTTTGCTGAGACTGGATATACTGAATGACTTCACATGTATCTCAGCATTGACATCTTTGCTGGTTTTTGGCTTTGAGTTCTACTTGGCTTCTAAAAAATCTTGCATTGATTAGTTTTGAGCATTAATAAAAATAATACCTAAGTTTATTAGTAACATAATCATTAGACAAATTTTTAGAGACTATTTGAGATTTTTTCCTCAAATTTTTTTTTAAAGTATTTTTTCTTCTATGCTGAGATATATGTGTGATTTTCAACAGGAAATGATAATTGCTAGCTCTGAAAATGTTCCTTCAAAAGTAAGTGAAGACAGTTTAAGGATTTTCTGGTGTTTATTACTGTAAAATATTTCATTACGCCTTTGAACTCTTTTTTGTGCTTTTACTCCAACTTTAATTCCTCTTCTTATTTTCCTATTGTTTATCCTCTTCCGTTTTAGAGTTTAAAGAGAAGCGTCTTTTATATGATATTGTTGCAAATGGTTGAAATGGGATTGATGTAGACAAGTATACCACTTATCTCTTTTCACTTCCTTTGGCACTATGTGTGATTATAGGTTTGAAGTTTGAGATTTATTGATAAATCATCTGTTTGACAGATTTGACTACATTGTTCGTGACTCTCATGCCTATGGACTAGGCTGCAGTTAAATTCCATTTTCAATTTTGCACAATGGGGGTGAGCGGCAATGTATGATTTTTCTTTCCATGCCTTTTGTTTTTAAACATTAGAGATGGTTTGTTAATATTGCAATCACTAAGATTATATTCTTTTCTATTTTCAGCCGAAGTTCAAATGAGACTAACTCTTCAATTAGAACAAGAAAGATTGATAACTTGGGTAAGAATAACAGTGATGCTATAAGAAAGGAACAATTTTCTCCGAAATTATTTTGTGAATAAATTTTCCATGTACTACATAAAAGATTGGACAGGAGAAGATAATCCCAATATTATTTCCTCCATGCCTTTAGGCACGAGCATACATTAGTATGTATATATAATATGTATATACATATTTGTATGGATATCTGCATATACACATGTTCATATTAATTCTCTATTTTTTCATAATTGGAATTGAATTTGGATGTTGTATAATAGAATGTAGATTACTTGGTTGAGAATGATTGAGTGGTTGTTATTGATTTAAATTATCTTAATAAGGTAGACAAGAATAGTAAAGTCATATAGGTATTGATTATGAATAGAAAAAATAGGATGATCTGTTGCATTTTCTTTCCTAAGATTTAATAGAGATATAATAGGAGAGAAAAAAAAAAAAAAGAAATTCTGGAAGTTTAATGGGGAAAAAGCCAAAGATATTTGAAAAACCTCTTTAGATTTTTAATATATTTTGATCTACATAATCTGATTTGCTTTTGGAATTGAATCAACTACATTATTGGTAACCACTAGAAATAAGAACCTCAAAATGAAATTGGTGGGTATTGAATTAACTCAGAATTAAACATGATCACAATTGCCATAATAGTTTAAGTAGAGACTTTGGGCAAATTATAACCTCTTTTCTTGTATACTCTTTTGTTATGAACCTACTCTTTTGTGAGATGTAGACTCCTCTCTGCCTAGTTCAAAGAGGATCAAGCTAATGATTGGTTTATTAATGAGTGGCAGCTACGATTATCTATACTGAAGTCTCATGCCTCTATACAGCCTGTGCATACTTTTAGTAATGTATTATAGTCTTGTTTTCACTTGGCTGTTAATGTGTTTGCAAGTCCAGTCTCCATTACAGGTCTTCTTGGATTTAAGGTCCTTTGTATGAAGCTATGCCCATCATTTCCCCTAATTAGTTCTTCCAGGTCTTGCTGGTACATGTTTAGGGATGTTGTGGGTTGAGTGACTGTAAGATCTACATGCTAGGCTCCTGATATGTGAGTGTTTGTGAGGCTGTTTATACTAACTATTTTTTCTGGCCCTATTATGTGGTGGTTGAACAAATGTAATCCTATGTTTGAGTTGGTGCATTTGTTGCTTGGGTTTGCTGAAGCTAGGCAGTGGTTGGTTCTAGTATACCTGCTGCTGACAATTGACTGGTGTTGCTAGTGTTACTAGTGTTGTTGGCTCCTATTTGGCTGCCTACTCTGTTGGGAAACAACACTGCTACAGCTAGAATGCTGGCGGCTGTTGTTGCAGCTGGTGCAACTGATACTATTGACTGTTGCTACTGTTGTGGACTGCCTGGTCTATTGGAAACTATTTTGTTGTTTAATTTCTTTTTCTGGCTAGATTTGTCTCGTACAGTTTATTGGTTGTTAAAGCTATTTTGGATGCTCCTTCTATTTTGATTGTTTGTTTTGTTTTGTTGGCTATCTGTCTTTAGCTTTCTTAGCTTCCCTTTGTGGGTATTTCCTTGGTGTGGCCACTTTTTGGATGGTTGGAAGTGAAATGGATGCAAATTGTGAAATGGTTGATAATATATGTATTGTTTTATTTATATACATGGTATAGGTTACACGGAATACATACAGGTTGTGGACAAAATAATTTTTTTTAAAAAAAATCATGTTTTTGGCGACTAAATAATTGGTAGCCAAAACGGAAGTAAATATTTTTAGCGACTAAATAGTTAGTAGCTAAAAATAAAAATAAAATGAAAAAAAAAACTTTTTGGCCATAAAAAAAGCAGACTTTAGGCGACCAAGACTTTAGTAGCTAAAAAATATATATAATATGAAAAAAAAAAAAAAAAAATTGGCGACTAAAACTATAATAGCCAAAAACAAAATCAGACTTTAGACAACTAAAATATTTAGTAGCTAAAAAAAATATGAATAACAAAAACTTTTTGGTGACTAAAACTTTAGTCATCCAAAATAATTTTAGTTTTTAGTGACAAAATTTTATAGTCGCTGAAAATGTGATATTAATTTTTTTTGAAAGGTTTTGACGACTAAAAAATTAGTCGGCAATTGATGACTTTCGATGACTAAATTCTTTTTAGTCGCCAAAACTTTTCCCGACAATTGTTCAACAACTAGTCTAGTGACCAAAAATTTTAGTTACTAAAAAGTTTTAGCAACTAAAAATTGACTTTTGGCGACTAAAAATCTAGTTGCCAAAAGTGACATTTGTTGTAGTGTGAGTACATGAAAAATTGAGTGATGCTAGGTAGCTCAAGAAAATGGTGTCCCGAATTTGCCCAAGTGATGTGGCCTGATGATGTGCCGATGATGTGGAAATAAATATTTTTTATTAACTTTTATTATTATTATTATTATTATTATTATTATTATTATTATATTAAGCCTAGTTGTTGTTGATAATATACGATTTCTTGAGATATTTTTATCAACTATTTTTCTAGTAATATGTATAATGGAAAGTCTAAACATATCCGTCGTAGATATAATTCCACACAACAACTACTCTCGAATGGAGTTGTCTCTATAGACTATGTAAAGTCTAAGGACAACATTGCGGATCTGCTAACCAAAGGATTAAATCGAGTGTTAGTTGAGACGTCGTCAAAAGAAATGGGGCTGAGGCCTTTGGAAGTTACCGGAATGTAAACACATCCTAGTTGACTGGAGATCCCAAGATCTAGGTTCAATGAGACAATATAATTGCGTGTAACAATGGTATGTCACTGTCGGGGTAAAACCCCCTAGCCATTCCTTTAAGCAGTGATACCTGCGAGGGTGAAGGTTAAACAAAGCTTTTAATGACTCGTATGTGTTGAGGATTCAAACAAGGCATAGCAAGATACTTTAAAGAGTCACCTAGGTGACTGTGAAGTGGGGCCAGTTCTAGAAGAATTGGGAAGTACAAAATTCTTTGAAACCACTCGCTGAACCATGCTAGTGATCAGGGCCATACAGGGCACACCAATGAGAATAGAATAGTGGTAGGAGTAATTCTAGTGTGAGATCTATTGTCTCAGTTTACATAAACGACAGAACAGTTCAAGATGTCATATTTACTGATCAGCCAGTAAACTCGATAGGTTTTCACTGGGAGAGGTTCAAAGCCAAAAGCTACCTTATCAAATGTCGGGGTTAGTCTGTTATACTCTCTCTCTCTCTCTCTCTCTCTCTCTCTCTCTCTCTCTCTCTCTCTAAGTCATTATTGTTGAACGGTGTCCATTTGTTGAGTCATTCGGTCAATTTTTATTCATGTGGGGGATTTTTGAGAAAAATGGGTTTTTGGTGACTTTAATTAAATATTAAAGTGGGTCTTAACCATTTATTGTGTTGGGTCCAAGTGGGTCTAGATACTTTGAAATGAGATCTTTACACCACAAAAAAAATGGCCAAAAACTATTGAGAATTAAATGAGAAATTGCCTCATGAAGTTAGCTTCATGAAAGAGGTAGTGGATTAATGTGTATAGTATGTTTATAACTCTTGCTATATTGCAGAGGTTAATGGTGTGTTAGTGACCAGCGATAAAGGCAGGTTAATGGTGCATTAGTGACCAATCATAAAGGCTAGAGGTTCCTTATCTCTCCCCTATACATGTATAAATTGAGACCCTCCTGTCTAGTCTCAACACAGAAATTTTTGCTTCCATTTTACAAGTTAGTTTGCCAGAAAATTCCTACAATGAAAGAGTGTTGCCACCAATTTTGTTCGCTAAGCTAGAGAGAAAGTGCTTATGCCGTAGCTGGGTTTTTGACCGTCGTATCCTAGGAGACAGATGCCAGAATTTCTCAAGCACTCGACTCGTGAGGCGGGGAAAATTTGTTTTAAGAAAACTGCTACCGTGTAGACCTCAATTTGCTTTCTTTACCATTTTATCGTATTGGATACTTCTGTTGTAATTTGTTGTAATTATTAGCATGTGTTCTTGGTATATAATTTTGATTTATTCGTGAATCTATTTGTTTAATTTTACAATTTGGACAATACTAATTTCGTTTATTATTTCTAATTAGCTAGTTTTAAGTTTTTCGTTAATTTCTTTTAATAGCCTAATTAAAGTATTATTTTGTTCTATTATTATTTGTAAAGAAGTATTATTAATTAAGTTATCAGATTCTACTTCTTCACTATATTTAATAATCATGCAAAATGTTTTTGACAAGGTTGAGAAACCAAGCTCGGATACCAATTTTTATTGCGGATTTGCGGGGGATCTAATTTAATATGAACTCTTGTAAAAGTTTGCGTTGATGATCTACACTTGCCTTTTTCTAATGATATTTTATTTTTAAACTAACAATTCTTTTGGCTATAATTTATTGTAAATTGTTTCGAGTGAATAGCCAAAAAAAAATTTAACCTATTTAACTCACTTTCTAAATAAAAAATACAATCCAAACTGTATTTTATTTCAACTCTGCGTGTCGTAATTAAACGCATATGAATACTAATTCTAAGTTTATATGAAATATATATATATTTAATTTTTTAATAACTATTTATATTTTGTAATATTTTCAAATTTTTGGGGTCAATTTATAATTTAATGAAACTTTATTGGTGATGTGGCTCTGAGTTGGCTTTGGCATGCTGAGTTCGCCTTCCTCCTATGATTCGGACAAGTTTGAGCCATGGAAATTCGGGCTCCTAGGAATTTTTTTGAAAAAATTGTCCATTTCAAAAATAGCAATGCCCATCATTTACACCGAAATACTCATGTAAGGCCTAAAATTGTTCTAAAAAAGAACTTTCCATTTCAAAAATTGCAACACCCATTGATTGTTTTTTTTTTTTTTTTTTTTTTTTTGGGAAGATTTGGATTGCATAATTTTTTATTTTTTAGTACAAAGGAGAAGATTCTTCATTTATACCGTACTAAATTGTTCTACCATGACCTTGTACGCTTTATATGAGTTTTTCTCAGATCAGTGATTTTATTGGAAGGGTTGAGTTTAGATGAGAAAATTTGAAGAATTTATAGGATTCATTATGGGGTTTAATTTCGATGATCTAAACTATTCATTTTATAAGACACTCAATGTTAATATCCATGGCAAAAATTAACTCAATCTGATAATCATAATCTTTTTATTTTATTGTATTTGTCTCTAAAAAATTAAATAACTATTTCCATAAATATATTTCCCGTTCATTTTTTTCGGAATGAAATAGTTACGATTATTGGATCAAACTAATTTTTTTCATTGATGATATAAATTAAGGGCATGTTTGATTGATATGATTAGAGCATGAGATTGAGATTATTAATTCATGGGCTCAATAATCTTATGTTTGTTTTGAAATTTTGTTTTAGGATTATTAATTCAATGGATAATTAATCCAACAAATTTGTAAGATTATTAGTAATTGAGTAGGGGTGAGATTATATATCCTGAGCTGGAAAATAAAATAAAAAGACTCTTTTACCCTTGACTAAAAGTTAGAACACTTATTATTTTTATATAATTTTATATTCTAGAAGGCTAAAAATAATTTTAAAAATTTAAAAATATTTTTTGATATTTATTTTATCAAGTTAGTTTATATATTTTTTTAAAAAAAATTAAAAAAACAAACCAAACATGGTCTTTTTATTTTGTATTTTTATTTTGCTTTTATTTATTTTTATAATTTTTTTCAAAACTACGTTTATGAAGAAATTTTGATAAAGTCATGATTATAAAGAAACATTGATAGAGGGTAAGATTGGAAAAGAAGATAAATATAGTTATAATCCTAAATTCATGTGTTTTCTTATTCAATGCAAATCAAATAATGGATAAGGAAATAATTTATCCTACTAATTTAATTAGATAGTGAATATCACACTAATTTGATGAAATTATTAATACCTTTACTATTAGTCTTGTGAATCAAATATGACCTAAAAATATTACAAAATAAATTATTTAAATAATCAAAATAAAATCCATGATGAATTTTACTATTTTCTTGGGTTGAGATATGAATATAAGTGAAACCCAACCCATATTAGGGCACATGAAAAATTGGTCCATTTGGAAAATAGGAAGGCCCATAATATTTTGTGGTACAAATGACAAGAAACTTTATTTACGGCGTACTAAATTGTTTGCCGTGACATTGTAGGCCTTAAATAATTTGGTCTCTGATCAGTGATTTTATTGTAATACATATAACTTTGTCTATTTAGATAATACTATGACCCATCAATTTGTTTTTGGTACAAACAAAAAGAAAATAGGATGCTTACGATATGGTTCTATTAATCAAACTTATTTATTTATAAATTATATTTTTTTCAATTATTAATATTTCAAAAATATCCTCACATTTTCTCATTCAACACATTAACCATTATTGTTACCATTCACTGTTGCCAGCAATTACCTCTGGTCACTGGCAATAACCTCCGACCTCTAGTGATGATTGTTGGCAACCACTGGTGGCTGCTTCTCTAACTATCGATAACTACCTCCAATCTCTGACGACTTCTTGTTGGAACAATCTTCTATGTAAAATAAATAATGTGAAATGAAATCAAACAAATAAAAATAAATTACTTACAGAATTTATTTACCAAACAGAAAAAATACAAAAAGATCAAGTCGAGTGTGTGAGATTCTGTTCTTAAAACAGATTTGCCCCACTTCGGTGCTTACGGATAAATAGCATCTATCTCCTAGGATACAATGATCTACACAGATTATAGTAGCACTCCAAACAATCTGTACGACAAACAAAACATCTGTTTTTTACTCTTTGAATTTTTCTAAGAACTCGTATAAAGAATAATACACACAAAGAGCAAAACTGGGAAGAGAAGAATTTTTCTGGATGTCAAAATCTGCTGGGAATTATCACTATTTATAGGCAAACTGGTGACCTTTAGATCTATCCGAACAGGTATGATCTTGAACTGAACAGGTACAAAAAACCTTAACAGATACAGTTTGAAAGTTGAACGGATTTGCTAGCTATTTTAAAACTGTTAACTGTTGGGCAATTTTATAACTGTTAAACAACAGTTTGAACCTGCTGGAATTGGACCGAAAAGGCACTGTCTTCACCGTGTGACTTGCTATGCGGCAAGGAACATGTCACCTCTTGGACCCACCCAAAAGACGTTTGGGACCCACTCAAATTTGGACTCAAAGTTGGCCCAAAATAAGCCTATAAAACCATGATTCCAACAATCCCCCACATGAATGGAATTTGACAGAGAAAAAATGCAACAACATGATCTAATTACAGAGAGTACAAAAATTAGAAATATTCAGTAAAAGATAGGTAGCTTTTGGCTTTGGACCTTACTTTGTGCGATACTATCGGATTTACTAGCTAACCAATAAACATGATGTCTTGAACTGTTCATCCATTTGTGTAAACCAAAACAATAGAACTCACACAGTATATCACCAAACACAGTTTAGTTTTCACTATTGTGTTTATTTTGGCCCTGAACAACCTGGTCTTTCATAAGTGCTCTAAAGAATTATAGCCCTTCACAAATCTCATAGAACCGGCCCAGTTCACACTCATATAGGTGATTCTTATGAAGAGTATCCTACCATACTCCACTAGGTATTCCTAGATATAAGAATCAATATAAGAATCATTAAAAGTATTTACTTAACCTAAAACGCTGCAGACTTTACTATTTCATCATAGAAATGGATAGGAGTTTGACTCCCCGTAGACACCCCATTTTTGACGAACCTTAAGACTCAGACGTCACCAATTGAGCGCTCGTTGATGATGCATATTGTGCTCGTTCTGAGGTTTCAGAGTCTCGGCTGCGAGCCTTGCCTCCGAACTTCGGGGCTCTTTTTGTGCTTTGCCTCGGTTTGCGAACCAGGTCCTGTTTTCTTCGTTTTCTTTTTTCAAAGGGAGAGAGAGGTCTCATAGACCGTCTCTCAGTGGCCGTAGGCTACGTTTCGTGATCGTAGGCCATTTTTCCCATTTGGAGCCCTATTTCTGATTTTTAGAGCCGTCGATCGTGAGCCTCGGTTCGGAACCGCTTAACTACCTCCATTTCCTCCGGTTTTTGGCACACACCTTATTTCCTCCCTTTAGAGGGACACTGTGGCCCGGGAGACCAACTTCGTGGTCATACGCCACTTCCGGTGCCTAACAGCCTGTTTTCGAGGCCCCAGACTGTGCATTTTGGCCACCAAACATTCGTTTTGCATCCGTCTTGGTCCATTTTTGGTAGGGACCCTATTTTCATTGCTAGGGAGGTGGTAGTATGGTGGGAGGCCACCTTTTCCCCTTAAAAACTAGTTTTCTCATTTTCTCTCTCCTAAAGCCGGTTTTTCTGACAGAAATCTGGTTTTTCTCACTTTTGAGCCACAATTTCTGGCTTTTCATACCACCATTGTGTTGTGCTCATCTGGGAGGCCACCAATATGGGTAGGCTGACCAGTAATTCTTCTTGCCCCTTTTGAACCTTGCTAAAAAGATGGTTTTTCTCTCTCTTGGGTCACTATTTTTGGTTTTTCTCCCTGCAGCTGTGTTGCACTCACTTGGGAGGCCACCAATCTGGGGTGGCCGACCAGAAATTATCCTTGACCTTTTTGACCCCTGGTCAGCCGGTCAGCCACTGGAACTGGCCGGCCTGCAATCTGCTTTTTGCTCTCTTTGAATACTTTACAGCTGTGCCAGCTGGGGGCCATTTGGAGCATCCTCCATACACGTGTATGGAGCATATTTGAGGCTTCTTGGAGAAGCTTTAGAGCCTCTCCTCTATAAAGGGGAGGCTGATCTTCATTTGTAAGGGTTGAACCATTTTGAAGGCTTACAACTCTCTCTCTCTCTCTATATATATATCTTTACACTTGAGCCTCCAAACCCTAGTTTTCTTGGTCCATTTGCACTACAACCCTTAGCACCACACCTCCACCATCCATTCCAGCACTTCAGGACTGATTTTCAAGGGTTGAAAGTTCACCAACTTGGTCCAAAAGCTCCAGCTTTGCTGCTCTTCAAGGGTAAGCACCTATTTCCCTTAAACTTGCATTTTTTTTCTCCATTTATTAGCCTTACTTGCAAGTATTTTTGAACTTTTTCATAAACTAAAAAGTATCATATTTTGAGCTCCTCTTAAATATTTATTAAGAACACTTTTCTATTTGAGGTCTCCTCCATCCTTGTGTGCTTTATCCCTCTTTGTAGGCTTATTTTGCATCATATCTTAGTCCTACTTGTGGGCATTTTTGAGATTTTTCATAAACTAGAAAAAGTTTCCTTTTGAGCTTATTAACATGTTTACTTCAGGTGACTTCTCTGTTTGGGGTCATCTACCCCCTTTCATGCTTTATTTCTTCATGTTTTGAGCTTTGCATGTGAGCATTTGCATTGGCCTTGTTTTGGCCTTTTAGCCACTGAAATCCAGCAGATTTTCAGTGGCTTAGATGTATCTTTGAGCTTCAAAATCATAGAGGGGTGACCCTCTCACCCCTCATTCTCTTTACTAGCTTTGTTGGCCTTCCAAAGGACCCTCATTTTGCATGTTGTGAAGTCACTTTTTGGGCCCAATTTGGTGAGTTTCAAGGTCTTCCCTAGCTCTGTCTAGGGCCTCTTTGACCATATTTTGTGTCCATAATGCATGTGTAGAACAATTCCATTCAAGGCCTTTTGAAGGGGCCTTTCATTGTATGCTTCTTTGACCGATTTCAGGGCCAATTTGGTGAGTTTTAGGCTTGTCATATTTGATTTCCAGAGTTGGTTTTTCCATGCTAAGTGTCCTTGTTGTATGTGTTGAGTAACCCCTTGCATGGCCCTCCAAAGGCGCTCATCATTTTTGCATGCGTTGGATGCATTTCAGTGGTTATTTGGGGCTTATTTGACATATCATGTTCCTATTTTTCTCTTGTTTGAGGACTTGTCTTATTCTTCATGTATATGCCATGTAAACCATGCTTACTAGCCTAGGTTGCGTGTTGTTTTAGCCCCTCATGTTGGCACCTTTTGGCCATGCTTTGAACTAGAAATATGCTTATTTTGGACTACCCTAGCTCTTTTTTGGGGTCTTGTTGTCGAATGATGTCTATTTTGCATACTTGTAGTTCAATGCACTTGCCTAGCTTCAAGTTTTGAAGTTCATTGCATGCATATACTGAGGTATTTTCATGTCTTGAGCCTATTATTCATCACATTTCAGAGCTTTGTTGAATGCCGTATTGCCATGTTTTCATCTGCTTAAATCCGTTTGAGAGTCGGGCTTGTATGCCCCATTTACCGACCATTGAATGAGCTCCATTTCGTTGCATTCCGAGCCATCATTTTGGGCCATTCCCCCACTGTTTCAGACCTGCCTAGGGTCTGTTTGGGGTTGGTTTTTCCTTTGGTGCATTGCTTTGGGTACCTCTAGTGTAACGCACTTCACTAGTTTCGGTACCCAGGCCCCCCCTAGCTTGCATTGTGTGCCATGTTTGCATGTTTCGGGACCATTGCACATCATGTTTCAGTGCTGGAAATTACATGTTTTTATGCCATGTTTCATCCTTTGCCATGCCTTGTAGAGTGGCATTTGATGCCTTAGGTTCGGTCCTCGGTATTCGTGCATGTGTGCACACATTTTGGTTGTCTTATTTTCATCTAATGGCCGCTGATGTGAGTGTGGCTGAGGTCCACTCATATTGGTGTAAGCCCATATTGCATTGTGTATGCTAGGTTGTATGTTAGAGCATTGTGTATGCCATTTCATAGCATTGTGTATGCTAGGTTGTATGTTAGTCGCATTGTGTATGCCATCGCATTTGCATCGTGTTTGGGATAGGAGTTAGCCCAAGCACAGGAAACGAGGGACGTTTCGTACTCCGAGTGACGGAGCGTGTCTCAATTCTCGATCGCCGACACTTCGGATTATCCATGATGAAGCCTAGGCCTTGTTGTGATTTTATGTGCATTCATTTCACATGGAGTCGTGCAAATCGACTCCTCGGCCATCATGCATCGAAATACGTGATTGGTGGCACGAGGATCGAGGACTACACTCCTTGAAGAGTAGTCATGCATACATATGTGAAAATACTTTGCCATGCCCCTTTCTTGCTCTCTGTTGCAGCAAATCAGAAATCAGCAACTTTCTAAAGCCTTGCACAGTATTCCGAGAACAATTGCAAAGAGAAGCAAACCGGGGCATCGCAAGGAATTTCCTGACGAAGACAACCCGAGCATGCATCATTCATCATTCAGAACAGAGCTGATGCGGTCCATAGCCTGCATGCTATTTACTTGCTTTCCTAGTTAATTTGTTAATTAATTAGGGTTTTGTAATTATTCAGACTGTATTATTCATTTTGGACTGTATTATTATTCGAACTGTATTATTCTTTCGGACCCTCCGAGAGAGGGCACAACTATAATAAGTGTGCATGTGTGTGATGCATGTCTTCCAACCCCACGTCTTTCTACCTTTTATTTACCAGCTTATGATGGTTAGATTAGGGCATATTTCAATTAGCATACAGTATGATAACATGTTTGCATTCATTCATCTGTTTTGCATGCACTGGGCTCGACACATCATACTAACTGCATTGTATTTCAATTCCGAGTTGAATACATGTTATCTGTTGCATCTCATATGCCATGTTTTAGAATAGCTGAGCCTATTATAGTTGCATTTTTGCATGTGTTGGATTAGGCATTCTCAGCATAGTTAGGATTCATGCATGTTTTCTAATTAGCTTCTTTCTTTGGCTCGGAGTACTCGGTAAGTGTTTATGCTTTAGCATCCTTGCATGAGTGTGAGTGTTGCCATGATAGTATGCTTACCATGAGGCTATGTGCTTATGTGATATACCTACCTGAATGCCTGTGGGTGAAGGTTGGATTATCTGAATTGGAATAATGCATTGACTGTGAGTTTTAAGCCCACTAGATAGTGGCAAAATCATGTTTTCTAAGCCCACCTGAGGGTGGCAAAATCTGCATTTTAAGCCTACTTGCGAGTAGCAAATCATTTTCAAAACAAACATGAGATGTTTTGTTCCAATTCAGGCGACCCGGTCTATACATGTATGTTGTGCGCATCACATAGTAAATCTAGGCTAATAACCGGAATAAGAATGCATAATGTTTTCAAAACTAGACATCATGGTTAGTAGAGGCCGATCTTTGATCGGGCGAGCGGGGGTGCTCACGAAGTGACCTTCCCCAATAGTACCCAAGTTCCCGAGCCGAGGCAACTTTGGTGATGATGGACACGTGGCCTTAGGCAACGAGTCAGGGTTTCCTAAATTTCCCAAAATAAAATATTTAGGTGGCGACTCTGTATCTGGCAAAGCAGTCCACGTTTGGCACTTCTTTCAAAAAAATCAGTTTTCAAAAACGATTTTTCGGATTTGGACTCTTTGATTATTCATCAGTCTTGCATTGCACTCTGGGAGATTAGATACAAGACCGTGACATTGAGTCTTGAACTGTAGTGAGCCCAAATGAACAAAACGGGATTTCCTTCTCGGGACGTTCGGGGACGTCTACAATTTCTGGCGACTTCGCTTGGGAGTTAGAGAACTTGACTCGAACTCATGATATCTTGTTTTGTTCACACTTATGTGTTTCTTTGCATTGGATTTACATTGGTGCGCCTAGGACACCGTGTTTGCCGTATGCTATTCCTGAACGGTTTGCCGGAGGCTAGCTTCGAGAAGCGTGCCATAAGGCCGACCGGTTGCGGGCTTTGCCACGACGGGAACACAAACCCCGGTTTTACCGGGGCATCCTCTTTGACCATTCGACCTAGTGCATATTCGGAATCCATAGTGACCATTCCAAACTAGGAGAAGTTGCTTACCCGTTTATAGGTTGTTTGAAACCGCTGTGTGCGTAGTGAAACCTTAGCTCCTGACAAAATAGGACAGGGAAACCCTACCCCAACATAGGGGTGTTTTGGCTCTCACTTATCTGTTATGTGCTTTTAGAGTGCGTCTCTACAGGATGGCATGTATCAGCTTGCAAGTTTGGGCATCAGGCTTGCGGGCACCAATATTAGTGTTTTGGGAATCAGTATATCTGCGGGAATCAGATTCAGATTTGGGGCAGTGATTTTGGGGAACAATGATCAACAGTAGAACACAGTTATTCAGCTATGCATATGTCTGTTCTGATGAAATTGGGCTGAAATGCTGCCTGTTGTCTCTTTCAGGGGGGGTTTAGAGATTTAGTTCAGAATAGCTAGTGTTCTCCTTTGCAGAGGCAAGGCAGACATTTGATCTGTAAGTCACCAATCATATCACCTCCGTTCAGTTCGGCGAACTTATGATGACACGAAATTCAGAGGAAATTGTGGTTATGGCAGCCACATTACACCAAGGAATCATCTTGCAGGGTGAGACCGACGTTGAAGTACCACACCCACCTAGGTCACCTGCCGCGCGTCCGATTTGGGAACCCCAATTGTTTTAAGCTCGTGAGCCCACCACATTTGAGCTAATGGAAATGATCGGTGACCTTCAGAGGTCTATGGTAGATCTAGCCTACGGAATGTCGGCTCCGCCACCAACCGCATCGTATGCCGGAAACTTCATACCGCAGGAGCCCTCACTACTGGGGCGAATTGTAATTGAGTTCAGCCAACCTGAAGCTGTCTCGAGCTCTGGCAATGACATGTCAACAGCAACCGAACTTCACACTGGTCAAGCAACCCAAACCTTTCACCAAGCTAAGGCTAGCGGAAAGAACAAGATGAAGGTGGACACTGATCCCTATGAACAACTTCAACAAGCTGTTGAGGCTCTAAAAGCCAGAGGGTTAAATAAGCAACAAGTGCTGGCAGTTGCTGCAAAGACTGTGGATGGCATCTTCCTCACTCCGGCCGAGAGCAGTTCAAGCCAGGGGAAAAATCGAGATGGGAACCATCATGCTAGAACAGTTCCTTTCAATCCTAACCTTGCACCTGGAAAAGATTAGAGAGCCAAGGTAGCACCTGCTGATCCTTTTTCGAGTGCATCCAGCAAAAGCTCGCAGACTCCGAAGTATCCGCCCCGATGTCCTAGGGTCTTCCATGCCCTCTACATGCCTTTGTCTAAGGCTCTTCAAATCCTTGCCAAAAAAGGGCATCTCAAACCTCTCGAGCCTCGACCTCTCCCAAATCCCCTTCCAGCTAAGCATGATGGTACCCAGTACTATGCATACCATCAACAAACCGATCATAGTACCGACAACTGCTTCCGACTTCGCCATGAGGTACAGGATTTGATTGACAATGAAGTCATCCTCCCGCCGAGCTCGGCAAAGTCTGTCATCACTGGGTTGGTGGATTTCGAGGGTAATACAAGAATGTGATTAGGGGATAAAACACCTGCGGGTGGTGTTCGGTTTACTTCAGATGTGGTGTTTGGCACGCACTGTTTTGAGCATTTGCGAATGCTAGTTTTATAGTTTCTGACTTGGGTGTTGAGTCAGTTCTGTAGTTTTGTTTTGAGTTTGTCTCATTGTCTTGAGTCAGTCTTTTTGATTAAGGGTCTGTCTTGTTGTATCGAGTCGGTCCTGTTGTACAAAGTTCGGGTGATTCTGGGGGTGTCACCTCAGACCTCACTCTTTTTGTTTGGTGTTGGTCTTTTCTCTTTTCTCTTGAGTCTGTCTCTGCTTTGGAGCCAGTTGCAACCAGGAAATCTGAATGAAATAGCTATGGCTGTCATGTTTTGTGCTTATTGTTACTTTGAGCCTGTTGTGCCAACAAGTCTAGAATGAAATGGCGGAGCATCTCACCTACTCTTCTGTACCTTTAAATCATTGTATTGACCTAAGTTTTTCAAAACTTTTTGAACATTGTGATGAAAACGAAGAGAATGGAATTCCTCGGGATTTGCAAAAATTTGATCAATTGAGAGAAAGAGAGGCGTGCTAAGCCCTTAATGAATGAAATCATGTTTGTTAACGTGAGTACTGAGAAGCATCCTGGCTTGATCCAGATTGATTCCGCACTATCTTCAACACGAGCGACTGGTCACTTTCTTAAAAGATTTCGAAAAATGTTTTGTGCGGTCCTGCGAAGACTTGTGTAGAATCGCTCTTGAGATTGTGCAGCTTAGGATCGCTCTTAGCCCCGAGACTCGACCCCTCTTGATTTCGAACCTTGAACTTAGATTCAGAATGTTCAACAGTTAACCACCATGTAAGGCCTGTGTGGCCGAATCAGAAGCGCCCCTCGAACTAGAGGCAGGGAATTCAAATCAAGAAGATCAGATGTCATCAAAAGGAGCTTGCAAAGCTAGATCAGAAGCACCCCTCAAACTAGGGGCAAAAGATGTGCTCGAAGAGCCGAAGATGGATCATTCCACAAATCAATGAAGATCGGCAAGAATACCAAACCCTAGAAGGGAGGAAAGAAGAAGACATTGCTGAAGGACAACCAAGTTCTTATCCACAACACTAGGGGCAAATTCACCCTCCATTTGATGGAATTCTACATCATCAGCAAACAGCAGCCATTCGATGACTTCAAGATCTCAAACCATTCAACATGGACAAAGCTACACTTTTACCCTTGAGAGGCTCGCTGGGCCGAAAACCCAGAAGGGCGACCCAGGCAAAAGTTAGAGCAAGAAAAGAAGAAAAAGAACAAAGAAAAAGAAAAGAAAAGAACAAAAAAAGAAAAGATGAAAAAGAAAAGAAAAGAACAAAAGAATTGAAAAGAAGAAAAACATAGCTCATAAGGTTGAAAACCTAGAAAGGGCGGCCTTGGCAAAAGTTAGAGCGCAAAAGGAGAGGTTAATACCCGAGTGTACCCTAACCCCGAACTACATAAGGCTTGATTCCCATCTTTAGGATACGTAGGCAACTTCATTCTGAAGTCCAGCCGTAAAACACTTCAAATTCGATTGTGTCCATGTAATGGCTTTGATCATCTTTGCATTCTTTGCATCCGAGAGTTCGGTTGTAATCATCGCTCCGAGGACTAATTACAAAGCGGTATGGTGCCATTCAGACAAGGGGCAACTTTTCGTTGCCATTCAATGCGCTGCGGTGCCGTTCAAATAAGGGGCAACTTTCCGTTGCCATGCAGCTCTCCTCAAACAAGGGACAATTTTCCTTCGGGTCCGAGGTCGTGCATCTCAAGAGTAGGTTCCGTGCTCGTTGAGCAGTGACCGTTTGCAAAAATAGTTTTTGAGAATTTTTACTGAGGTTGACTAATTCTCTCAAAAATTATTTCATCTTTTCCAAAACTGGACCATTCCTTGGACCCAAAAAAAGGAAAATTTTCAGTGCTCATAACCTAACTTGCATGATTTCGAATCAGAAAATCGAACAAGCACGTTAATCTAACTCTCATTTTGGTTAAAATTGTTTTAGTGGAAAACCAAAACAAAAAAAATGGTCAAAATGATGAACTAGGGCCACAATTGAGTCAGGCTTCCTATCTTTTCCCTGTTGTCATTGCATTTGCCAAGAAGGGCACTCTACTTGCCAGAAAGGGCACTCTACCTGCCAGAAAAGGACACAACTGAAGTTAACAACAAAGGGCTGAAAGCTTTCAACATCCTCCAAGCAACGAGGTACCAAGCCAAACGCGAAGCATGAACTAGAATGGATCAAGATATTCCACTCCCTTGTCTAGACACATTTGATCATGTCCAAACTCCCCAGCAGAACATCGTCAACCGACGTCAGCTGTAGATTTGCTACACACCCAGTTGTAGCACAGCCCCTCTGCAGGAGAGTTCACTGTTGTGAATAGAAGAAGAGAATCTAGCATAATGCTAGGGACAAGAGCCCGCGACTTCCTGTTTATCCATCAACCACCCTGGGGAGGGATGAAAAATGAGAGATTAAAGAATAGAGAGATGTGCTCTGAGAGGAAAAGTGAGGAAAGGGTTTTGAGAGAAAAACCGAGCTTGAGGGCCGAGTGATGTGAGAATCACAAATAAAAAAGGGTGGGGAATAATACCCGAAGAAACTGGCTCCTCGTGCACTGAGAGGTCTCTTGCCAGTGGAACACGTCTGTGTGTCGTGTCAGTCATTTTGTTTGTCTCGATTCTGGTTTTGAGTCGTTTCGGGTGTCTATAGATGTTCAGGTTGTCTTACCTTGTCATCCTCTTTCATTGTTGAGTCGTGGCATGTTGTGTTCAGTCGTAGGCTCAATACCCAGTTGAGAACTTATTCTCACTCTCAATTTCAAAGAATCATTTTGTGCTCAAAGTGTCGTGCCGTTCTCCACATTTGTGCAAAACAAGATTTTGTTCTTTCAAAAACCGCAGGGTTCATACCGGGTCGTGTGGTAACAATAAAACCAGGACCTATCCGAAGCTATATAGGTTCCAGACTTCAAAGCAAAAGAGAAAAAGGGAAAATGTCGGGCATCTGAGTTTGTTTCAACTTCTGCAAGTTCCGTCATCGCATCCTGTATATTCAGAATGAGCTGTGTGTTCAAAATTAAAGTACTGTGTTATGAGCCATGTGTTCAGATCGAGCAGAGTTGTGTTATGAGCTGTGTGTTCAGAAATGAAAATTTATGAGCTACATGTTCAGAATTAAGAATGAGCTGCGTGCAAATGAAAATATATGAGCTGTGTGTTCAGAATTGAAGTATGTGAGCTGCGTGTTCAAAATGAAGTGAATGAGCTGTGTGTTCAGAAATGAGAATGTATGAGCTGCGTGTTCAGAATTGAAAAATAGTGGGCTGTGTGTTCACTTCAAAGTTTGGGCTGCATGTTCAGACTTCAGAAATAGTGGGCAGTGTGTTCACCATCAAACAGTGGGCTGTGTGTTCATTATCAAAGTTTGGGCTGCGTGTTCAGATTTTAGAAATAGTGGTTGTGTGTTTATCATCAAAGTTTGGGCTGCGTGTTTAGACTTCAGAAATAGTGGGTTGCGTGTTCACCCCAAAGAATAAGCTGTGTGCCCGCAAACGAGCTGTGTGCCTGAAAATGAGCTGTGTGCCCTCGAAATGAGCTGCATGCCCGAAAAAGGAGCTGTGTGCCCAAAAATGAGGTGTGTTCCTGCAAACGAGCCGTGTGCCCGAAAAAGGAGCTGTGTGCCCGAAAAGAAGCAGTGTGCCCGAAAATGAGCTGCGTGCCCGAAAAAGGAGTTGTGTGCCCGAAAATGAGCTGTGTGCCCTCGAAATGAGCTGCGTGCCTGAAAAAGGAGCTGTGTGCCCGAAAATGAGCTCTGTGCCGCAAACGAGCCGTGTGCCCAAAAAATGAGCTGTGTGCCCGAAAAGGAGCTATGCACCCGCAAACGAACTGTGTGCCCGAAAATGAGCTGTGTGCCCTCGAAATGAGCTGCGTGCCTGAAAAAGGAGCTGTGTGCCAGCAAATGAGCTGTGTGCCTGAAAATGGGCTACGTACCCGAAAATGAGCTACGTGCTTGAAAAAAGGAGCTGTGTGCCCGAAAATGAGCTGTGTGCCCGAAAATGAGCTGTGTGCCCGAAAAAGGAGCTGTGTGCCCTAAAATGAGTTGTGTGCCCGCAAATGAGCTGTGTACCCGAAAAAGGAGCCGTGTACCCAAAAAGGAGCTATGTGCCCGAAAATGAGCTGTGTGCCCTCAAAATGAGCTGCGTGCCCGAAAAAGGAGCTGTGTGCCCAAAAATGAGCTGTGTGCCCGAAAAGGAGCTATGTGCCCGAAAAAGAGCTATATGCCCTCGAAATGAGTTGCGTGCCTGAAAAAGGAGTTGTGTGCCCGCAAACGAGCCATGTGCCCGAAAATGAGCTGTGTGCCCGAAAATGAGCTGTGTGCCTGCAAACGAGCCATGTGCCCCAAAAAGGAGCTGTGTGCCCGAAAAGGAGCTATATGCCCGAAAATGAGCTGTGTGCCCTCGAAATGAGCTGCGTGCCCGAAAAAGGAGCTGTGTGCTCGAAAATGAGCTGTGTGCCAGCAAATGAGCCGTGTGCCCGAAAAAGGAGCTGTGTGCCTGAAAATGAGCTGTGTGCCCAAGATGAGCTGCGTGCCCGAAATGTGCTGTGTGCCCCAAATGAGCTGTGTGCCCAAAAGAGCTGCGTGCCTGAAATGTGTTGTGTGCCCCAAATGAGCTGTGTGCCCAAAAGAGCTGTGTGCCCAGATTAAATAGAGTGTCGTGTTTCGAGTTGTGTGCCAAACGAACAGAATATTGTGTTATAAGCTACGCGCCAAACGAACAAAGTGTTGTGATGTGAGCTGTGTGCCAAATGAATTGAATGCTATGTCGTAAGCTGTGTGCCAAGTCTTGCATTGTGCATGCATTTCATCGCGCTATTTTGCGCTGTGACCATTACTTGCATTGTGCATGCATTTTATCGCGCTATTTTGCGCATCGCACTATTTGGTGCAATTTATACTTGCGCTATCTTGCGCACCTTACCTGCACTTGTTAGTGCATTGCATCGCGCTATCTTGCGCACCTTACCTGTATCACACTGCTTTATGCATTCACCCTACTCGCACTGTTTTGTGCACCTCTAGCTCGCACTGTCTTGTGCACTCACCTGGTCTAGGAGACCTTAAATCCTCTGGTCTAAGGAGACCTTAAATCCTGCATCATCATTTGCACTGTTTTGTGCATCGCACTTGCATTTCATCGCACTATCTTGTGCACCTACGCTGGTCTAGGAGACCTTAAATCCTCTAAAGGTGCAATTTCTTTGGTGTTTGTCGTGCCCGAACGACTTTCGGTGGTCTGGTATAGCTACCTGTCTGTGTTTGCAGTGAGTTCCTAGGAGACCAACTGAGACGGTGGAAACTAGAGTTCGAATGGCTCATGCCTAGAACACAAAGGTTTGGGATTTATGAGACTAAAGAGTGATTTAAATACCCAAAGGTATATCCTCGGCTTGAAATCTGTATGGCAGCCCCATAGATTGAGATAGCATGTGTGTGCACCTCAATTCTGGATACTGAACCAACCTAGTCTGTCACCCTGTTAGAGAATAGGGAAAGCTGGGAGCACAGTCAGGGAGAAAAATAGTATCTGTGGTTCAACCAAAAAGAAGGAGAAGATTCCCGCATCAGCATGAGATAAGACATTGCTGAGGTAGGTCATTGCCAATTGCCCCTGTAAGGTACCTTCACTTCCTATCTATTGCATCACATTATGTTTATTGCATTGTATATAGCATATATTGCATGCATTTACTGCATTATCCATCTGTGACTTACACCTTTTCATGTTAAGGTTGGTCTGCCCATACTTTTCACGTTCAAGCATGGTTATGAGATTTTGTGTACGCAACTATTCCACTGATGGGATTGTGGTTTGAGGGTGACGGCACCATTTCCGTGTTAGACGTGGTTTGCTTGTGTCCATGCCTTTCCTAGGCAAAATTTGGTTTGGCCGCGTGCCTTATCCGTTGCATCCATTGCATTGTAGTGTAGTATGTTGCATCCATCATTTAGGATCACGATCTTTCCTCAACAGATCATTCCTCACTTATATCATGCCACCCAATTACTTGTATCTTGTGTTCCGTCTACACACACATAGACCTGCATGTGTACGCACCTATTCCACTGAGGGGATTGTGGTTTGAGGGTGTCGGCACCTTTTCTATGGTAGACGGAGTTTGATTTTGCATCTCCATCATCTTTATGATATTTGTGTGGTTTTGTACTGTTTACGGTTTGATCATCCCGAATGAATTGCATATCATTTGCATTGTTTCATTACATTGCATCATATAAGTCCAATTATTAAACCAGCTTCGCGTAGCGTACAAGTCCAATTATCAACCGTCTAAGTCCAATTATCAAAATCTTCCTGCATATCGTTTTGCATTTTGCCCCCTGCCTGCGAGCATGCCTGCTGGTCGTCTCCAGGCTTTGACATTCACTCCCGTCAATTACGACTTTTGAGTTCTGTCAAAGAGGGGCAACTGCAGACACCCCATTTTTGACCGACCTTAAGACTCATACGTCACCAATTGAGCACTCGGCGATGATGCATATTGTGCTCGTTCTGAGGTTTCAGAGTCTCAGCTGCGAGCCTTGCCTCCGGACTTCGGGGCACTTTTGTGCTTTGCCTCGGTTTGCGAACCAGGTCCTATTTTCTCTGTTTTCTTTTCCCAAAGGGAGGGAGAGGTCTCATAGACCATCTCTCAATGGCTGTAGGCTACGTTTCGTGGTCGTAGGCCATTTTTCCCATTTGGAGCCCTGTTTCCGGTTTTCAAAGCCGTCGGTCGTGTGCCTCGGTTCGGGACCGCTTAAATACCTCCGTTTGATCCGGTTTTTGGCACACACCTTATTTCCTCCCATTAGAGGGACGCTATGGCCCGGGAGACCACCTTCGTGGTCATACGCCACTTCTGGTACCTAACAGTCTGTTTTTGGGGCCCCAGACTGCACGTTTTGGCCCCCGACCCTTCGTTTTGCATCCGTCTTGGTTCATTTTTGGTAGGGACCCTATTTTGATTTCTAGGGAGGTGGTAGTATGGTGGGAGGCCACCTTTTTCTCTGAAAAACCAGTTTTCTCATTTTCCCTCTCCTAAAGCCGATTTTTCTGACAGAAAGCTGATTTTTCTCACTTTTGAGCCACAATTTCTGGCTTTTCATACCACCATTGTGTTGTGCTCATCTGGGAGGTCACCAATATGGGTAGGCCGACCAGTAATTCTTCTTGCCCCTTTTGAACCTTGCTAAAAAGCTGGTTTTTCTCTCTCCTGGGTCACTATTTCTGGTTTTTCTCCCTACAGCTGTGTTGCACTCATTTGGGAGGCCACCAATTTGGGGTGGCCGACCAGAAATTCTCCTTGACCTTTTTGACCATTGTTCATCCGACCAGGGGGGGTGGCCGGCCAGCTACTTGAACTGGCCGGCCTGCAATCTACTTTTTGCTCTCTTTGAATGCTTTACAACTATGCCAGCTGGGGGCCATTTGGAGCATCCTCCATACACATGTATGGAGGATATTTGAGGCTTCTTGGAGAAGCTTTAGAGCCTCTCCTCTATAAAAGGGAGGATGAACTTCATTTGTAAAGGTTGAACCATTTTGAAGGCTTACAACTCTCTCTCTCTTTATATCTTTACACTTGAGCCTCCAAACCCTAGTTTTCTTGGTCCATTTGCACTACAACCCTTAGCACCACACCTCCACCATCCATTCCAGCACTTTGGGACTGATTTGCAAAGGTTGAAAGTTCACCAACTTGGTCCAAAAGCTCCATCTTTGCTGCTCTTCAAGGGTAAGCACCTATGTCCCTTAAACTTGCATTTTTTTGCTCCATTCATTAGCCTTACTTGCAAGTATTTCTGGACTTTTTCATAAACTAAAAAGTGTCATATTTTTAGCTCCTCTTGAATATTGATTAAGGAAACTTTTCTTTTTGAGGTCTCCTACACCCTTTTGTGCTTTATCCCTCTTTGTAGGATTATTTTGCATCATATCTTAGTCCTACTTGTGAGCATTTTCGAGATTTTTCATAAACTAGAAAAAGTTTCCTTTTGAGCTTATAAACATTTTTACTTAAGGTCACTTCTCTGTTTGGGGTCATCTACCCCCTTTCATGCTTTATTTCTTCATGTTTTGAGCTATGCATGTGAGCATTTGCATTGGCCTTGTTTTGGCCTTTTAGCCACTGAAATCCAGCATATTTTCAGTGGCTTAGATGTGTCTTTGAGCTTCAAAATCATAGAGGGGTGACCCTCTCACCCCTCATTCTCTTTACTAGCTTTGTTGGCCTTCCAAAGGACCCTCATTTTGTATGTTGTGAAGTCACTTTTTGGGCCCAATTTGGTGAGTTTCAAGGTCTTCCCTAGCTCTGTCCAGGGCCTCTTTGACCATATTTTGTGTCCATAATGCATGTGTAGAACAATTCCATTCAAGGCCTTTTGAAGGGGCCTTTCATTGTATGCTTCATTGACCGATTTCAGGGCCAATTTGGTGAGTTTTAGGCTTGTCATATTTGATTTCCAGAGTTGGTTTTTCCATGCTAAGTGTCCTTGTTGTATGTGTTGAGTAACCCCTTGCATGGCCCTCCAAAGGAGCTCATCATTTTTGCATGTGTTAGATGCATTTCAGTGGTTATTTGGGGCTTATTTGACATATCATCTTCCTATTTTCAGCTTTTTTGAGGACCTCTCTTATTCTTCATGTATATGCCATGTAAACCATGCTTACTAGCCTAGGGTGCGTGTTGTTTTAGCCCCTCATGTTGGCACCTTTTGGCCATGCTTTGAACTAGAAATATGCTTATTTTGGACTACCCTAGCTCTATTTTTGGGTCATGTGGTCGAATGATATCTATTTTGCATACTTGTAGTTCAATGCACTTGCCTAGCTTCGAGTTTTGAAGTTCATTGCATGCATATACTGAGGTGTTTTCATGTCTTGAGCCTATTATTCATCACATTTCAGAGCTTTGTTGAATGCTGTATTGCCATGTTTTCATCTCTTTAAATGCGTTTGAGAGTCGGGCTTGTATGCCCCATTTACCGACCATTGAATGAGCTCCATTTCGTTGCATTCCGAGCCATCATTTTGGGCCATTCCCCCACTATTTCAGACCTGCCTAGGGTCTGTTTGGGGTTGGTTTTGCCTTTGGTGCATTGCTTTGGGTACCTCTAGTGTAACGCACTTCACTAGTTTCGGTACCCGGGCCCTCCCTAGCTTGCATTGTGTGCCATGTTTGCATGTTTCGGGACCATTGTACATCATGTTTCAGTGCTGGAAATTGCATGTTTGTATGCCATGTTTCATCCTTTTCCATGCCTTGTAGAGTGGCATTTGATGCCTTAGGTTCGGTCCTCGGTATTCGTGCATATGTGCACGCATTTCGGTTGTCTCATTTTCATCTAATGGCCGCTGATGTGAGTGTGGCTGAGGTCCACTCATATTGGTGTAAGCCCATATTGCATTGTGTATGCCATCTTAGTCCATCGCATTGTGTATGCTAGGTTGTATGTTAGAGCATTGTGTATGCCATGTTACATCGAGCATTGTGTATGCCATTTCATAGCATTGCGTATGCTAGGTTGTATGTTAGTCGCATTGTATATGCCATCGCATTTGCATCGTGTTTGGGATAGAAGTTAGCCCAAGCATGGGAAACGAGGGACGTTTCGTACTCCAAGTGATGGAGCGTGTCTCAATTCCCGGTCGCCGACACTCCGGATTATACATGATGGAGTCTAGGCCTTGTTGTGTTTTCATATGCATTCATTTCACATGGAGTCATGCAAATCGACTCCTCGGCCATCATGCATCGAAATGCGTGATTGGTGGCACGAGGATCGAGGACTACACTCCCTAAAGAGTAGTCATGCATACATATGTAAAAATACTTTGCCATGCCCCTTTCTTGCTCTTTGTTGCAGCAAATTAGAAATCAGCAACTTTCTAAAGCCTTGCATAGTATTCCGAGAACAATTGCAAACAGAGGCAAACCGGGGCATCGCAAGGAATTTCCTGACGAAGGCAACCCGAGCATGCATCATTCATCATTCTGAACAGAGTTGATGCGGTCCATAGCCTGCATTCTAATTTACCTACGTTCCTAGTTAATTCGTTAATTAATTAGGGTTTTGTAATTATTCGGACTGTATTATTCATTTCAGACTGTATTATTATTCGGACTGTATTATTCTTTCGGACCCTCCGAGCGAGGGCACAACTGTAATAAGTGTGCGTGTGTATAATGCATGTCTTCCAACCCCACGTCTTTCTCCCTTTTATTTACCAGCTTATGATGGTTAGATTGGGGCATATTTCAATTAGCATACAGTATGATAACATGTTTGCATTCATTCATCTGTTTTGCATGCACCGAGCTCGATGCATCATACTAACTGCATTGTATTTCAATTCTGAGTTGAATACATGTTATCTGTTGCATCTCATATGCCATGTTTTAGAATAGCTGAGCCTATTATAGTTGCATTTTTGCATGTGTTGGATTAGGCATTCTCAGCATAGTTAGGATTCATGCATGTTTTCTAATTAGCTTCTTTCTTTGGCTCGAAGTACTCGGTAAGTGTTTATGCTTTAGCATCCTTGCATGAGTGTGAGTGTTGCCATGATAGCATGCTTACCATGAGGCTATGTGCTTATGTGATATACCTGCCTCAATGCCTGTGGGTGAAGGTTGGATTATCTGAATTGGAATAATGCATTGACTATGAGTTTTAAGCCCACTAGATAGTGGCACAACCATGTTTTCTAAGCCCACCTGAGGGTGGCCAAATCTGCATTTTAAGCCTACTTGCGAGTAGCAAACCATTTTCAAAACAAACATGAGATGTTTTGTTCCAATTCAGGCGACCCAGTCTATACTTGTATGCTGTGCGCATCACATAGTAAATCTAGGCTAATAACCGGAATAAGAACATATAATGTTTTCAAAACTAGACATCATGGTTAGTAGAGGCCGATCTTTGATCAGGCGAGCGGGAGTGCTCACGAAGTGACCTTCCCCAATCGTACCCAAGTTCTCGAGCCGAGGCAACTTTGGTGATGACGGACACGTGGCCTTAGGCAACGAGTCGAGGTTTCCTAAATTTCTCAAAATAAAATATTTAGGTGGCGACTCTGTATCTGGCAAAGTAGTCCATGTTTGGCACTTCTTTCAAAAAAATCTATTTCAAAAAAGATTTGCCGGATTTGGACTCTTTGATGATTCATCGGTCTTGCATTGCACTCTGCGAGATTAGATACAAGACCGTGACGTTGAGTCTTGAACTGTAGTGAGCCCAAATGAACAAAACGAGATTTCCTTCCCGAGACGTTCGGGGTCGTCTACACTCCCCAGTGATCCTTATGAGTCATACACAACTCAGTTGTCCCTTTGAACCTAAATCTTGGGATCTCCAGTCAACTAGGTTGGGTTTCCGTTGTGGTAACTCTCATTTAATAGGCTTAAGTCCCATTTCCCTTAATGAATTTTCAACTAACTCTCTAGCTAACCCTATGGTTAGTGGATCTGTTATGTTATCTTTAGACTTCACATATTCAATGGAAATAATTCCATTAGAGAATAGTTGTCTCACGGTGTTATGTTAACGACGAATGTGTCGTGACTTACTATTATACATATGACTCTGTGCTCTACCTATTGCTGATTGACTATCGTAATATATGCATATAGTAGGCACAAGTTTTAGCCACATTGGAATATCTTTAGGGAAGTGACGAAGCCATTCTGCTTCTTCCCTAGCTTTATCTAAAGCTATAAATTCTGATTCCATAGTAGACCTAGCAATGCATGTCTGTTTCGAAGATTTCTAAGATACAGCCGCACCACCAAGAGTAAAGACATGCTCACTAGTGGATTTTGAGTCTCTAGTATCCGATATTCAGTTTGCATCACAGTATCCTTCGAGTACTGCTGGATATCTAGTATAATTTAGCCCAATATTAAGAGTAAATCAGAGATATCTTAGAACTCTTATAATAGCTTTCCAGTGTTCTACTCATGGATTACTTGCATATCTATTTAATTTACTTATTGCATGGGGTATATCTAGGCGAGTGCAGTTCATCAAGTACATTAAGCTTCCAATAATTTGGGCATACTCTAATTCAGAAATACTTTCTTGTACATTCTTAGAAAGAAACAAATTAACATCCACAGATGTTCTAGTAAGATGATCATCATCTTTGCTGAATTTGTCAAATGTTTTCTCAATATAATATGATTTTGACAAAGCATATCCTTCAGATATTTTGGTAATTTTCATACCAAGAATTATATCAACAATGCCCATGTCCTTCATGTCAAAATGTTTATTCAACATTTTCTTGGTAGTTTTAATCATATCATTATTACTACTTGTTGGAAATTGGGCCGGGTATTGGACCCGAATTTGGACGCCCATGTGGCATGACCCATGACCAATTAAATTATCCATGTAAATTTGAATTTGAATTTGAATTTTTTGGATAACCCACAATCAATATCTATATCTACCATATCTTATTAAGAGATATGGATATATGGATAGATAGATTTAGATGGTTATATATTTGATTATATACATCTGATTGATATAGAATATCATATACGTTATATATTTTTACCCATAACATTTTTCTCATACTCTTTCTCTAACTCTCTTCCATATGAAAAATGATCAAGCCTTTGCAGTGTGATTAGTGTAGGTGGTACTCATACTGTAGTATCACTCCATTGCTAGGAGTTCATAGTTCGTGGTTGTCAAGCACGTGATTTATCCACAAGGTTCTTTGTTTTGGATTCTTTTACACAAGGTATGGTTTGAATTCTTTTACCCGCTGCGTTTGATATATCTTACATTGGTATCATAGCCTTAAATGGGTATTTTCATACTTATTTTTTTATGCATTAAAATATGTATATAATTATATATATATACACACATGATTATTCATGAAAAATTAATATTTTTTTGAACTTTTTCTGATCAACCTGAAATTTACATATGTTGTAGTACATTTCATGTAGAATAAATCTACCAAGTTTCATAAAAATCCAACGGTCGAATTTTGAGAAAAATTGAGATTCATATTTAATTTTTCATATTTTTTACTGCATGTTGGTTTTACATGCTTTGTTTTTATATTATGAAAATTATATATTTGGAATCCTTATTTTGATACCTTCGAAACGGCATATTATTGGTCAGATTTCGATTTACGATTGAGAAGAAAACTTGAACCCTAATTTGAGACAAGACTTAAACAAAATGGAGAAGAAGTCAAAATTGTTGCATGCTAATGTTAACGTGACATGCGCTGATGTTATCATGACACACAAGCCGCCGAGTGAGCCAAGCCACGAAAGGTAGTTGCGTTAATGCCCTGTTTGTTTTGTTTTAATTTTAAAACTACGTTAATTGCTTCTAAATTATTCTTTATAATTTCGATTGAAGCATGGCTTATACTGTTGGGTTCGTTATTAATTTTTATACAAGATATTAAAGTTTCAAAATTTTATGAAAAATAAAATATTTTTACGTTAAATTGCTCTTGGGAGTGCATGACTTGGATTTTGAACTTGAAATTTTTACAGTAGACTACTGTTATGTAATATTATTTATTGGAATAATATTTGTATTTTTTCAGATTCTGTAATATTTATTCCTGATTTTTTGTGTAATTATTAATTACTTATAATTTTACAAAATTTCATAAAATTGCAGAAATTATAGAAATATGTTATGGCATTATTTGAATATTGTATATGTTAATCATATTATTTAATTTTGATGATATCTAAAATATTATTTGTAACAATTTAGATTTTTTTAATGTACATATGTATTTGACCCAAAATATTATCTTTTTAAAACTTATAGATATTTGTTAAATATTAGTTAAATAAAAATATTTTTGAAAACTTTACTATTTACTTTTTGAAAATTGAGGTTGATCATTATTCATTTTTTGACCAAATTAAAAATTAATTAATTATATTATTTTGACAAAAATGATTGATTGGTTGTATTATTTTGACAAATTTGATATTGATGGGTTGTCTTGTTTTAACAAAATTAATATGGAGTGGTAGAATATATTTAGTTTAAAATCTCTACAATATATACAATATTTTAAAGAGGGCATATATTTTCAGATCCATCATAAATATTATTAAAGAGATTTTTCTGTATGCAAATATTTGATTAGAACGTTATATATATAATGCATATAATATAAATAGAATACATCACATGCGTTATTAAACTTTCTACACTAAATTAATTTTATCATATTATAATCAAACAAGAAGAAAAAGATGGAGTTATATATATGTGTGTATATATATATATAGATGGAGCAAATCATTTGTTTGTTTAAAAGTTGTGAACTTTGTATTAAATTGTCTACAAAAACGGTGGCTCCATGTTTGAAAAAAATAAATAAAAGGAAAAGAAAAAAATTAGTCTTAGTTTTATTTTTTTAATTATTAACATTTGCTGACTATTTAAAATCAAGGAGTGTGCTTATGTAAGCCATGACATCAAGAGCGTGCTTATGTAAACCATGACATCAAGAGCGTGCTTATGTAAACCATGACATCAGGAGCGTGCTTATGTAAGCCATGACGTCAGGAGCGTGCTTGTGTAAACCATGACGTCAGCAAGGAGCGTCCAACGGGTATATTTTTGTGTGTAAATAGAAGTGTTGTGTGTGGAGAAAAAATCAAGAACTTGAAGAAAAAATTTTCTGTGAGCTCCAAATTGTATTCTGCTCTTTCATTTTTAGATCTAAGTCTAGCCTTTGTTCTTACACTTTCATATCTACTCTTTGCGAGAGAATTATTGTAAAAGTGGGTTTAAGTACCATTTATTCTTATTCCTTATTTTTGTGAGAGATTTTGTTAGGGTAAGGCTTTTATTGTTGAGTGAGACTCAATAGATAAGAGTAAGTCATGTGCCAAATCCACAAACTTGGTGGTGTATTTATTCAATTGATAGTAAAGAAATTCTCAATGAGGTTCCTTGGGGAGTGGACGTAGGCCTGGCGTGCCAAACCACTATAAATCGCAGTGTTTGATTTTCTCTCCCTATCTCTCTTACTTTTATATTGATAATTATTATTTTGTTTTTTTTTTATTTATTAAAATTTTGAATATTGTGTTAATTTTAATATTGTGAAATTTTTAATAACCCAATTCACCCCCCTCTTGGGTTGCCTATCTGGGATAACAATTGGTATCAGAGCCTAGACTCTAGTTTCTGTGCCTTAACCGTCTTAGAGTAGATCATGGCAACCCCTAGTTATTCCTTACCCGAGGGACAAGCATCTAATAAGCCACCTCTATTTAGCGGCACAAATTTTAGCTATTGGAAAACTAGAATGACCATACATATTCAATCTAATGATTATGAATGTTGGAAAATTATTTGCAATGGTCCAAAAATTCCTACCAAAACTGTAGATGGACATAGGGTACCAAAACCTGAAGATAAGTGGGATGAATTAGATACTAGAATGGCTCAAATTAATAACAAAGCTACAAACATGTTGTACTGCTCTTTAGATGCCAATGAGTTCAACAGAATTTCCACATGTAAAACCGCAAAAGAAATTTGGGACAAGCTTATAGTAACTCATGAAAGAACCGAACAAGTTAAAGAATCTAGAGTCAGTTTGCTAGTCCATAATTATTAACTCTTTAAAATGAAACCTGATGAAACTATTCCTCAAATGTTTACTCGTTTTACTGATATTATTAATGGTTTAACTTCTCTTGGCAAAATATATACTAATGCTGAAATTGTAAGAAAAGTGCTTAGGTCATTACCAAAAAGTTAGGAGACAAAAGTCATTACCATTACCGAAGCCAAGGATTTATCAAAGCTAAGTCTAGATGAGTTAATGGGATCTCTCTTAACTCGTGAGCTTATAATGCAAGAAGGAAAGGAATAGGAGGACAACAACAAGAAGAAAGGAATAGCCTTCAAATCCATCTCGAAACATCAAGAGGATAAGGAAGATGATTCAGATGAAGATGAGAAAATGGCATTCATCACTAGAAAGTTCCAAAGGTTTGTGAGAAAGAAACAAGGTGTACGAAATTTTTTCAAAAAAAACTTCAACAACAGGGATTTTCAAAAAGGAGAAAATCACAAAAAATCTAAAGTAACTTGCTACGAGTGCAACAAACCTGGACACTACAAATCAGAATGTCCAGAACTTAAGAAAAAATTCAAGAAGGACAAGAAGAAAGCTATGGTTGCAGCATGGGGAGAAGATAGTGATGAAAGCGACACAGAAACCGAAGTTTGCAAAAATGAGGTTGCTAACCTATGCTTAATGGCACTTGGAAACAAAAATGAGATAAATGACGAATCATTTACATTTGATGAATTACAATTAGCTTTTGATGAATTACATGCTGAATTTAAGAAACTTAGTTTGAAAAATAATTGTCAAAAGAAAGTAATTTCAAGTTTCTCAAAAGAAAATGAATCATTGACTTCCAAGATAAATGTTTTAGAAAATGAAGCCATGAAAAAGGAAAATGATATTTTAACTCGAAAAGAGTCTTCAATTTCTGAAAAACATTTAGTTGTATTGCAAAAAGAAAACGAGTCTTTAAAAAAGGAACAAATTATTTTGAAAGAAAATATTGAAGACTTGAAAACTACTTTTTCAAAATTCACTCAAGGTAGAGAGACTTTAGATAAAATTCTTAAAAAACAAAACTGTACTTTTGGTAGAGCCGAAATTGGATATAAACCTTTTTCAAAAGTAAAAACTGTCAAAAATAGCTTTGTGTATGCATCTTCTAATCACTCTCATCTCACATGTCATTTTTGTGGTACAAAAGGTCATATTTCACCTTCATGTCCTGTTAAAAGAAATATTTTTGCTAAAATAAAAAAGATGTGGGTTCCTAAGGACATTTCAAGAGTATCAAATTCTAACTTTTATGGACCCAAGAAAAAATGGGTACCAATAGAAAAATCAAATTTTTGTAGGTATGTTTCAAGACAAAATCTAGTAACGATAGATGGTATCTCGACAGTGCATGCTCGAGGCACATGACTGGAAATAAAGCTATGTTCGCCACACTTCAACCAAATGATGGCGGATATGTGACTTTTGGCGACAATAGCAAGGATAAAATCATTGGTATAGGAAGTATTGGTAAAAATCCCTCTCCTATTATTGAGAATGTTTTATTTGTTGAAGGTTTAAAACATAACTTGCTTAGCATTAGTCAATTATGTGATAAAGGTTATAGAGTTATTTTTGAGAAAACTCATTGCACTATTGAAAACACCCTTGAAAACAAAACTTTATTTGTAGGTTATAGACATGAGAATGTATATGTCTTTGATTTGCATGATTTGTCTTCTCATTCTAATATTAAATGTTTATCTACTATAAATGATAATGATTGGCTTTGGCATAGAAGATTAGGACATGCACATTTTGATTTAATTTCCAAACTTTCAAAAAATGAGTTAGTCATTGGTTTACCAAAAATTGTTTTTGAAAAAGATAAACTTTGTGATGCATGTCAATTTGGAAAACAAACTAGAATTTCTTTTAAATCAAAAAATATCGTTTTAACTACTAGACCGCTTCAACTCTTGCATGTTGATCTATTCAGACCATCTAGAACATTAAGTTTAGGAGGAAAATCTTATGCCCTTGTTTGTGTTGATGATTATACTAGATATACATGGGTATTATTTTTAGCACACAAAAATGAAACTTTTTATAATTTCTCAAAACTTTGTAAAAGAATTCAAAATGAGAAAAATCTTAATATTTGTAGTATTAGAAGTGACCATGGTAGAGAATTTGAAAATGATGATTTTATTATGTTTTGTGATGACTTAGGAATAGATCATAATTTCTCAGCCCCTAGAACTCCTCAACAAAATGGAGTAGTTGAAAGAAAAAATAGAACTCTTGAAGAAATGGCCCGTACTATGTTTTGTGAAAATAATTTGCCTAAATATTTTTGGGCGGAAGCTGTTAACACTGCATGCTATGTTATAAACCGTGCCATGATTAGACCTATTCTTAAGAAAACCCCTTATGAACTTTGGAAAGGTAGAAAACCTAATATTAGTCACTTGCATGCTTTTGGTTGTAAATGCTTTGTATTAAATAACAATAAAGATAACTTGGGAAAATTTGATGTTAAATCAGATGAAGCTATATTTCTTGGTTATTCTATGTCCAGTAAAGCTTATAGAGTATTCAATAAAAGAACTCTACTTGTTGAAGAATCTGTGCATGTTGTTTTTGATGAATCTAACGACATTATTTCCAAGAATCTTGTAAGTAATGATATTGTAAAAAATCAACCAAGCATGGAGAGCATCTACATAAACGAAAATGAAGAAAATCCATTACGCGAACATGAAAAAGAAATGACAATGGAGAAACTTCAAGAAATATATGTTCTTCCAGAAAATGACGCAAATCTACCAAAAGAATGGAAGTATGCTCATGGCCATCCCAAGGACCTCATCATAGGTGATGCGACGGAAGGTGTAAAAACTCTTTCCTCTGTTAGAAATATTTGTGGTAACTTAGCGTTTGTTTCACAAATTGAACCAAAATCATTTTTAGAAGCTGAAAATGATGAAAACTGGATTCTAGCAATGCAAGAAGAATTAAATCAATTTGAAAAAAATGAAATTTGGTTTTTAACCCCTCGACCTAAGAATCATCCCGTTATTGGTACAAAATGGGTTTTTCGAAATAAAATGGATGAATCTGGAGTTGTTACTAGAAATAAAGCTAGATTAGTAACTCAAGGCTATAATCAAGAAAAGGGAATTGATTTTGATGAAACTTTTGCACCAGTTGCTAGACTTGAAGCTATTAAAATGTTACTTGCTTTTGCGTGTTTTAAAGATTTTAAATTATATCAAATGGATGTTAAAAGTGCTTTTTTAAATGGGTACATTTTGGAGGAAGTCTATGTTGAACAACCTCCCGGTTTTGAAAATCATAACTACCCGGATCATGTTTTCAAACTTTCAAAAGCTTTATATGGCTTGAAACAAGCTCCTAAAGCATGGTATGAAAGATTGAGTAATTTTCTACTTGACAAAGGCTTTTGTAGAGGAAAAATTGATACAACACTTTTTATAAAAATCAAAAAAGAAGATATGCTAATTGTTCAAATTTATGTTGATGATATCATTTTTGGTGCTACTAATGAAAATTTGTGCAAAGAGTTTGTTAAAGACATGCAAGGTGAGTTTGAAATGAGTATGATAGGAGAATTAAATTACTTCCTTGGTCTACAAATTAAACAAACTAATGATGGAATCCATTTAAATCAAACGAAATATATCAAAGATCTACTCAAAAGATTTGAAATGGAATCATCAAAGCCGGCAGCAACTCCAATGAGCACATCGATAAAAATTGACAAAGATGAGTAAGGTAAACTTGTAGATGAAAAGAAATATCGAGGTATGATTGGTTCTTTACTCTATCTTACTGCAAGTAGGCCCGACATAATGTTTAGTGTTTGTATGTGTGCACGTTTTCAATCCGCACCGAAAGAATCACACATCACCGCAGTCAAACGCATTTTCAGATATCTTGTCGGCACTCCAAATTTGGGATTATGGTATCCTAAGGGAACCACCTTTGAACTTTTTGGTTACTCAGATGCCGACTGTGTGGGATGTAGACTTGACCGAAAAAGCACTAGTGGTACTTGTCATTTTCTTGGACACTCACTCACTTCTTGGTTTTGCAAAAAACAAAACTCAGTGGCTCTGTCAACTGCTAAAGCAGAATACATTGCCGCCGCTGGGTGTTGTGCACAATTACTTTGGATGAAACAACAACTTCAAGATTTTGGACTTCACTATGATCATATTCCTATAAAATGTGACAACACAAGTGCCATTAACCTTTCAAAAAATCCTATTCAGCACTCACGCACTAAACACATTGAATTAAGGCATCATTTTCTAAGAGATCATGTACTCAAAGGTGACATTGAACTCAAATTTGTGCTTACAAATTGTCAATTAGCTGACATATTTACCAAGCCTCTAAATGAAGAACAATTTTGTTATATTAGAACAGAACTTGGTATGATGAATACTCCAATATAATGTTTATATTAAAAAACGATTTTTTTAATAATTAAATAAAATAAAGATTGTAATAATAATTATTATTATAAATAATAATAATAATAATAATATACATATACATATATTTATATATATAATTTTTGTCTCTCTCTCTCTCTCACGTTCCGTCTCTATCTCTCACTCACTCTCTCCCTTACTCTCTCTTTTTCTCTTTCTCTTGGTCTCTCGCTTTCCCTTTCTTCCTCATACCCTCAGCCGACTCCATCTCCACCCTCACCATAGCCTACAACCAACTCCACCATCCACCATCCACCATCCATAAAAATCATCCGTCACTTTCATTACTATCACCATCCACCCAAATCCCTCACCAATCTTCCAAACTCCATCACTTCTCTACCTGAAGTCTGCATCACCATCTTTACCGATTCATCAAATTCCATCACCGATCCATCAAGATCCGTGACTGATCCATCAAGATCCATTGCCGATCTACACAAATTCGTCACCGATCTACCCAATCTTCTCAATTTCTTCCGATTATCAAGGTTATCACCGATCAACATGTTAAAATTCTTGTTGTACTGTGTTATATTTTTTTACTTGTTGTATGTGCTCCAAATTCTCTTGGATTTAATAATGGTTGCTTCTACCTTGTCTGAAGAAATTGTTTTTATTTTTATTTTCTCCTTTTATGCTAGTGCATTTGGTGTAATTGTTTGTGGTCGGATCTTAATAGCCCTTGGTATTATAGATTGGTAATTTGTCTCTTCAAATTTATGTAATTTTTAGTGCATTAATTCGGGGGGAGACTCATATTTTCATTATAAAACTATAAAAAAAAGGGGGGGCCATGTGTAGATTCTGTGCATAATTTTAGGGGGAGTATATATACATATTTTTTTTTTACTCCTTGTCTGTCATACTCCTTATCTATACCAACAAACAAATTTTTTTTGTGCAACGACAGAATTAAGAAAATAATAATAATAATAATAATAAAAATAATAACATAAATAAATAAATAAAGGAAGAAATGCTCGCAATTTTATTTTCGAAAAAGAAAATATTACTCGATTACATGTAAATTTTCAGAAGACTTCACAGATTTTTTCTTTTTCACTTCTCTCAACAATTTTTCATGAGCCTCTTTTATATGCCTCTCTCTATTTTCAATTTCTGTGAGTCTTGGCATTATCACCGTTGCATAATAATGCACTGCATTCTCCAAATGTGCATTTTTCCTTTTTAACTCTTTCTTCTCCTTACACATATTAACTACTTGTTGTTTTAACAAGCACACCTCATCTCTCCATTGCTGATTTTCTTGTACTCTTGCTTGTAATCGTCGCGCCATATTGAAAACTGCAGTCATGGCCTGTGTACTAAGAGCCATAATGTTATTAATAGCATCGAAATCATTTCGATTACCAATAACACTAGAACCCTCATTTACAGGCATAGCATGTGCCTGCGCCACTGGTACTCTCTCATTTGCCTGCATTACAGGCACCTTATGCAGATCCGACTCATTGATAGACAAGGTAAGGAATGGCATGATTACAAAAGAAGCTAAAACAAATTTTTTTCTCAAACATTTGATGATTTCGTCTCTTTGCCTATGATCTGTGGCTCTTTTTATACACTCCATTGATCCATTACTTGATGCATATCTGCTATATCTGCTCAAATCTTTTGTTTGTCAATATTTCCTGCGCTCAAGATGCTCCAAAATCCCCACAATGATTCCGACAAGACAGACGGCCCATTATTCTATTTTTTGGCCGCTCAGATTATTGTATCAAATGTGTTTGTTTTTTATCTTCATCTTTATTTTGATGATGTCAAATGGGGAGAAAAAATATAATTTTGAAAATTATATGTTGCAGGGTTATCAAAATTATATGTTGCAGGGTTATTAAATATTTTATCAATTTTATTTTGTGTCAAATCCATACAAATATTGCCATCATCAAAAATGGGGA
Source organism: Camellia oleifera (assembly GCA_022316695.1). NCBI lineage: Eukaryota > Viridiplantae > Streptophyta > Magnoliopsida > Ericales > Theaceae > Camellia > Camellia oleifera. The sequence goes on along the minus strand of CM039310.1, from coordinate 45,410,241 downwards.
GATTGTTAATCATATTATTTAATTTTGATGATGTCTAAAATATTATTTGTAACAATTTGGATTTTTTTTAATATACATATGTATTTGACCCAAAATATTATCTTTTTAAAAATATATATATATTTGTTAAATATTAGTTAAATAAAAATATTTTTGAAAACTTTACTATTTACTTTTTGAAAATTGAGGTTGATCACTATTCATTTTTTGACCAAATTAAAAATTGATTAATTATATTATTTTGACAAAAATGATTGATTAGTTGTATTATTTTGACAAATTTGATATTGATGGGTTGTCTTATTTTGACAAAATTAATATGGAGTGGTAGAATATATTTAGTTTAAAATCTCTACAACATATACAATATTTTAAAGAGGGCATATATTTTCAGATCCATCATAAATATTATTAAAGAGATTTTTCTGTATGCAAATATTTGATTAGAAGTTATATATATATATATATAATGCATATAATATAAATAGAATACATCACGTGCGCTATTAAACTTTCTACGCTAAATTGATTTTATCATATTATAATCAAATAAGAAGAAAAAGATGGAGTTATATATATGTGTTTATATATATATAGATGGAGCAAATCATTTGTTTGTTTAAAAGTTGTGAACTTTGTATTAAATTGTCTACAAAAACGGTGGCTCCATGTTTGAAAAAAATAAATAAAAGGAAAAGAAAAAAATTAGTCTTACTTTTATTTTTTTAATTATTAACATTTGCTGACTATTTAAAATCAAGGAGTGTGCTTATGTAAGCCATGACATCAAGAGCGTGCTTATGTAAGCCATGACATCAAGAGCGTGCTTATGTAAGCCATGACGTCAGCAAGGAGCGTCCAACGGGTATATTTTTGTGTATAAATAGAAGTGTTGTGTGTGGAGAAAAAATCAAGAACTTGAAGAGAAAATTTTCTGTGAGCTCCAAATTGTATTCTGCTCTTTCATTTTCAGATCTAAGTCTAGCCTTTGTTCTTACACTTTCATATCTACTCTTTGCGAGAGAATTATTGTAAAAGTGGGTTTAAGTACCACTTATTCTTATTCCTTATTTTTGTGAGAGATTTTGTAAGGGTAAGGCTTTTATTGTTGAGTGAGACTCAATAGATAAGAGTAAGTCTTGTGCCAAATCCACAAGCTTGGTGGTGTATTTATTCAATTAATAGTAAAAAAATTCTCAATGAGGTTCCTTGGGGAGTGGACGTAGGCCTGGCGTGCCAAACCACTATAAATCGCAGTGTTTGATTTTCTCTCCCTATCTCTCTTACTTTTATATTGATAATTATTATTCTGTTTTTTTTTATTTATTAAAATTCTGAAAATTGTGTTAATTTTAATATTGTGAAATTTTTAAAAACCCAATTCACCCCCCCTCTTGGGTTGCCTATCTGGGATAACAATACTACATGTTAAGTTCTTTAAATGATAAGAACTTATAGTATATTGTAATAGCATGATTTATTTATAATGGTAAATTTTAATACCATGATTAAATATTCTAACATATGTTCTTTTATGAACTACATTGAGATATTATCATGTGGATTTAAATATTTTATCATGCTTTAAACATGCCATAGTTAGTGGGAGGTTATTTAGTCGAGAGAAATCTTTGTAGATTTAATCCCAAAAACTATTTTTGCACTTGAATTAAATTAAATTTTGGATAATTGTCATTTGTGGCACAAGAGATAATTACGAGCATAGCGGATTTTCAATCTTAAGACTTGTGTAATGTTGTCACTATTTAATTTAGATTTTTGCGGCAAAATTATATTATGCTAATCAAATTAATCCCAATGCGAATTTCTCTCTAAATTGACTTAGCTTATGGAAGTTAATTTGGTTGACCTAGACTTAGTAGAGATGTTCAAATGTGAACAATGTAATCATATTCTTTAGATAAGCAAAAAGTCTTGGAGACTTTAGGTCAAACCTTAATTGAGCCAAGTAAGGAAACATGACTCAAAGTCGCCGTGGTTTTGTTACCTTGTTTGGCACAATAAATACTGATGTGTGCGCTATGGTTAGCAGCATGCTATGTAGTTTTGATTGCCAAGTTTTGGAGTTGTGAAATTAGTAAGCCCTCAATAGATCTATAAATACTATTGAGTTGTACGGATTGACTTTGTAATTTGACTTGTAATAATGTTGCATCATTGGATGAAGTAACATTCAAAAGTCACATCATCCAAGAAATGCGAGCATAAATGAATTAGTCATTAAGTGTAAGACGAGTAGCTAGTATGAGCAATGTTTTGCTCTCTATCCAACTATTGAGAGTGGATAGAGCAAAATTTCACGCACTATAATAGTGTGCATTAAAGTATAACTTGACATTAAAAGATTAGCGCTTAGTAGCAACAAAATCTATTAACACTAAGTGAAAAAATTAGTGCCAAGTGGCTGCAAAATCTATTAGCATTTCCAACTTGTCTAAGTTTGGACACTTACTGTTTCCACACTTGAGTGTGAGATATGAGGAAGTCCTTCTTTATATGATTCCTTAGCTAGGCTAACGTTTTTTAATAACGTTTACCACTAAGCGCAAACGTTGTAGCATAGTAATGAAAAGGTCAAGGCCGACAAGGTTGTTATGACTCTAAGAATTTGACACATCACTTGTGAGAGCATTGTGTTAAATTGGACTTATTAGCCTAATTAGCGCTTAAGTTACTTCAGGGGCTGTCATAGATTGATAGCTTATTCTCTCTTTCTTGTGGATAGTAGAATTAATTGCAAGTAACTATGAAGCATAAACAGAGATGGCAAGAAGAGTATCGTTATCTTTCAACTAGATGCAGTAAAGTGTATGGAGAATAAAATTGACTTGAAGGTGCAGGGGATTAGCACTTACTAGTTAAATTTGTGACTTAATCGCACTTGATATCTCCATGACATCCTTTTATGATCTAGTGAATATGAATTAGTCATGAATCATTACCTAGTTAGGCCTAAACCTTTAAAACTTGTCTTCGAGAACTCGCACATTAGGATGATTGGAATTAGTTTATGACATTGGTCATGAATTGGTGGCTTATTATACTTAATCGCATTAATGAGAAGATGACATGGATGGTTTGAGTAGGCCCTCTCGAGCCCACTCGCTTGTGACATCCTGCTCTCATATAAATGTGTAACTTTGCTCGCAATGGTTGCGCACAAGTAAGTAGGAAAGCCGCAGAAGGGCATTTGTATTGGCGCATTTAGTCCACTATGATATTTGTGACTTGATATGTGTAAGGGTATGATAGCTAGCCTCAATCTCGACATATTTATAGATTACGATACGCATCTGAGTCAAGACTATTTGATCTCCCATAAGTCAAAAGTTTTGAGACAATTTTTGACATTGCACATATAAGGTCGAGATCAATCAAATAACAACTTTCGTGCTTTTAGTTTTGACCAAGATGGCAAGTATCTATTTGAGTTTTTTTTAGAAAGCTCTATGAAGAGAAATGGATGCTTAGAAAATTGATTATTCCTAGTACTGAACAACACAATGGCATAGTAGAGATAAGGAATTAGGTATTGTTAATGTTAGGTGGATGATGGCGCAAAATGTTTCCGATTTAGGAATTGCACTTTAGTTTGTTGCCTATATCCCTAACTAAGTGCCCTCCATATCAGATTTTACACTCCATTTTAGTAATGGATTAGCGGAGAGCCATCTATGGGCGATCTATAACCGCTACAGCTTATCTTTATTTTACTTCTCATAAGGTTGTGAAGTTAAGACCTAGGGTTCTATGACGCATTATTGTATGCTTTCTTGTAAACACTTAGGGTCATGTGGCGCATTATTGTATGCTGTTATGTAAACCCTCCGGGTCATGTGCATATATGTAAGCAGCTTTGTGGTAGTGTAACTAAGTCACGTAAAGTTTTCTTAGTAAAGGTGACGTGAATAGAGTTTTGGAACTCTATAAGATAGAGAAATCTAAGTATAGCGCTTTATGTAGCCTAGTTAAGAATTGAAATAAATTTCCAATATCCTAGGGATGGTGGGAGCGATGTGCCTACTAATGGATTAATCCATTAGAGAAGAATACTCTACATTCTTAGTTGCGTGGTAGCGATTATGAAATTTTTCACGTCATCATTGGGTGATTGAGAAAGAAACATTCATAATTGCTCCGCAAGATGATAAAGAGCCTAGGAAAATGCCAAAGGCTCTAGTCCCCTGTTTTTAAAAAGTGGATCAATGTTGCACATTTTAAGACAAAGTCTATGAGGATTAACCATTTCTATAATTTGGCTGACTTTCTATTATGATGCGAAACCGTTCTAAAGTTATGTGTCATTTGGATAGTCATTGTTGAGGCATAAGGCTCGCTAGATACCGAAAAGTCACATCATTGAGAAAAGTGTAGACCATGAGAAGACTTCCTCCTCGGGAGTGAGCTTATTTTGACTTAGGCTATGATTGACATAAGTTCGGAACATTGATTTGTGAACGTTGTGACCTAACTTCTCGTTAGAGAATTGGATAAGTAGATCCGTAGGAATTTACCTTCTACTTTTATGGTGAAAAGTTAGGAGCGCAAAAAGGTTGCTAGTTCCAATAAATCTTTTATAGCCTTAAACAGTTATCCAAATAGTGATTCTTAGATTTCGTCGAACCATAATAGGCCAAGGATGATCGATGAAGACCACTGAGGCATGATCAATGGTCCAAAAGAAATTTTTCCTTACTTAGTCATTATGAGCCAGGAATTTATAAGGTTGTCACCACCTAGGGTGGGCAGTCGTCTATTTTAGATACGATGGACATTGGTGATGTAATTTATATGCTAGGATGTACGATCTTTAGGGATTGTTTTGGGAGAATTCTCGGTTTGTCTTTGATGACTTACATAAGGAATATCCTAGAATGATTCTAGATGCGAAATTGCAAACCCATTGACTTACCTATCGGTAAAAGCCAAAGCCTTAGTTATTGAATGAATCTTTGGATTGTCTTTGAAAGAAACAGATGACCTATATTCCTTGACCTTTTTTTTGTTGTTGTGGGATCCTGAAGTACGCTATGTGGGCGTATTCGGCATGATAAGTGTTATCTTTGTTAAATGGTCAACTGAGTAGTTTAAACATTGACCTTCCTTATTAGACTGTGGATAGAATGCTTTACTAGTAGTATAATAATTTTCCCCTTGTAAGATTCAATGCGCTAGTTAGGCGCATCTTGAATGAACGCAGATTGGTCACCAAAATATCTTCAGAAAGGTAATTGCGCAAGAGGTAGTGATCTTGAACCACTACATGTGAGGCGCAAATGGTGGATTCCCTTGTATATGCTTATCGCAAGAGGTGCTGATAAGACTTATGCTTAGAATCTAGAATTGCGCAGACTGTGATCGTGTTTTTTTTTTAAATCAATCACTTATTTGTTATGTGATGATGGGATGTTGACACTATTATGGTTTGTGTCATAATGATTAGCAGATGATGATGTCAGCAGGCAAGATTGGCTCACTCACACGAGCAATCGCTCTTGGCACTTGGGAGCGAGTAAGGATGAGACTAGTGGTTTATTTTTATTTGGAGCCAAGAAAGGCTTAAATTATCCACTATGTATGTCGCCTTGGTTACAACCAAGATGAGGCCGTATTAAGGACCAAACATGGATGTTAGTACCCACTTTCCATGTTGTGCCTGTAATGATTTGCCAGATGCGAGATCTCATTTGGTGCCTAGAAGGCAAGCAAATAGAGAATTCGGGTTAGGCATTCAAAAGTGACTAGACTAAGATCTGTACGGTGCATCGAGTATGACGTCACTCTTTTTAGAAGAGTTACTCCACCGTAACATTATTCATACTACATGTGCTTGGCAACCAAGTAATGAGGCGAGAGAATGGATCCCTATTTTCTCACCATGTGAGTCTTACGTGGCATTATTGATATGACTTTCATTTATGTACCCTTTTGTGACTTTTGACTATGTCATAAGATAAGAGGTTGATGTTCTACTACTTTGGTATGTTGCCTGCGGTCATGTATGATTCGGCCTTAAGGGACATCACTGGAAAAGCGGTCAATCCCAAACTAAATGGTATGAGGGCAAAGGGAAGATCATCTAGTATTACACCACTATTGTATATTCATTGCCGGCAACTCACATCGCTCTGTATGAGAGGCAGATTGAGTGTGAATATATTGCAAGAATTAAGAGGGTCAAACATGCTCTTTTTGAGGGATTAGAGATGTTTTTTTGGACCGGTGTAATTAGATAGGTCTGGGGTATATGAGACACTATTTCTATTCTTTTTGGGTTGATATCTCTATGCAGGCTCATTTTGAGTTTCTAGTATAGAGCTCCCACATACAGGTGTTTCTCAGCGGTCGCACGGTTCATTGGCTAGTATGTGATTGTTTAATATTTGGAGAGATTAAGATAGAGATGTGGCAGTGTCATGCCAGCTCATCTACGAGTGGGAGATGCTAGAAATTGGGCCGAGTATTAGACCTGAATTTGGGCGCTCATGTGGCATGACCTATGACCAATTAAATTATCCATGTAAGTTTAAATTTGAATTTGAATTTTTTGGATAACCTAGAATCAATATCTATATCTACCATATCTTATCAAGAGATATGAATAGATGGATAGATAGATATAGATGGTTATATATTTGATTATATACATCTGAATGATATAGAATATCATATACGTTATGTGTTTTTACCCATAACATTTTTCCTATACTCTCTCTCTAACTCTCTCCCATATGAAAAATGATCAAGCCTTTGCACTGTGATTAGTGTGGGTGATACTCATACTGTAGTATCACTCCATTGTTGGGAGTTCATAGTTTGTGGTTGTCAAGCACATGATTTATCCACAAGGTTCTTTGTTTCGGATTCTTTTACACAAGGTATGGTTTGAATTTGTAGATACCCCATTTTTGACCAACCTTAAGACTCAAACGTCATCGATTGAGCACTCGGTGATGGTGCATGTTCTGCTTGTTCTGAAATTTCAAAGTTTCGGCTGAGAGCCTTGCCTCCAATCCTCGGAACTTTTTGTGCTTTGACTCGGTCCATGGACCAGGTCTTGTTTTCTCTTCCCGGAGGGAGGGAGAGGTCTTGTAGACCATCTCTCAGTGGTCGTAGACTACTTTTTGTGGTCATAGGCCACTGTTCCCATTTGGAGACTAGTTTCTGATTTTCAGAGTCGTCGGCCGCGCGCTTCTGCTCGAGACCGCTTAACATTCTCCGTTTGGCACAATTTTTGGAACATACCTTGTTTCCTCTGTCTAAAGGAACACTGTGGCCCGGGAGACCACTTTTGTGGTCATACGTCACTTTCGGTGCTCAACAGCCAGTTTTCGAGGCACCCGGCCGCGCGCTTTGCCTTCCGAACTCTTGTTTTGCATCCATGTTGGTTCTTTTTTGGCACGAACCTTGTTTTCCTTGTTTGGGAGGTGGTACAAGGGCGGGAGACCACCTTTTCTCCTTCGAGACCACTTTTTCCCCCGCCAGTCAATTTTCTTGTCAGGAAACTGGTTTTCTTGATCTTTGGGCCACATTTACTGATCTCCCACTACACCTTGGGCTTGCTTTCAGTGTGGAGACCACCAATACCCTTGGCCAACCACTTTTTGTCAGGGAGACCACTTGCCCTAGTTGGCCGACCAGGGAAAGTGGTCGGCTGACCATCTTTTCTGGTCGACTGGTTTCTTCCTGTTTTGTCAGATTGTGTGGATGCCAGCTGTGCTAGTTGGAAGGCATAGACTGTATCCTCCATACACGTGTATGGAGGATTTGCATCCAAGATTTTAGATTCTTGAGGAAGCTTTAGCTTCAAATCTCTATAAGAGAGGCTCTCCCTCTCCTTGAACCAGGTTCAGAAAACTTTCCTAAGGCTTGAGCATATATCTCTCCATATATCTCTCTCTTTCTCTCTATATATTGTTGTTTTGCTTCACACTTGTGTACACAACCTCTCTTACCCTATAGCTGAGTTGCTGGAGGGCCTTGAGGGAGTTCAAGAGTTGGTTTTAGCTCAAAAAATTTGCTGGTTTTGCTAAGCCTCAAAGGTAACCTCCTTTTCTCTCTTTTTAAGCTCTATCTTGATCATTCTCTTAACCATACTTTCATGCATATTTAGGCTTTGTTGTCAACTGAAAAAAGCTTCATATTTAAGTGTTTTTCATGTTTGTTTAAGGCTCTTTTGGTGTTGAGGGTAATCTACCCTCTTGCATGCTCTATTTAGCATTGTTTTGTGCCATGCCATGAAACCTTTGTGTTGATCTTTGCTTGGCCTTTTAGCCACTGAAATCCAGCAAAATTTCAATGGTTGGAATGTGGTTTTTGAGGACCTAAATCAGAGAGGGGAGACCCTCTCTTTTTTGGCCTTATTTGTTTGCATTTTTGGCCTTTCAAAGGAGCACATACTTTCATACTTCCAAGGCTTGGTTCAGGCCTTTTTTGGTGACTTTTGGGACCTGTCTAGACTCTGTCTATTGCTGGTTTGGTCACCTTGTGTTTTCTTCTTGCATGTGTAGAATAATCCTTTTCATGGCTTATCAAAGTAGCACCTCATTCTTGCATGTATTGGTCATGTCTTAGTGGGTTTTTGGCCATCATTTGGCATGCCATGATTCTATTTTTGGCTAGTCTGGTAGCCTCTCATATGCTTCACATGCTTGTAGTGTAAATCATGTTTACTAGCTTGAATTGCATGATGTTTTGGCCCTCTATTCTAGCATATTTTGGCCTTGATCCAAACTGATTTTGTTCATATTTTGGGCTGCCTTAGCTCTGTTTTGAGGCCTCTTGGTCAAATGATGCTTTCCATGCATGCTTTTAGTTTAATAGCCTTGCCTAGCTTTAAGTTTTGAGGTCTCTTGCATGCTTAAATTGAGGTATTTGCACATTTCGGCATTATGAGGAATGTTATTTCAGAGTTTATTTCTTGGCCATATTCTTATGTTTGTCACTCTTTCAATGTGCTTGAGAGTTGCATCATTATACCCCATTTGTGAGCCATTGCATGAGCTTCATTTTTGTGCCTTTCAAGCCATCATCTTAGTTCACTTTTGCCCCTATTCTGGCCTGCATATGGTCTTTTTGGAGTTGGTTTGGCCATTTGAGCATTGCCTTGCATGCCTATAATGTAATACACTTCACTAGTTTCGTTGCTTGAGCCATTCGACATGCATTGTGTGAGTTGTTTACATCATTTGGAGTCATTTTGTATGCCATTTCAGAGTTGGAACATGTGTTCTTGCAATCCATATTTCATCCTTTTCAATGCGTTTCGAAAGTTGTGTTTTATGCCCTAGGCTTGGGGCCATTGCATTGGGCATGTTTACATAAGTTTTGGAGCCTTGTTTTCATCATTATTGGCCACTGATTTGGGTGTGGCTGAGGCCCATCCATTTTGGTTTAAGTCCATTTTGCATTGAGTATGTCATTGTAGTTCATAGCATTGAGTATGTCACGTTGTCGCATGATTGATCATTGTATTGTGCATGCCTTGTTCATCTCATTGTGTATATTAGTTCCATGTGCATTGTGTATGCTAGTGTCATGAGCATTATGCATGCCATGTAGCTTATAGCATTATGTATGCTAGTTACATGTTTGCATGTTATCCCTTGCATGTTTGCATCACTTAGTTGCATTGAATTAGGATTGCATGCTAGAGTTGCATTTGTGCTTGCCATGTTTGTTGCATTGTGTTTGGGATGGGAGTTAGTCCGAACACGGGAAACGAGGGACGTCTCGTACTCAAAGTGACGAAACGTGCCTCGATTCCCGGTCACCAGCACTCTTGACTTCCCATGATGGAGTTGTTGGCTTTAGGTGCTTGTATGTGCATTCATTTCACATCGAGTCGTGCAATTTGGTTCCTCGGCTATCATGCGTCAAAATGCGTGATTGGTGGCCTGAGGGTCGAGGACTACACTCCATTGAGCTTATGCAATGATGGGGAGAGTGGTCGTGCACACATGTGTTGCAAATACTTTGTCGTGCCTCTCTTTTTCCCTTTGTTGCAGAAAACCAGAAACCAGGAGAGGAAACTGGTCGGCCGACCAGATTTTGTGGTTGGCCGACCACTTTTTCTGGTTTTTCACCACAAAAGTGGTCAGCAGGTGGTCTCCAAGGCCAATAGCTGGTCGGCAGCCCTCCCACAGATTCCCAGGGTGGAGTTTCATCTCTCTGGAGCTTTGTGCAAGTTTTTGAAATCAATTGCAAACAAAGGCGAGTTGGGGCATTGTGAGGGATTTCCGAACAAGGCAATTCAAGCATGCATGCATCCTTGTCATTCAAAGCAGAGCTAAGGCAGCCCACATTCATTTAGTTTGCATGCTCATTTAGATTGCTTACTTAGTTAATGTTGTGTCATAATTAGCTGTAGCTTATTATTCATTTCGTTGTGTAATAACTAGTTTAATTAGATTAGCTTAAATTAGCTAGTTGGTTCTGTATTATTCATTCGGACCCTCCGTCGAGAGGGCCAACTGTTGTAATAAGTGTGCGAGTGTGTGATGCATGTCTTCCAACCCCACGTCTTTCTCCCTTTTATTTACCAGCTTAAGCTGGTTAGTCGTAGGACATGTTTTAATTAGCATCCTTATGTTCGCATGTTTGCATCCATTCATCTGTCTTGCATGCACCAGGCTCGGCGCATCATACTAACTGCATTGTATTTCAATTCCGAGTTGAATACATGTATCAAGTTGCATTTCACATGACATTTTAGAATAGCCGAGCCTATCTTAGTTGCATTTTACATGTGTGGCATTAGCCATCTTAACATGAACTAGGATCATGCATTGATTACTAACTAGTTTCTGTGTTGGCTTGGAGTACCCGGTGAGTGTTTATGCTTTAGCATCCTTGCATATGTATGAGTGACTGCCATGATAGCATACTTACCATGAAGCTAACTGCTTATGTGATATAACTGCCTGAATGCCTGTGGGTGAAGGTTGGATTATTTAAATTGGAACAATTCATTGATTGCGAGTTTTAAAACCCACTCGAGAGTGGCAAATCACCATGTTTTCTAAGCCCACTTGAGGGTGGCAAAATCCACATTTTAGCCTACTTGCGAGTAGCAAACCGCATTCAAAAACAAACATGAGATGTTTTGTCCCAACTTAGACGATTCAGTCTATACTTGTATGTTGTGCGCATCACGTAGCAATTCTAGGCTAATAAACCGAAGTAAGAGCACATATATTTTCAAAAACAAGATATCATATTTAGTAGTGGCCGATCTTTGATCGGGCGAGCGGGGGTGCTCATTGCATGACCTTCCCCTCTCGTACCCAAGTTCCCGAGCCGAGGCAACTTTGGTGATGATGGACACGTGGCCTTAGGCACGGGTCAGGGTTTCCTAAATTCTCCTAAAATAAAATATTTAGGTGGCGACTCTGTATCTGGCAAAGCAGTCCATGTTTGGCACTTCTTTCTAAAAATCAGTTTTTCAAAACGATTTGCCGGATTTGGACTCTTTGGTGATTTATCGATCTTGCATTGCACTTTGTGAGATCAGATTCAGAACCGTGACATTGAGTCCGAACTGTAGTAAGCTCCAATGAACAAAACGGGATTTTCCTGGGACGTTCGAGGACGTCTACAGAATCCTTTTACCCACTGTGTTTGATATATCTTACACTACCTATGATAAGCATATCATCCACATAAAGATATACTATAACATAACCGTTATTTGTGTTTTTAATATAAAAACATTTGTCACATTCATTAATTTTAAATCCATTGGACATCATTGCTTTGTCAAATTTCTCATGCCATTGCTTTGGCACTTGTTTTAAACCATATAATGATTTAACCAATTTACATACTTTCTTTTCTTTTCCTGGAACAGAAAATCCTTCTAGTTGTTCCATGTAAATTTCTTCATCTAACTCACCATTTAAGAAAGCTATTTTAACATCCATCTAATGAATTTCTAGATTGTACAAAGATACAATAACAATTAGCATTCTAATAGATGTTATTCTAGTAACTGATGAGTATGTGTCAAAATAATCAAGACCTTCTTTTTGTCTAAATCCTTTGACCACAAGTCTTGCCTTATATTTGTCAACTAATCCATCCGCTTTCATTTTTCTCTTGAAAATCCACTTATACTCAAGAGGTTTACAACCTGGTAGTAAATTCACCAATTCCCAAGTGTGATCTTTCAAGATAGATTCAACTTCGCTATTTACAACCTCTTTCGATAAAGGAGCTTCAGGACTGGACATAGCTTCTTTAAAAGTTAAAGACTCATTTTTTAACAAAAATATTAGAAAATCTGAACCAAAAGATTTTGAAGTTCTAGCACGCTTACTATGCCTAGGTTCTACTTCCTCATTTTGATCTATCTCTTACTCTTGTTCTTGATCTTGTTCTTGATCATGTTCTTGATCATGACTAATAATAGCATCATAAGATCTTTTATTAGTACTAGTCTCTTATTCAGTTTTATTTCGAAATACATGTTCAAAGAATGATGCATTCTGAGATTCAATAATAGTATTTACATGCATTTCGGAATGTTCTGACTTATGAATCAAAAACCAATATGCACTACTATTCTTAGCATAACCAATGAATATGCAATCAATAGTTTTAGGACCTACCTTAGTCTTTTTAGGACTAGAAATAGCCACTTTAACCAAACACTCCCACACTTTTAAGTATTTGTAGGATGGTACTCCCTCATGCCGCATTTCATAAGGTGTTTGATTTAGTTTCTTTCGGGTACTTTATTAAGTATATAATTAGAAGAAAGTATTGCTTCCCCCCACAAGTTCTGAGGTAATCCAGAACTTATTAACATGGTATTCATCATTTCTTTTAAAGTCCTATTTTTCCTTTCAACAATTTCATTTTGCTGAGGTGAGTAAAGAGCGATGGTTTGATGAATTATTCCATGTTCTTTACAACATTCACCAAAATGTGATTCATATTCACCACCTCTATCACTTCTTAGTTTTTTAATTTTCTTACCAAGTTGATTTTCAATTTCATTCTTATATTGAATGAAAGTTTCCAAAGTTTCATCCTTAGTTCGAATTAAATAAATATAACTATATCTAGTATAGTCATCTATGAAAGTGATAAAATATTTTTTCTCACCTCTAGTTTGAATTGATTTAAAATCACAATGTCACTATGAATTAATTCAAGTGGCTCCGTACTTCATTCAATTGAATGAAAAATGAGTTTTAGTTAATTTTGCCTTAACACAAATTTCATATTTATGATTTAAATGAATGTCAAATGTAGGTAAACATTCCATATTAATTGATCTATGCAAGGATCCATAATTAACATGTCCTAGTCTACCATGTCATAAATTTGAAGACTCAAGCAAGTAAGAAGAAGATGTATTTTTATTAATAACAGATGGTACAATAGTCATTACATTTAGTTTGAAAAGGCCATCAGACATGTAACATTTTCTTACATATATCACATTCTTAGTAAGTACAAATTTATCACTCTCAAACACTAGCCTAAACCCATTTTTACTTAACAGAGATCCGGAGACTAGATTCTTGCGAATGTCTAGTACATGCAGCACATTGTTCAGAGTGAGTTCATTTCCAGATGTCATCTTTAGAATAATCTTTCCTTGCCCTTCAACTTTAGAAGTCGAGGAGTTGCCCGTAAAAAGTTGTTCGCCATTGTCCATTATAGAATAAGATGTGAACATCTTTTTATTGGCATAGATGTAGCGAGTAGCACCAGTGTCCACCCACCATTCTTTAGGATTTCCAACAAGATTTTCTTCGAAAACAACTGCAGAAAGATTTATGTCATCTAGACCATTGGAAATTTTGTCCACTTCGGTTATATTGGCTTGAGCAGGCTTCTTGCTTGATCTTCCTTTGCCTTTGCGCTTGCTACGACAATCTTTGGCCTAATGTCCCTCTTTGTCACAGATGTAACATTTGCCATTAAACTTATATTTCTTAGTTTCCCATCCTTTAGAGCCTTGTATGGAACTTTCTTCAGAATACTTCCGTTTCTTTGCTTTTGGAGCATGTTCCACCACATTTGCCTTACACTCCATTGGATGCTTACCAACCCGTTTTTCAGAATTGCGATTGTCCTCCTCAATCCTCAAACGCACAATCAATTCCTCCAGAGTCATTTCTTTGCACTTGTGTTTGAGGTAGTTCTTGAATTCCTTCCAGCCTTGTGGTAATTTTTTAATTAAGGCAGCAACTTGGAAGGATTCACTGAGAGACATGCATTCTGCATGAATGTCATGCAGAATAAGTTGGAGATCTTGAACTTGGTTGATTACAGTCTTAGAATCAACCATTACAAAATCTAGAAATTTGCCAACCACAAATTGCTTTGAGCTAGCATCTTCTGTTTTGTACTTTTTCTCCAAAGACTCCCAAAGTTCCTTTGTCATCTTGATAGAGCTGTAGATGTTGTGTAATGTGTTATCAATTCCATTCAAGATGTAGTTCCGGCAAAGAAAATTAGCATATTTCCAAGCATCGATCGCAGCAACAACTTGCCAGTCTCTTTCATCCTCTTTCAGAGTATAAGCATTCTCACGAAAAAAACGAGCCAAGTTCAGAGCAGTAAAATATAACAGCATTTTCTGCTGCCATCTTTTAAAATTAGTTCCTAAGAACTTCTCTGGATTTTCACCATGATTGACTGGTACAATTCCAATAGGAGGAGAGGTAGGAGCAATTGCAGCCACCATACCAGTACTTGTTTGTGTTAGTCCCAAGGTTATTCAACTTTAAATGCTTATTGATTTTGATTATTGACAAATATTTAAAATTCATTTTATTATTCATGTTTTCAAAATAATAGTATACAAATTGTGCTTTAATGTTTCTAGAAGATTTATGATTCTAGAATGTTGTTTTTCAATGGTTTTTAACCCCTCAAAACATGAGATTAGCACTTGTTTGCAAAATTCTATTTATGCTTGAAACAGGTCTAAGGGTCGACACCAAAATAGCAAAGGTCCACACCAGAGTGAAGCTCAAAATGCCTAAGTGTTTTAGAAGCAAGGGTCGACACCAAGACAGCAAGGGTCGACACTAAATTTTAGAATGCATTCCAGAAGCAAAGGTCGGCACCAAGAACAATAAGGGTCGATACTAAATTTCAGAATGCAATCCAGCAGCAAGGGTTGACACCAAGAACAGTAAGGGTCAACACTAAATTTCATAATGCAACCCAATAGCAAGGGTTGACACCAAGAATTATAGCGGTAGACACCAAGAACACCTGAAACAAAACTCAGAGAAGAAAAGAAGAGCAAAGGGTCGACACCCAAGTTGTAGGATTCAACACCCGTAAAGTCTGGGTTTCAAAAATACAACTGCCAAATTTGATCTATACTGACATAGCCGCTTTCTCAGTCACTTTTTCATAATTATGTGCAAAGTATGTCATATTTTTCTAACCCCAGAGTAGATCTTCTAGCATCATATCTTCTTCATGAAGTTCACTTATGAGATTGGGCATTAAATTAAAGCCTATGCATTTAATGAACCTTCTCTTCCCAAGACCTGCCTATAGTTTGCCTTCTCCATACTCTGATCAAACCCAGTTGGAAGATATCTTCCATGATTTGCTCCAATGGCTAGAATATGTGCCTCTACCTCTCTCCAACAGTTAGAAGCCGTTAATGCTATAAAGAAGAAGCTCTCATTGTTCGAAAACAACAAACCTAAAGCATTCAAGAGCAATCAAGAGCCTTTACTATACTCCATTATACTACCATTTTGACATCTGAGTGAGTCTTAAATTATCTATGAGCCTACTATTTCATATAAATCTTTTGAGAGAGAATAGTTGTAAAAGAGAACAGTTGTACCTCTTGTTATTGTTCCTTATTTTCTAAGTGAAACACTTGTAAAATGAGGCATTTAGTTGAGAGGTTCTCAACAGATTGAAGTAAGTCCTTTGTAAAATTCCACAAGCTAGGTGAAGCTTGGTGGTCCATTGATTCTTATTGAAGAAATTCTCAATGAGGTCTCTTAAGGAGTAGACGTACGCCGGTGAGCCGAGCCACTATAAATCTTTGTGTCAAGCTTTTCTTTCCTTTCCTTTTATTTTCTGTGTACTTATTAATTTTCTGCTGCATTTAATCTCTTAGTCTTTGAAATCTATTTTCTGGCCAAATTTTTAGTTACCCAATTCACCCCTTATCTTGGGTTGCTTTCATGAATAACAGTTTGAACATTCGTATCAGTAGCCATGAATTCTCAATTACAAAACAAAATTAGAATTAGAATTTTATACTACACAGAAAATTAAACCAAAAACACATAATTTAATTCTGTAAAAATAAAAGAAACAAAAATTGTAACTTTTATTTCTAATTAATTTTAAAATAAAAATATTTATTTAAATAAATTAATTCCACATAGAAAAATATTTCTATAACACTTCAAAATTAAAATACTAAAAACAAAATTTTAATTAATGAAAACTCAGAAATTATTTCTGAAAATCAAAATTAATTTCTGACCAACTTCACAAATAAATATCCTGAATTGTTAATGACTACCAGTATATTACTACTAGTTGTCAAAGAAAATAAACAGTATATTACTACTATTTCTCAAACAGTATATTACTACTATTTGTTTTTTCAACCAAAATATTGTTTTTGTAAAATCACATAAAATAATTTATGTAAGAAGAAAAGGAAACAAACGAAAATTTCTGTATAAACAGAATAATTCAAGTCTGTCTTAATATTGTTAGAACAATCTTCTGTGTAAAATATATAATTTGAAACCAAATCAAACAAATAAAAATAAATTACTTACATAATTTATTTATCGAACCGAAAAAGTACAAAAGATCATGTCGAGTGCGTGACACTCTGTCCTTAAGACAGATTCGCCTCGCTTCGGTGCCTATAGATAAATGGCATCTATCTCCTAGGATACAATGACGTACACAGATTGTAGTAGCACAGTGAACAAAACATATGTTCTTTACTCTCTGAATTTTTTCTAAGAACTAGTATAAAGAACAATGCACACAAAGAGCAAAATCGAGAAAAGAAGAATTTTCTGGATGTCAAAATCTGCTGGAAATTATCACTATTTATAGGCAAACTGGTGACCTTCAGATTTGTTCAAACAGGAATGATCTTGAACTGAACAGGTGCAAAAAACCTGAACAAATACAATTTGAAATTTGAACAGATCTACTGGCTGTTTTATAACTACTGGGCAGTTTTATAACTGTTAAACAACAATTTGAACCTACTAGTATTGGACCATAAAGGCACTGTATGGATAGGAAAAATTGAATTCAAATTTGGCAGAAAATTTGAATTAATTTCGTTCAGAATAAATAATTTTCCCACAAGAATTTTTGGAAACAATTCAAATAAATTTTGTCCAAAAAATTAATATTAGAACCGACCTGACCCACAACCTACACCCACACCCAGCACGGGTCGGTCGGACGGCAGCGCACACCTGTGTGTGTAGTGGTTTGAGCCAATGTTCACTTTGTCCATAACTCCTCCCTTCTACAAACTTGGGGTGCTCCTTGGGACCCAACCCAAGTGTTACTACCTAGAACTTATATACACACATAAGTTCTCTTAAGTTTTCAATGTGGGACAAACCTTACAAGGAAACCCACATTTTATTCTTCAATTATCCATTCCATGAACCCAAAAACATCGTCAACTTCTCATTCACTCATAAATGGTTTTGACGCACCGTCTTCACCGTGTGACTTGCCATGCGGCAAGGAACACGTCACCTCTTTGGACTCACCCCAAAAGACGTTTAGGACCCACTCAAGTTTGGGCTTAAAGTTGGCCCAAAATAAGCCTATAAAACCATAATTCCAACACTTCTGGCGACATTTTTCCAACCATTTTTTAACAAAATAATGTTCATCTCCACCACATCACTACTCACCACCTACTTAGATCTGGTAGCAACAACACACACAGAGAGAGAGAGAGAGAGAGAGAGAGAGAGAGAATAGAAAGAGTTGATGAGGAAAAATAAATCTTAAAAAAAATGTTCACATCAATTTTTACCATCATGGATCAATACACGATTAATAAAAAATCAAAGATACATTCATTGATAAATTTATCATTGAGTGATTTGTAGAAAAATTATAGACACCAAATCTGGTTTATCCACTCATTCATGCTTACATTCACTTACTTGCAAGACACCCCCCTCTTATACATATATACAAAATAAGATGGATTGATAAATTTATCACAGTTAAATAAATTTGCAGCAAATCTATTTTGAGAAATAAAAGGACAAAGAGAGACACATAGAGGAGAGATGATGAGCGAGATCTAAAAAAATACTATTGTTTGGAGTCATTTGAAGTCGATTTCACCGTTAAAACAACTACATCGGTGTAGACTAGAACTAGATTGGTGGATCAGCGACGATAAAGTAGTGATTGGGGACGTAGATTGTAGATCGGTAACAGTAGAGTGTAGATCGGTGATGGTGGAAGTGGTTAGTGAACATTGGTGGTGGATCAGAGATGGTGGATTGTAGATTAGTGGTGGTAGCCAATAAATGACGACAATGGACAGTGACAATGGTGTGGCTAATGGACGATGGTGGTCGCAACAGTAACGGTGGTGGTGGGCAGAAAAAGAAGAAGAAGAGAAAGTAGAAGAGAATATGAAAGAACTTGATGGATGATAATTTAATGAGGACAACATAGATATTTTAGGAGTTATTGGTGTATTCAAAAAGTCAATAGACTTGTAGGTATTTAAGTCTCCTAAATGAGACTAACTAGAAAACTTATTTATATGATATTAAATTATTCTACTCTGATAATGTGGTGATACTGCATACACTAATTAATGTACACACTAGTGTACCAACTAGTATTATGTCATTATTACTGACCCCGCCTATTATACAAATTATAACTACTCAAAATCTCTAAAATTATATCACATCATCTGTTAGTATACTAATTAGTACATTAATTAGTACATGTAACATTATTCGTGATAATGTAGGCCTTACCTTATTTTTTCTCGAATCAATGATTTTATTAGAATAAATGAGAAATTTGTCCAATTCAAAAATAGTAAGGCCCATATTTTTTATTTTGGGGGTACAAACCAAAATAATCTTTGTTCACTCCATACAAAATTGTTCTGTTGTGACATTTTTATTTAATCAATCTGCTGACAAGTGCCCTAAGAACGTTGGTCAAGATGTAATAAATATAGTTAGATGTATGAAAAAAAAAAAATTCATAATAAATGCACACAGATGTTTAGGGGAAAAAAAATCATTATTTATTTCTACCATTTTAATATTAATCATGAATGCTTACTATACATTTTTGAAAGACTGTTTTAACCTACCTTTATCCTTTGTTAAAAATAAAAAAAAAATAAAAAAAACAAAAAAAAAAAAGTTATTTCTATTGAAAATATGAAGTGATCCTTTAATTTTTTATTTTTTATCTTTTTTTTTTTTGGTCTCTTTTACTTTATAAATTCATTTTTTATTTGACTTCAATAAACTCAATGGTTAATTTTTTTTCAAACAAAGTATTAAGAAAATAAATATTCAAGATAAAAATTAATTTTGATATGAAAAATAAGTTTAATATAATTGCTAATAATTTTTTTTCTTATAAAAAAAAAAAAAAAGACTTATTCTTTTCGGTTCAAAATTAATAAACATATTCTCTTTCAAGGTTAAATGAAAAGTTAGATTTGATGTGTAAAAAAAATTAGTAACAATAGATGGAAATTTATTTTATTTTTTTAATTAGATTAAATGAAAAGTTAAGTAAAGTTATTTTTGTAATTTGCAATATTATTAACTTGTTTTAAATTGAGTGTTGCTATTAGCACTCCATTAATTATTTTGGAACCCTCTTTTTTAGACTTTTTTTAAAAAGACATCAATAATTTTGAGATATCCTATCTCACAATTAAGCCACACACCCACTACATCATGAATTAGGGTTTATGAGAGCACCCACCTCCATCACTACCCATCCATCTTCCCCAAATCTAACCTTAAAAACCTACCCACCCTCAAAACCTTGAAAATTCTTTGGCAGTAATATTCTGACGGTAACAATGACAACTATTTGATTACATACACTTCTCCATTAATGACAATAAGTGAAAGTTTTTTCGACAATCACAACTCCATGAGACAAGAGGAGTACAACAATAAAACTCAAAAGAAGTTCATAGCTTCGATAGTATTCTTAGCTCAGAGAAGATTGGTCTTATAAGGGCAAGTTTCTTGAAAAAAAAATAGCAAAACTAATAAAAATTGTTTGTCATTTTTTTGGGACTGAACTCCTGAATATATGACTGCATTCGAAAACAAAGGCGCAAATATTGTTTATTGGTTCAAGAACAGGTAACTGAATATTTCTTATTTGTTCGGGAACATATAACTGAAGTAGCAGCAAAAGTAGGCAAATAAAGAAGGTCAAGCCCCCGACTAACCCAAGGGTCGACTGGTGGGTGAAATCCTGTCTAGTTTTGCTCACACTGAGAGCATACAAGTATAGTGAGACCATGGATAAATGAAAAAAAAAACCAATCAAAGAATTATGAAAGTAGATTGTGTTGTGTGTGTGAAAAGAGATAATAGGAAGAAAAAAAAAATCAAACAGATTGATAAAGCTTATAATGAAGCAGAAAAAAAATTTCTTAATCACCACAAATGTTTTCTACTTCTTTTGGGAGGTTCTACCATCGTGGGTTTTGTTAGGGTTTTGCGCAAGAAGCTTTTTGGGGTGTGGGGATGTGCATTTGAATAGGTGGAATGTTTATAAGGATACTTTTGGTATTATTTGAGAGGAGAAAATTTTTTTAAAAATATTTTACAATTTATAAATGGGACTCTAAAATAATAAAAATCCAAAATAATTGATAAAGTGTTAATAGCAACACCCTTTAAGTTTTATCACTTTGAATGTTAGTTCAAAAACTTTATTAGTGAGCTCTTAAACAATAACAATCGTTTATTGTACACACGTACCCTCGGGGCACTGGGTAGCATTTGTAATTAGATTTTGTTAATAAGTATTCTTAGGAATAAATTATTCAATATTTCTAGAGCGTCATGTGTTTATATTTTCTTACTAATCATCGTATATTATGTTTCTTCATGTTCCTCAATCAACCAACACAAAATTATAAAATTTATTTTTTCCACTAATCACAACACCTTGAAGCACCATATAACCATACTCTACGAGCACCCAATAACCACTCATCCTTAGGATATTAGTTAAGGTTGTATTAAATGAAACCAACTACCTCCACTAATATAGAATTTAGAAAAAATAATGAATGTGTGATTAGGAAGAATTTTTTTCTTTTTTTTTAAAAAAAATCGTAATATGATGAAATATCCTTTCTTTTGAGTCAATTTTTATTTTTATTTTTATTTTTATTTTTTACTTTTTAGGTCATTTTTTTTTTATGTTTGGTTGAAAAGATAATATTTTATTTATTTATTTATTTTTACATTTTTTATTTCAAAATTATTAATTAAACTTATATAATTTAACTTATCTACCATAACGTTTTCAATGAATAAATTTTATTTTTCAAAATTATTAATTAAACTTATGTAATTTAACTTGTCTACCAAAACGTTTTCCATGAATAACATAAAAAATGTTTTTTTAAGTCCCACAAACAATGTTTAAGTAATAACATACAGAATGCCATTAGGGTTTAACTTCTTTCAAATTGTCATTTCAACTTGAGAGAGTGTTTACCGATTTCAGTGATCTGAACCATTTACTTTTTAGAACTCGTTAAGTAGAATATTTATGCAAAAAATCAAAATGATTGGACATTAGTAGTTATGTGTTTGAATCATATTTGTTTAAAAACAATAGACGAAAAATATAATTTCAAAAATAACCATTCATTTTTTATAATATAAATTTGATTCAAACAATAGTTACCGATATTCGATCATCTTATTTTTTACATAAATATTTCACTTAACAATTCCTAAAAATGAATGGTTCGAATCACTGAAATCAGTCCCAAAATAGACTTACTAAATCTAAATCCTCTTTTAAGTTGAGATGACCAATATGAAAAAAGCCCAATTCTTAAAATAAGTCCTTAATATTTTAAATAAAAAAACTAAGGATGATTCTATTTGTACCTAAAAAAGTAAGTGTAAATTACCCATAAGTCCTTTTTGAAAAATGTGTATTTTAGTTAATTCCAAAACCTTTTAGATAGACCCAAAAGTCCTATACCCATTTATCTTATCCTTTTTCCCTACACCTTGCTTCTTCTTTTTATCTCTCTTTCTTTGATATTGCCGCCGATGACGACAATGATGACAACCACGATCACGACCACTACCACGACTTCCTTCTTTTCTTTCTCTTTCTACTCTATAGTCATCGGTAATCGGCAACCATCATTGATTGGGGTTCACGGGCAACCACCGAGTACTAACTCCTTACTTCATGCTCATTGACGGTGAAAGAGATGAATTTCTGACAAAGAAGATGTGTAGATCTACATTAAATTCGACTAGATCTAAACCAAAAAATAGTTGTCAAAGTACAAGCGTCTCTTTATATCTGTCTCTTCCTTTCGATCTCTCAGTTTTAATATTTTTCTGTACTACACACTTCTATTTTCCAGTTATAATAGAGAAGATTTTCAAGTTTTGAACAAATTATTTTTTAGTTTTACTTACAGGCGGTGAAAACTATAAAATTTACAGTTTCAATTTTTTTGGTGCTGAAATGAATCATTCTTTAAAACTATAAAATTTTTCAATTTCATAACTTTCTTTAGAACTGTAAAATTTTGCAATTTCATAACATATTTTTTAATTTGATTAATAAGGATAAATACTTAATAGAATCATACTTTGAAACTGTAATATTTTACAGTTTCAAAACTTGTTTTTCAGTTTGATCAAGTGAAAATTATTTGCTTAAACCCTACAAAAATTGAAAATAACATACGTTTTTTTTTTTTCAATTGTTGTTGTTTGTTGTTCTTAGGTTTTTTTTCTTCTTTCTGTTTATCAATATTTAGCACATTTTGCTATGTTTTTTTTCACTTTAATTTCTCAATTTACTCTTTTTCTTCTTTTTTTTCCGGCAATATTCTAGACATCCCGATGAGTTTCTGGCGATATTCTTGACATACAGCGAACATTCTAGACATTCTTATGACTTCCAATGACGTTCAAAATATTCCGGTGATACTCCAGCAAATTTCCGGTAATGTTCCGGCAACTTCCCGGTGATATTGAACATTCCAGCAAGTTCCCAATAACCATCTAACAAAAGTTCGGCGGTAGTGAGATGTAACAGTGTCTTTAAAGAAAAAAACTTAAATAGGACTTTTTTTTATAACAATTAAAAATATATATGACTAATTGGTGCAAGTGTTTTATTTTGGGATTAGGTAGATTTTGAACTTTGTGTATGAGACTTATCAGTAAGTTTCCCTAACTTTGTACGTCTAATTAAAATTTTAGTTTTTATTATATCCTAATGTAAATTTACTAATAAGGACAATACATATTAAATCTTAAAATAAAAACAATACACATTAAATCTCATGGTACACTTAATCACTTATACGTTTTTTTCATATTTAAGTCTCTTCATCTTCTTTTCCCAGTTTTAATTATTTTCTCTTATCTTCTTTCTTACTCCAAAACTCTAATCCACCGTATCAAAACTCACTATTATCATCAATAACTCATTATTATTATTAATATTACTATTTCTTATTATATTTTTACTTGTAAATGAAAAAAGTTTAAATAAAATCCAACAATAGAATCAACAAATGAGCATTCAACTAACAAAATGACAAGATCAGCCTATGGTGATAACAACTCAACCAAACACTCTTCACTTTTAATTCGTATAGATAAATGCTATACATACAAATACGTATAGACCCATGCATAGATAAACACACACATGTGCTGACACATGTAATCAAGTTCTAGATACATATATATACACACTTGCAGACTATCAAAATATGTAATCGATGCTTAAGAGTTTTTCAAAATAGTGTAATTTAGAGTCAGTGTTGTGTCAATAAAATTTCTTTTCTTGAATGGATTTGTTTATTATTTGGGTCTACCACAAATTATAATTTAAACTTAAAGAGTAATTTGTGGAAAATATAAGGTGTATCAAGAATAAATTATAACCTTAAATAATTTAATAAAAAATACTAAAAATTAATTTTTTAGGGTGCAAATAGAATCCCCAAAATTAACTTGTTTTGATTTTCCATCTAAGTAACGAGTATATGATAACTTTAAAATCCGTTAGAGTAATATCATGAACCCGTTAGAGCAAAAATTACCAAAAATTTGTGCTACTTGTAATTTTTTTTTTTTTATAGCAAAATCCATGGTTAATAAGTTTTATAAACTCATGCATAGGTTTTAATTTTTTATTTTTGATTTTAATAGCTTCATAATTATAAAAATATCTAAAATGCTTGCCAAAACAAAGAAATTAAATTTAAAATATTTTTTGATGTTTATATTTTGCAAAATAAATTATAAATTAACTTGACAAAAAATTAAAAAATAATACAATATGTGTGCATGGTACAAGTCCAATATATGCATGGTGCAACTCTAACTTATGCATAGTTGCAAGTCTAATCTGTGTGTAATGCATGTCTAGCATATGTATTAGTGCAAGTTCAATCCATGTCTTGTATGAGTCCAATATATATCTAGCACAAGTAACAAATGTGACAACCATATAATTTTTAAATATATAATAATTATAATTTATACAATTTTTAAATTATGTTTTGATATTAAATTGTTAAAAAAATTGGATATATGAATTACTTTTATTTTAATATGAGAGATAGAAGGAAGGAACATTCGATAAATAAATAATAAAAAAAAAGTAAATATTGGACTTGCACCTATGCATGGGTTAGATTTGTACCACGCATATATTGGACTTGCATTCGAACACAAATAGGACTTACATCCTTGCACAAATTGGATTTGCACCCTCACACATGTTGTATTATTTTTTAATGCTATTTTTTTTTTTTTTTTTGTCAAACTAATTTATAATTTATTTGGAAAAAATAAACATAAAAAATTATTTTCACCTCATAAAAGGTATAGAATCTTATGAAAATTGTTAGGGTTGAGTATAAAAATCAAAAAAATCTCATATCAGTATGATCCAGACCAAACCGCACTGTTTGATTTAGTTTTTTTAATGTATGGTTCGGTCCTATTTCTTAAAATAGGTGAATTATACTTCACGGTTTGTTTTGTGGTTTTATATTTATGGTTCCAGTTTGGAACCGAACAAAAACATTTAAATATATACATATATATAATTTGTTATTTATAGTATACACTCAAGTATTTTATTAGCAACTCCAAGGGAGGAGGTAAAAGGACTATATGAGGCATTTTTGCTAGTGAAGTTGTTTTGATTTTCCTCCAAGGTGCTTTGCATCACAAGAGGCATTTTGTCTAATTTCATTTTGGCTCTTTACAAATGGCTAGCATTTATTGCTAAGCAAAAGGTCTTCCCACCATTTTGCCTATATCTACTTGCTACCTCCATCTTTGTTGCTTCTATACTTGCTCCATATTTTTTGTTTCTTCTTTGCTCCAGCCCATTTGATTGTTTGAAAATATTATCGCTAAAAAAATATAATCGTGTAAAAATATTATTTAAAAAATTAATTTAATAATATATTTTTAAAAAATAAATATTTATAAATGTCTGTCAGCAACTGCGTTAGCACTAGGTGTATATGCAATAGGAAAATGTTTTGTAGCTCGAAACTTTTCCCCTCGAATCCCTGACGGCCCAAAATGACGTCGTTTTGGGCAGTTTTTTTTTTTTTCTTCCTCTTTATGTCTGAAACAGAGAGAGCAAAGAGAAGAGAGAAGAAAAGGAAGAGAAAGAGAGAAAGTGAAGATATGGGAAGAGGGAATGGAGAGAGAGAGAGGGGGTTCGATCGCCGCCCTCCGCCTCCGTTTCCGATCGTCGCAGCCCGCCGTCTCCACCTCCGATTGTGGGTTTGATTTGTTTCATGGATTTTGCTTGGGTTTGATTTGTTTCATGGATTTGGGTTTGATTTGTTTTTTTCAGATTTTTACATTTTTTTTTGTCTCTCTCTACTGTGTTGATGAAGATGTGATGGGTGGTTGATGAATTTTTTTTGTCCCTCTCTCTGCTGTGTTGATGAAGATGTGTTGGGTGTTGGGTGGTGGGTGGCTAATGATGATGATTCTCTCTCTCTCTCTCTCTCTCTCTCTCTCTCTCTCTCTCTCTCTCTCTACTACCCTCCTCTTCTCTTCTTTCTTCTTCTTTCTTCTTCTTCTTCTTCTTCTTTTTTGATTTTTCTTCTTCTGTCCAAAAAAAAAAAAATCAAAACGATGAAACGACGTCATTTTGATTTCAGGCCAAATTCGAGCTCAAACAATTCGAGCTATGTAGCATAACTGTATGCAATATGTCATGAAAAAGATTATATTTTTTATTTATGTTTACAGTATTTTTATTTTAAAAATTAATTAAGTTTGTTTTATTAGTGAGGTAAAATAAAGAGTATGATTAGAATACATACTAACTAAACTAGTTAATCAAAATAAAGAGAATACTTTTCGTATACTTTTACAAGGCATTTTTGCCTAACAGCCTTGGAGGTGCTCCAAGGAAGGAGACAAAAGGGTTATATGAGGCATTTTTGCCTAACAGCCTTGGACTTGCTCCAAGGGAGGAGACAAAAGGGTTATATGAGGCATTTTTGCTTTATTTTTGCTTTATTTTTGTCCTCCTCCAAAGAACTTTGCATCACAAGAGGCATTTTGTCCATTTTCATTTTGACTCTCCACAAGTAGCTAGCATCCAATGCTAGGCAAAAGGTATTCCTGCTGTTTTGGCCATATCTACTTGCTACCTCCATCTTTTTGCATTTTTGCTTGCTTCATATGTGTTGTTTGTTCTTTGCTCCAGCCAATTTGATCGTTTGAAAATGTTACCGTTAAAAGAATATGATTGTTTAAGAATATAATGCATAAAAATATTTTTAAAAAATCATTTAATAATATATTTAAAATAAATAAATATTTATAAATGCTACGCCAACAACCACGTCAACAATAGGTGCATATACAACATGTCATAAATCAAATTATATTTTTTTTACTTATGTTTATAGTATTTTTCTTTTAAAAAGTAGTTAAGTTAGTTTCATCGGTTAGCTAAAATAAATAGTATGGTTAGAGTACACACTAATTAAACTAGTTAGGTAAAATAAAAAGAGTATTTTTTCTGTGTACTTTTTTACAAAGCATTTTGCCTAGCACCATTAGAGTTACTCAACAAGTGTGTTCTTATGTAATAGTAGAACTAGTTCTAAACAATTATGTAAATAATTTTGTTTATAAAATGATAATATATTTCTTGATTTTTGAACAAGTTATGATTATATTATGAATATATAATAACAAAGTTAATGAAAACCATAATTCTAAACCGAATCCAACCACATTTTCATGAGTCCGTTTGGTTTGATTTGGTTCCATTCCAATGTTTTCCTAGTTCAATTTAGTTGCAAATTTTATGAAACCATAAGTAGTGGTTTGATCTTGGTTTACTTCAAAACTGAACCAAACCAAACTATGCTTACCCCTAAAAATTATGAATATTTTATATTTTTTTTGTCAAACTAGTTTTTAGTTAAAAAAATAGTTTGGTAAGAAAATTTAAATTATTATTTTAAAGATTTGTAATTTATATATTTTAATATTAGTCTCATTTTGAAGATATCATCAATATTTTTT
Source organism: Camellia oleifera (assembly GCA_022316695.1). Taxonomy (NCBI): domain Eukaryota; kingdom Viridiplantae; phylum Streptophyta; class Magnoliopsida; order Ericales; family Theaceae; genus Camellia; species Camellia oleifera. The sequence goes on along the minus strand of CM039310.1, from coordinate 45,382,399 downwards.
TAATGGTACTAATTTTATATTTTATAAAAATAAATTTTGTATATCATTTTAATTATATAATTTTTATTATAAATTATAATTATTTTTTAATTTATATATTTAATATTATTTTAAAAATATTGTTGATATTTGTTAATGGTATTAACTTTAAAAAAAATTAGGGAAATTTACCTATAAATCCCATCATGAGGAATGATGATCTATTTAGTCCCAAAATTTTTCTTATAAATCAATTAGTCCCATTAATTTTGGAAAAGTAGATTTAATATATTATTTTAAAATTAGATTTACGATTATACCTTTATTTCTATTATGTTTCCTTCTCTTTTTTCTTTTTTTTTTTTTTTTTGGTGCTAGAAATGTTTTTTTTTTTTTTTTATCAGCTTTTGTGCTAAAAATGTAATGTACACAATCTATGGAAATCAAATTTGGGATGAATTTTATATGAGAATATTTTTTATTTGAAAAATATTTTAAAACTAGTACAAAAATGACTTAAAATATGGGATGTTTCAAACATTCCAAAATGATGTGAGATTTTTCAAACATTTCAAAAGGAGTATAAAAACTTCTTAATAAACTTTGGGCAAATATATAATTTCAAACTGTAACACTTCAGTATAATACTTCAATGTAACACCCTAAAAAAATTCTTAATGTAGTTTTTTCAAATGTAACACTCCAATATAATATTCCAACAAAACTTCTTAGTGTAACACTCCAATGTAACCATAAAAAAATTTAAAAAAAAAAAAAAAAACTCATTGGTGTACTTTTCCTAAATGTAACACTCCAAAAAAACGATGTTGGATTCTTCAAACCATTCCAAAAGTATGTGGGATTCTTCAAACCAATCCAAAAAGAGTACAAATGTATAATTTCAAATTGTGAGTGTTACGTTTGGAAAAAGTACATTAAGGAATGTCTTAGTATTTTTGTGTGTGTTATGTTAGAGTGTTACATTTGAGATTACATTGATTAGAGTGTTATGGTTGAGAAAATTACACTAAAAAATTTTTTATGTGTGTTACATTGGAGTATTATATTTGAAAAAATGAGTTTTTTTGGAATGCTACGTTGTTGTGTTTGGAAAAATTACACCAAAGAGTTTTTTTAGTGTGTTACGTTATTAGAGTGTTACATTTTTGTTTGTAATGTGAGATTTCTTCCAAAATGAGAAAAAATCCAAAACCTCTATATTGTGGAATGTCCAAATGTGTAATTTTACATTTAGATAAACTCACTTTTATCTCTAGAAAATTAAACTCAAACATGTAAGTAACTATCCTTTTGTGTAATTTTCACTTTAATGGGACCTTTGGGTTCATAAGAAAAGGAATGACTAAACCATTTATAAGATCACATTTTGAAATTTATTCGTGCTTTACCCTAAAAATTATATACATTTATTAAAATAAAAGGAAAATGCTATAAACCCTTGTTACAAAAATCTAGTTAGGATCAAATTGATAGAGGAGATTAGACAGAACAACCAAAATTTCACACACAACAACAGATCAAGCAATTGTGGTTGGTGTCCTATACCTTAACAGTTAGGTTGCAATGTGAAGAAACAAGTTTGGATAAACTGAAATTTGATTGAAAAACAAGTAAACTTGCCACTTAATTACAAGAATTAAATTACAAGTTCAACGTACACAACAATTGACAGAGGAAAACTTGGCCACAAAAGTTGAACTACAAATAAAAATACTCCTAAGTAAATATTAAAAAAAAAAAAAATTACTGCTATCTAAGTTAAATTACTCATAATTTCACATGGGTTGTGAATTTGGTTGAAGATCTTTATGCCTTCGAATTTCTAGCCTTTATGCTACTGGCCCTGCTGTTTCTCTGTTGACACGTGTCCTACTATGAAGCAAATTACCTCCACTTCTTGCATAACTACCCATGATCTCCATACCGCTGGTAACTGCCTCTCTGTTGCGTTTTCTACTTTTTCTTGCAAACAAACCGTATGTCCTACATCACTTACATGCCTAACTTCATGGCTTGATACCTGGCCCATGTTTGGCCACGTCCCATTACACTATCAGATGAATCGATAGAAGAAACTGCTTCTGCTACTTCTACATCTTTAACTGTTTTACTTATGTCACTTGTTCTGCATTCTAGGACCCACATCCCACTATAAACTCGTGGTCTTCAACCCTAACATCCACTGGATCAACTCTCTGTTCGACAAAGAAAATAAATTTTAGTGCCAACAATGCCTTCCTCATTCGAGACAAAAGAATGTTTTTGTCTTGAATGAATATCATAAAGAAAACTTTAAAGTCTTGACACTTACTTATTTGGACATATTATAATAATGAATATTTAGGCCTATAACAGTAAACCCACATATCAAGGCCCAAATACTAAAATGAAACTCAGATGCTAGTAAAATTGACCCTAAGGGGCGAATTAAATAAGCCCAATTGTTAGTAACAAGCCCAATCTGTAATTAAATAGACCCAAACATTAGTAACAGGCCCAATAAACTGGCCCACCATAAACTATTTCAATGCCAGAATTTAAACCATCACTACTCTTAATTTCTCTGTTTTACTCTGTACTTCAACTCTTCAACCTCTCTGCTTCGAAACCCTCTGTTCACACCATTTCCATGGGGCCCAAATGAGCTCAAGGTAAAGGGAAAAAACAAACTAAATCTCTACCTGTGCAACGTTTCCCAACTGAGTTCCAGCAGTTACTCCGTTAACATATCTTCAATAACTGTATTATTCCATGCAGCAACAACTTTGCACAAGGGGAATTGGGTCCTACTTTCACTGCAACAATTCCTAACAAACTTATCCATTATTACCCTATTGCAGACACTAAAGTGATGCTTTTCTATAAAGCGAAGCTGGCTTGGTACCATTGGGACTCAAGTCCTAACCCTCTGTGCTCATGGAAAAAACCTAACCCTAACTGGAAATTATGGGTCTAGCGAATGATGGTGTATGGCATTGACCTCTAAAGGGCTTTAGGTATTTACTATGCCATCCGAGTATCAACCTTTGCCCTAGACATGGACAAATGGGCCATCAATGTTGCTGCTTGCTTTTGGTCTCTGTCATGCAACTCCCTCATCCTGAGGTGTGGTATGATTTCTCTCACCATTCTTGATGTTGTTCATTTAACTGGCCTTCCTACTTGTGGCCAACATATCAGTGCACTTTTAACTCCCAAGACACCTATGAAACTCGATACTGACCTTAGCTATGGAAAATTTCAAACCAAATATTAGCAGTTTGGTCTTGAACCCATAGATGAAGAGAGAACAGCTTTTTACTTATTGTGGCTTTCTCAATATTTCTTATGTGTCCCTGGTTTTAAAATTACCAAAGAATACTTAGCCCTTGCCACTTGCATTCAAGAAGGCATAGAACTGGCCTTTTCTCCTTTTCTGTTAGGCACCCTGTACAAAGGTCTTTTTTCTTTAGTTAATAAGGAGATTGATCATAACTGTGGCCCCTTTTGGCTTTTTCAAGCCTAGCTTTATGCCTATTTTCCTGAAATCATGTGTGACAACCCTCACTACTGTTTACTGATAAGGCCACCGATTAGTGCTAATCTATGATTAGGCATGTTAACTAACTAATTGACTGAGTATATTAGTCTAAACGCATTTCTATCTGTTTGACTGTTAATTGATCTGTTCATGTTTTATCTTTGAATTGCGAAATGAAGGCCTTATCGGCGGCTGAATCTAAAATTAATTAATGTTTTATGCTAATTAGAATTTATGTGGTTTTATGGCATATTTAATTTAAATTTGATTTGGTATGACTAACTTGGATCAAATGAAGCTAAATTACATTAGTTTGACTAATCACCAAATTGCCATTAGTGGGCCACTTTTTGTACCATTGTTTTCAACTCAATTCATATCATTTGAGCCACCATTATTCAGCCATCTGCCTAGAGCAAACCGTAGGAGAGAGTGAGAGAGGAGAAGTTTGGTTTCATTGAGAGAATTGCTTGAAGAACTTGGAGAATTGAAATGTAGATTGCACAATTGAGCCTCTAGATTTGAAATTGAGGAACCTAGGTAAGGATTTCATCCTTTTAATTGTGAAATCAAGTTAGTTCTTGCATGGTTCACGAGTCATAAGGGATCTAAGTCTAGAATTGGTTCTAACATGTTGAATTGTAGCTTAAATCTTGCATGCATGTTCATATTTTTGGTCTTGATCCATGAACTCGCCATGCTTTGAAGTCAAACATTGCATTTGATCTTGTTTTGTAGCATTGGTGTTCTTAGAAACCCATGCATGTGTTGAATTTGCATTGTTCTTCATGTTCATGAAAATTTCCTTTAATTTGTGTTGAATTGAACTACCTTTGGGCTTTGATTTCTCAAATTGATCTTCAAAACATGTTATACTATGAGTTTACATGAGTTTTCCAAAAAATTAGCCCAAGAGGTTTGGTTTTGATGCATTAAAAGTTGGTTTTGAGCTTGAGGTTCAAATCTAGAAATTCCAGATTTTGAACTCACGCTCAAGTGGGGAACTCCACACTCGAGCGTGAATACTAAGTTCATGCAGTACGCTCGAGCGAGAAAAGTGACGCTCGAGCGGGAAATGCGTGTATCCAGTACTTTGCCCACGTTTACAGTCCGCTCGAGCAAGGGAATGCACGCTCGAGCGAGGACTTGTGCCTCATGCTCAAGCGGGGATCGAGCGTCCGTCGAGCGTGAATTGCATGCATTCAATACTTTTGCATGATTTTACAGTCCGCTCGAGCGGGGAAAACCGCACTTGAGCGAAGCTCCTTTGTTCTGCATGTCCGCTCGAGCGTAGGAAGCCACGCTCGAGCGTAGACCCCTGTTTCAACAAATTTTGAAAAGTGTTTTAAAGTGCATCTTTGCATCCTCATTCCATCTTAGGCATTCTTAGGCCTAGTTTAGGGCATCTTAATGAGGGTATTGATGTAGAACCACACCGAGGCAAATTAGGGTTTAAGTTATTGCTTCCCAACTGTGTAGCTTAGTGTATGTTCATTCTGTAACTGTGTAGCGTTGGCATCCGAGAACGCTCTAGCTGCTTATAACCCAGTGCTCTGTGAGTAACAATGTTGTAAAGATATGTTCAACAATGATTATTTCCTAAACAATTAACTGTACTATTTTCTGAAGTATACTGTTTACTAAATGAATGTTTGTCCTATTTGCAAACTGTATTCGTGGCATCCTTAGCAATTACTGTTACTGTTACTATTACAGAGATCTCTGTCGGTTCCCATGTTAAAACCACTGCTGCTTACTGATATGATGGCCATCAAGTAACTGTTCAGTCTGTTAAGACCTACTGCACTGTTTGCTATTGGATGTACCACATATGACTGTTATGGTTTATAAATGACTGTTATGGCATGAAATATGAGCCACAAACTGAATGACTGATATACTGTTTTAAATGACTATTTTCAATACTGAAAGGATATTCATTCTTAACCTCTTTACGCATATATTATTCACTGGGCTTTAGCTCACTGCTCATATATATATATATATATATGTAGGTGTACAGGCACAGGACCGTTGTTAGGAGCGTCAGGCTAAGCTCTTGTTTTGTCAAGCTAACCTTTGTGCCTTACTGCAAGGTTCCAGATCTGTTCAAGCCAAGGTAGCTTTTGGGGTGTCTCAGATTCACCCAATCTGTCTCTGTTATGTATAGACTAAATGATATTTTTACTGTACTGTTATGTTAGGGATTTGGTCTCTAACCTGAATGCTTCTGTATATGATGTAAATATGTTTCAGTTATGAATGTGAATATGATATGAAAGTCTTTTTGCATACAGACTGTCACAGCTCATTGGACATCTTTTAATTACTGTTTTGGCTTCCGCCAGCCCCTGTACTCTGTATTACTGTTATTACTGTTAAGTAGGCCTTCGGTAATCACGGATTACTGGCCAGTTACAGTACTAAACCCATAGGGGCAGGTTTGGGTCGTGACATCAGGCCCACCACCCAGACTCCATATCAATCACCATGTGAAAGCTATGCTGAATTTTTCCTTTCTTTTAGACCAGCTACCACCAATTCCTTCACCAAAGTGTTCTCCACTCTCTTTGACCTACCTATCGACAGAGATCCTCAACTTTTTATCCCCTTCCAACGCTTTCATTTTACTTCATCTAGACTCACCTATATTCATGTTAAGCCCCATACTCTAGATGATGACTAGAGACAAAAACAAAAAAGCTTTTGGGCTCAAATCCTTATTCCTAGATACATTTTGGTGGGAGGGTCTATCTCCACCAGTAGACTCTTAAATAACAGTTTTGAAAGCTACAACCCTTACCAATGGGCCAGGCAAATGGGTCTGTATCAAGCTGTTCTTTGCCCTTATTTTCATCCCACCATTCATGAACAAGTTTGAGCCATACTTCAATTTAAAGATCACTCAGATGTGGAGGCTCTCTTAGCTGAGAATCAAAAGTTATTTGACCAATTTAGTTTTTACTACTGCAACACCACACCCTACCTTACCACAAAATTCAAAGAATGGTGGCTTCTTATGAATGCATTGATCTTTGACATGGAACTTGAAGTTTGTCTCTGGAATGTGCATCCTAACAACAGGAAATGAGTAGAAATAAGCATTGGTAAACACTTGTGCCCCATTTTTCCTTATACCAGTAATTACTTTCCTTGGGTGTGTAGTGGTATTGATTTTCCATACTTCTTTCATGCAACCAAGTCTCTTATCAAGACCACTCCTTTGGCCATAGAAATGCTTGCCCAAGTTGATCCAACCCCTAAAAACAAAGGCAAGGCTCCAATGAACCCACCAAAAAAGTCCAAAGGTGATCCCTTGAATACCACCAGCTGTGTAGGGTTCATACCTTACAACCATGGTGTTGAAATTGAACGAACAACTAAGAAAAGACAAAAAGAAATTCAAGAGATTTTCTTTTATCAATCTCAATTGGAAGGTGGTGCAACTCTTGAGAGGAGGTCAAAAAGAAAACAAGAAAAACCAGCTCCTTCTCAAACTACAACTCTTGTTACACCAATCCCTTCTCCTTCTAGCAGTTCTTCCTCCCCACTTATAATGGTATAGATTTCATTCAAACTTTGCTAAACCATTATGCATTATGTTTAATGTAGTGACACTCTATTTCACTTTTCTTCTTCTCTTTTAGACATACAAGAGGAGAAGACTTCTCTCTCCAGCTTTATCTCATTCTTCTTATGAAGAGTTGCCTCATGAAAATTGCCTGAAACCCAGACCAATCTACCCCCTTCTTTGCCTAATCAGACCAATTTACCCTCTCCATTGCCTGACAATCAAACCAAACTGCCCTATCCTCAAACAAACTTAGAGTATCAATATCCCCTCCATGAAGAACAAACTGGTCAAAAGAGAGCACGCCCAAGAGAATTAGCCCTTGAATTAGCTCAAATTCTATCTGACATCCCTCAAGAGATAACTTTAGGGGATTTGATGGCCTTCCCTCTCAGAGGAGTATGCCATGGAACAAATGAAATTATTAATTTTCCTGGTGTAGCCTCTTCCTCAAAAGCATCAGAAGCCCCTAGCCATGCTAGAGAAACTCCAATTCACTTAGGCCATGCCAGAGAAATTTTAATTGACTTAACCGACAACCTTGACAGCCATACATCTCCAGTCGACAGAAATTCACCAGTTCATGAGCAAAACGATATTATCCATCAAGATGACCATTTTCCAGTTTATAATCAAGGGAATGAAGTTGACAGAGCTGACATTGAGGTTCTGGATAATGAGTCATCTTCAAGTGACATAAGGACTCCTCATGAGGGAATTACACAACCTTCCAGCAAACTTGTTCAGTCTCCTTCCACCTCTATACAACGATCGATAGAGGAAGTATCTTCATTCCATCTACCTCTAACAGTTGATGCCCCCTATCAGTCCAAACTGAAATTCTTATAGGTGAAGGGACCTCAAGTTTGCCCAAACCAATCACCATGGGCATAGGGGTTCAAACCTCATGTAGCTCTAGTCCTCTCAGAGAATCTATCACCAATGCCCCTGCTATAACCATTTCTAAAGTGCAATTAATTCCTTCACAAGTAGCATTTTCTATGCAAGTGTTATCTTATCCTTTATCTCTTTTGTCTCATCAGACTTTTGATTACAACTTCATCATGCTTTTGATTTCTCTGACAGACTGGCACATCTACCCACAACCCAATCACAACTAACATGGGGGTGCAAACCATACCATCTTAGAATCCTTCAAGAGAAGTATTGGCCACCTTCAGCTTGCCCAATACCAAAACTTATACCATGCCTTTAACAGAGGTAACATAATCTCAAGCTATTCATTTTTCACAACTTGAAACAATTATTGACTTAAACTTTCTATTGTAACAACCCATAGCTACTCCTCTCCAAGATCTACTTTTGGGCAACTCTACTTTCAACAAACTGTTGCCAACCTGACTGTTGAGGAAAGATTAAAGCAACTGTCTAGTAAGGAGCTAGAATTGATAGACCAATTCTTCAAAATACTTGGCCAGCCCTGGATGATTTGGCTCTTTCCCAAACCACAGCTATGACTGATTGTTTAAAAGCCATTGCACCTCTGATGCCTCAACTCTTCGACCTAGACCAAGTGCTGGCTTTCCAAACCTTCCTCTCAGAACTTCCACAGCATCTAGTAGCTATCAACCAATTTCATGCTAAGCCAAAAACTATTGAAACCCAAGTGGATCAAATGAGGAAAGAAATTAATGCTCTGACTGAGGCCTCTACTAGATCATAGGCCCTCATTACTCAACTTGCCATCCTTAGAGCACAAGAGGCTCAATTGGCTCATGTGAGGGCTCAGAAAGCTATTATTGAACAAGAACAAGCCAACATTTCCCAACAAATTCGACACCTTCTTGTTCAAGCAGAAGGTGGCCCACCTGCTATTAAACAAGCTCAAGACAGACTCAGGCAAAATAAAAGTAGGCACTAAACTGTCCTTCAAGCCTGGAGTAGGCTTTTAATGTATTTTCAAAAAGATTAGGCCAAATGTAATTATTTTGATTGTACTTTTCGCATAATTTTTAATGAAAGATTTATCACATTTGGCTGATTTTCATGTTTTCATGGCTTGTGCATGCACTCCCACATGGTTGGATACTATTTCTTTAGGTATTTACCATTAATGACTCTCCTGTGTGGCTCACCTTCCAAAGAAGCAAGATGATAAGTCCGTCCTCTAAGGACGTTATGTATTTTAAATAGACCTTCACAATTTGGACCATTTGCCATATTCTAGGCTTTTTAAGCCAATTGGTAAAATGGTTTTCCACACCAACTCTCCTTCAGAAAACACTATATTTTTTACTTTCTTGTTATAACTTCTCTCAATTTTCTTCTTTTGGGCTATCAAATGATTGAAGGCCATGATCCTTTTTTCTTCTAAGTCTTGCAACTCAATCAACATGGCCTCTGCATATTCATCCACAGGGATATCCAAATGTTTGGCCAGTCAATAAGACCTCACTGTTACTTATAGGGATAACACAGCATCATGTCCATACACCAACTCATATGGAGTTGTACCTATGCTATTTCTTTTTGAGTTTCTGTAGGCCCATAGTACTTCTAACAGGAGATTATGTCAATCCCTAAGATTTTCCTCAATCATCCTTTCTAAAGTGTTCTTGACAATCTTGTTTGTTGCCTCAGCTTACCCATTTTCCTGGGCATAATAGGGTGAGGAATTCAACAACTGAATGACATATTCCATGGCAAACCCCTTAAGCTCATCCCCATTGAACACTGTGCCTTGATTGATAGTAATGGATTGGGGTAAGCCAAACCTATGGATCACATTTTTTTTTAAGAACTCTATAACTTGAGTTTGTGTCATCACTTTTTAAGGGGACTGTTTCCACCCTTTTAGTAAAGTAATTAGTGGCCACCAATAGGTAAGAATGTGCTCTTGAAGACGCTGGGAAAATTTGCCCAATTAAGTCCATTGCCCATTCTCTAAAAGGCCAAGGCTTCATAACTGAATGAAGGTTTGTAGTTGGTACCCTCTGAATATTGCCATGTTTTTGGCAACTTTAACATCCTTTTGTATATATTACGCAATCTTTTCTGATAGATGGCCAAAAATAACCATATCTATTAATCAGCCATCTCATCTTATCACCAGCCTGATGGGCTCCACAAATTCCCTCATGTGCTTCGGCCATGGCTTTCATTTGGTCTAGCTTACCAATGCAAAGCAAAGTCAAACCATCATGAGCCTTCCTAAATAAATCATTCCCCATGATAACATAATTTAGGGCTTGATATCTTATTTGCCTATCTCTCTCTTCACTAGGATTCGACAGGTTCTTTATTAAAGGAGACTTCCAATCTTCCTCTATCACATCCAAAGTGAAAATAGGCAAGAAATTTCTACACCTATTCCTAAGTGCAAAAAATTTCTTCTCTTAATTCAAACCGCCCTTTTTTGAGCCCCCTTAGGAATTTTTAAACCAGAAGCTGCTTGAGCCATCTCATTGGCCTCTTTATTCTCCATTCTATATCTATATGTGAATGTGACATAGTCAAAGAAACTGATTAACCATTTGACCTCAGTTAGATACTCTTCTAGAGAACCACTTACACACTTGAACTCACCCAAGACTTGTTTAATAACCAACTGTGAATCCCTAAAAACCTATAGGCTTCTAATTTTGAATTCTATGGCCAACTCTAGGCCAATTATCAGGGCTTCATACTCAGCTTGATTACAAGACTGAATATGATGTGCTTCCAACTGATATTCAAATTGGTACATTTGCTTGTTTAGCGCAATCAACAATACCAGCTCCGACTCCTTCATCTGTCTTTGAACCATCAAACATCAACTTCCAAGGTTCATTTTCCACCATATTGACTTCATATAAGTCTAAATCGACAAATGTACAAGGGTGTTCCATCAAAAAATCAGCCAAGGCTTGTCCTTTGATTGCTTTTTGTGGCACATATTTAAGACAATATTCAATTAATGCTAATATCCATATGCCTTGTCTTCTTCTCAAGATTGGCTTAGACAACATGTATTTAATAACGTCTGTTTGGGCTATCACAAATACTTCTGTGGGCAACATATAATGCCTCAGTTTAAAGGGTGCAAAGTAAAGTGCCAAACATAGCTTTTCGATAGAATTATAACTGGTCTCAACATCATTTAACCTCGTACTTAGGTAATATATGGCTTGTTCATGACCCATATCATTTTCTTGAGCCAATAAACAGCCAATCGACAAGTCAAAAGCTGAAATGTACAACTTCAATGGCTTATCTTCCATTGGGGGCATAAGCACTAGAGAACTTGCCAAATATCTTTTGAGCAACTCAAAAGCTTCTTGATGGCATTCCTCCCATTTAAAATCATTTTCTTACTTGATTTTTAATAGAGGAGAAAATGCTAAAGTTTTCTTAGCCAAATTAGCTATGAATCTCCATAAAAAATTTATTTTTCCAAGGAAACTTTGCAACTCTTTTTTCTTAGTTGGAGGTTTTGCTTTCAAAATTGTCTTGGCCTTATTAGCATCCACTTCTATCCCTTTTTGGTATACTAAGAAACCTAGAAAATTTCTAGCAAATACCCCAAATGCACATTTTAAGGGGTTCATTTTGAGTTTATAGATCCTCATTCTTTGAAATGTCTACTGCAAATGTTTCAAATGCTCCTCAAAATTGTCAAACTTGATGGCTATATCATCTATGTAAACTTGTAAATATTTTCCAATCAAATCATGGAAAATTAAATTCATTGCCCTTTGATATGTTGCTCCTACATCTTTTAATCCAAAAGGCATGACTACCCATTCAAATGTCCCCAAAGCACCAGGACATCTGAAGGCTATCTTATGTGTATCCTCTAGGTTAATAAAAATCTGGTTATACCCAGCATGACCATCCATAAATGACAAAATCTTGCTCTTCACTGCTAAATCTACTAACAAGTCAACCACTGGCATAGAATATTCATCCTTAGGAGTTGCTAGATTCAAGTTCCTAAATTTTTGCACACTCTTAACTTACCATTTTTCTTCATAACAGAGACAATATTAGATAGCCACTCAACATAACTGGTTGTTCTAATAAAACCTGCTTTCAGTAACCTTTCAATTTCCTCATTGACCAATAAGGTGACTTCATTGGTCATCCTTCTTAGGGGTTGTTTATAAGGAAGGAAATTTCCTTTAATTGGGAGTATATGCTCTGCCAATGTTCTATCTAATCCAGGCATTTCTTCATAATTCCATGCAAAGTAATCCAAATACTCAGAAAGAAAACCAACTAGTTTGCTCTTACATTCATTAGATCGATTAGCATTTACATCGATTGGCCTCTTACAAGCCTTACTCCCTAAGTTATATCTGCACATCTACCTTGAGGTTATCCAGCTTGGCAGGAGCAGTCTTCAGATGTTCCAGTTACACCTCTTTATAACTCAGAGGGCTACTGTCGATAACATATTCTGCCTAGGAACAATTGGGCAAACAATTAGGGCTAAACTCACTTTCGAAAAAAAAAAAAAAAAAACACCTAGAAAAAGTTGATCTAATTACAATAGCTATCTCATCTAGCTTGTCTTCTTCTATCACTTGTAACTACATTACTCTTGATCTTCAGCAACCTCCACTATCATAGGCCTTTTCTGCTTCTACATCAGGCTTGGCTTAGCCAATTCCTGGCCTATTTGCTTGAAACCTTCTTTAATAAAGGCCTTGAACTCATCATTAGTCAAACCTTTCTCCTGAGACTTGACTTCTTCCTCATCAATCACAACTGGACCCAAATCCTCATCATACAGCACAACTTCTATGTTGTTAACATCAGTAACAAAAGGATTTGCATCTGCCCAGTAAACTTCCATTCCTCTTTTTTTACCTTGACCACCATTGGTTAAAAAGATCAGTGCCTGGTGTAGAGAAAAGGGTACACAACCATTAAGGTGTATCCAGTCTCTACCTAGTAACACATTATAGTTAGAGGTAGAATCTATTACAAAGAAAGTTATCAACTTGAAGTTGTAAAGCCACTACTCCTCTATCCTCATATAACCCACCAGCGAAATTACTTATATTCACATTAGTAGCAAGCAAGTCATCGACATATTTCTCGATAGCTTTCAGCGTCCTAGAATGAAGAATGTTGACAATAACTCCATTATCAGCTAACACCCTTAGATGCCTGATGAGCTTGTCTTCTGGCTTTTGTAGAACAACTTTCTCTCCATCGACAGACCTTACTACCTCAATTGATCTTGGTAGCTTGGCCTATGTCTCAATCATTGCTATTTGAACCACAAGCTCAGTTAAGTCTTCCACATCTTCTGTCAACTCATCTAGTTGGTTAGGCTTGGCCTGGAAATTATAAGGAATAGCCACAATCATACTGCACTCCTTAGATTGAGGTAAAGAACCAAAGTGAATGGCAGCTAGTTTCTCCCCAAAGTCATCACCAAAACTATCTGAATTCACTTCATCTTCTCTAACTCTGTAGACACTCCATTTTTGACCGACCTTAAGACTCAGACGTCATCGATTGAGCGCTCAGTGATTGCGCATGTTGTGCTCATTCTGAGGTTACGGAGTCTCGGCTAAGAGCCTTGCCTCCAAACTTCGGGACTTTTTTGTGTTTTACCTCGGTTTGCGAACTAGGTTCTATTTTCTCTTCCTGAAGGAAGGGAGAGGTCTCGTAGACCATCTCTCAGTGGCCGTAGGCTACTTTTCGTGGTCGTAGACCACTGTTCCCGTTTGGAGACCAGTTTCCGATTTTCGGAGCCGTCAGGCGTGCGCCTCAGTTTAAGACCACTTAACTTTCTCTGTTTGCTCCGGTTTTTGGCAAACACCTTGTTTCCTCTCTCTAGAGGGACACTGTGGCCCGAGAGACCACATTTGTGGTCGCACGCCACTTTTGATGCTTAACAGTCAGTTTTCGGGGCACCCAACTGCGTGTTTTGGCCCCCGAACCCTCGTTTTGCATCCGTCTTGGTTCATTTTTGGCATGGACCCTATTTTCATTGTTTGGAAAGTGGTACAAGGGTGGGAGACCACCTTTTCTCCTTGGAGACCACCTTTCTCTTCGCCAGCCGATTTTCTTGATAGGAAGCTGGTCTTCTTGGTTTTGGGGCCACAATTACTGGTCTCCCACCACACCACTAGCTTGCATTCAGTTAGGAGACCACTAAATAGGGCTGTTGACCACCTGAACCTTTTGACCCTGGTCGGCCGACCAAGGCTAGTGGCCGGCCGACCACCTGAACTGGTCAGCCTGCCTCCCTTAGTCTTGTTTCTGTGAGTTCTTACCAGCTGTGCCAGCTGGAAGGCACAGAGTGGACGTGTATGGAGGATCTTCAAGCTTGGTTTTTAGCTTCTTGGAGAAGCTTTGGACCTTTTTGGCTATAAAGGAGGGCCTCCCCCTCCTTTGTGCTGGTACAGAAATCGATTGAAAGAAAAATATATATATCTCCCTATATCTCTACATTTTGGCTCCAAAAGTGCATAGTTTTTTGCCCTTTTACGCTACACCTCATAGCATAACACTTCCACCATCAACCTAAGCTTCTTGGAGGTCATTTGCAGAGGTTAAAGGTTAAGTTTTTGGTTCAGAGGTTGCTGGTCTTGCTGAGCTACAAGGGTAACACCTTATTCCCTCTTTTGAGCTTTATTTTGCTCCATCTTTTAGCCATACTTGCAAGCATTTTTGAGCTTTGGTGTAAACTAAAAAATATATTATTTTGAGGCCCTTAACATGTTTGTTTAAGATTATTTTTCTGTTGGGGGTCATCTAACCCCTTGCATGCTTCATTTCACCTTGTTTTGAGCCATGCATTAAGGCCTTTGTTTTGAGCTTTGTTTGCCCTTTTAACCACTGAAATCCAGCAGATTTTTAGTGGTTATTATGTGTTTTTGAGAGCCAAATTAGAGAGGGGTGACCCTCTCTCTCCTTGTTTTGTTTTCTAGCATTTTTGGCCTTACAAAGGAGCCCTTATTTGCATGCTTCCAAGCCATGTTTCAGGCCATTTTTGGTGAGTTTTAGGACTGCATGGGCTCTATCTAGAGCTTGTTTTGCCATATTTGATGCCATCTTGCATGTGTAGAATAACCCTCTTCATAGCATATCAAAGGAGCATCTCATTCTTGCATGCATTAACCATGTTTCAGTGGGTTTTTGGGCTTTATTTGGCATGTCATACCTCTAAATTTTTCTGGTTTGGTGGCCTCTTGATTGCCTCACATGCTTGGAGTGCAAATCCTCTTTACTAGCTTACATTGCATGCTATTTTAGCCTTTGATTCTAGCACTTTTTGGCCATGCCTTAAACTGATTTTGTGCATGTTGTGGACTGCCTTAGCTCTTTTTTTTTTTGGGCCTCATGGTCGAATGATGTTTGCTATGCATGGTTGTAGTTCAATACCCTTGCCTAGCTTTGAGTTTTGAAGCCTATTGCATGCTTATATTGAGGTGTTTCCATGTTTTGACATCATTGTGAATCATATTTCAGAGCTTATATGTATGCCATATTCCCGTGTTTTCCACTCTTTAAATGTGTTTGAGAGTTATGCATGAATACCTCATTTTTGGACCATTGGATGAGCTTCATTTCTATGCATTTTGAGCCATCATTTTAGACCATTTTCCCACTATCTTGGACTTGCATAGGAAATTTTTGGGGCTGGTTGGGTCATTTGAGCATTGCTTTGTGTACCTCTAGTGTAGTGCGCTTTACTAGTTTCGGTATCCGGGCCATCTAGCATGCATTGTGTGAGGTGTTTACATGATTCGGGACCATCTTGCATGTCATTTCAGAGCTAGAAAATATGTGATTGCATGCCATATTTCATGCTTACCATGCTTTAGTGGAGTTAGTTTAAGTCCATCTTGCATTATGTATGCAATATCCATGTTGTCGCATGCTTGATCGTAGCATTGTGTATGCCTTGTTCATGTCTTCGTGCATGTCCATCTTCGTATGTGCATTGCGTATGCCATATAGCTCATGTGCATTGAGTATGCCATTCTTAGTTCATAGCATTGTGTATGCTAGTTGCATATTTGCATATCATCCCTCGCATGCTAGCATGATTAGGTTGCATTGCGTTTAGGGTTGCATGCTAGTCGTATTGTGTATGCCATGTATATTGCATTGTGTTTGGAATAGGGTTTAGTCCAAACATGGGAAATGAGGGACGTTTTGTACTCCAAGTGACGAAATGTGCCTCGATTCTCGGTCGTCGGCACTCCGGATTACCCATGAGGGAGTTTAGGCCTTGTTGTGTGTATATGTGCATTCATTTTACATCGAGTCCTGCAATCCGACTCCTCGGCCATCATGCATCGAGATGTGTGATTGGTGGCACAAGGATCGAGGACTACACTCTCTGGAGCTTGTACAATGATGGGGAGAGTGGTCATACACACATATGTTGAAAATACTTTGCCATGCCCCTTTCTCGCTCTCTGTTGCAGCAAACTGGAAACCAGTAGCAAAAACTAGTCAGCAACCTTTTGGAGCTTTGTACAGTGTTCTAGGACCAATTGCAAACAGAGGCAAATCGGGGCATCGCGATGGATTTCCCGACAAGGCGACTTGAGCATGCATGCATCCCTATCATTCGGAACAGAGCTGAGGCAGTCCATTTTGTTTAATTTGCATGCTAGTTTCCTTACTTAGTTAATTCGTTAATTAATTAATGTTGTGTAATAAGTAGTTTAATTAGCTTAGATTAGCTAGTTTATTCTGTACTATTCATTCGGACCCTCTGAGGAGGGCAATGTCATAATAAGTGTGCGTGTGTATGTGATGCATGTCTTCCAACCCCTCGTCTTTCTCCCTTTTATTTACCAGCTTATGATGGTTAGTTTAGGGCACGTTTCAATTAGCATACTTATGCTCGCATCTTTGCATCCATTTATTCGTCTTGCATGCACCGGGCTCGGCGCATCATACTAACTGCATTGTATTTCAATTCCGAGTTGAATACATGTATCGATTGTTGCATCTCATATGCCATCTTAGAATAGCCGAGTCTATCTTAGTTGCATTCTTGCATGTGTTGCATTAGGCATCTCAGCATAGTTAGGATTCATGCATGTTTTCTAATTAGCTTCTTTCTGTTTTGGCTTGGAGTACTCGGTGAGTGTTTATGCTTTAGCATCCTTGCATGCGTGTGAGTGACTGCCATGATAGCATACTTACCATGAGACTATTTGCTTATGTGATATAACTGCCTGAATGCCTGTGGGTGGAGGTTGGGTTATTTGAATTTGAACAATGCATTGAATGAGAGTTTTAAGCCCACTTGAGAATGGCAAAATCATGTCTTCTAAGCCAACCCGAGGGTGGCAAAATCCACGTCTTAGCCTACTCGCGAGTAGCACCTTCAAACTATTTTTCAAAACGAACATGAGATGTTTTGTTCCAATTTAGGTGACCTAGTCTATACTTCTATGCTGTGCACATCACATAGTAATTCTAGGCTAATAACCGGAATAAGAACACATATGTTTTCAAAACTCGATATCATGCTTAGTAGTGGCCGATCTTTGATCGGGCGAGCGGGGGTGCTCATAGCTGACCTTCCCTAATCGTACCCAAGTTCCCCAGCCGAGGCAACTTTGGTGATGACACGTGGCCTTAGGCAATGAGTTAGGGTTTCCTAAATTCCCCCAAAATAAATATTTAGATGGCGACTCTGTATCTGGCAAAGCAGTCCATGTTTGGCACTTCTTTCTAAAATCTATTTTTCAAAACGATTTGCCGGATTTGGACTCTTTGGTGATTTATTAATCTTGCATTGTACTTTGTGAGATCAGATTAAGAACCGTGACATTGAGTCCAAACTATAGTGAGCCCCAATGAACAAAACGGGATTTTCCCGGGACGTTCGGGGACGTCTACAAACTCCTTCCTCACTATTCATGTTATCAATGTCCATTTCCTAGTCCTGAACTCCTTTCATTGCCACATCTTTCTCATTATTGTCATCTTTATCAGACATTAAATCCTTCTCCAACTCTTTTAATTTCTGTCTCAACAAAGCCTTTTCAGAAAGCTTTCTAACAAGTCTATCATCTGTCTTTTCTAGCTCTATTTTCCTTTTTAAAATATGAACTGGTTGTACTAGATGAGCTCTAGAAATTGAACGCTTCACTTCCTTTTCTCCAACAGCAGAAACTAATCCATCTCTAGTCCATACTAAATCTTGTCTTCCAGCTGGCTTATCCCCTATAGCTGCAGACATCATGGCATGGAACTTTCTTTGTTCCCTCATTTTCTGAGTTCTTGTTTCTCCCATTGGTCTCCAACCAATCGTGGGAAACTTTGGATGAGACACTCTTTGCCATCCTAGATGAGATGGTACTGGAGGCTTTACCATTCTTGGTTGAACTAGTTGCATATCTGGCCTCATTCTTAGACCACGATACTGCTGTTGAAGTCCCCCAAATGGTCTCACAAACTGTTGCTGCCCCTCATATGGCCTTCCAGTCTGTTGATGGCCATTATGTAGTGCACCAAATTGTTGTTGTTGGCCACTATATGGCCTAGTCAGTACCTTTGGACTCCCATAGGGCTTAAGACCTTTTTGCTGTCTAAGCATGGTCCTTATTTTACTTTATCCACCAAAGCATGGATGAATAGGAGCTCCTTGTAACAAAAATGAAGCATCATCCTTACCATAGTTCTCTGCAGGACCATATATCCCTAGGTCTGTCCCATCATAGAACAAATAATCATTGTCGAAAATTTGCAGATCACCACTACCCATGGTGTTGAACCTCAGGCCAACATTCTTTCTAATTTTTGAATTCCATCAATCACAATGGCCTTAGCTCTTTCTTTCTCAGTACCACATCTGAAACAAATGAACCTCTCACTAAGCTCTCCTTGAACTCTTTTTCTTTTTGCTTCTTTTGCCATTTTCTCCATCCTCTCTTTGTGGAGCTTCTCTAATTCCACCAAGAGAACTCTGGGGTTCTTATCCTTCTTCTTTAGATCAATCGACTAAAAGTCAATTAATTTCCTGTTAATCTCCACCATATTTGGAAATAGGTCATTATCAACTGCCATGACCCCTTTATCTTTTTCAGCATATTTTAGAATTTCTTTCTGAATTAAATCCTACACACAATTTCGAAATGTAACACAGTTATTAGTGGAATGCCTAAAAGAGTTATGCCACTTACAATACTCCTTGCCAACCCTATCTTTTTCTCTAGGACTGTTGTGGCCAGGAGTCAAAGTTAAAAATTTGTTTGCTAACAACTCATCAAATAATGCATCTACTTTTGATAAGTCAAAAGAATACTGCCTACGTAACACAACCATATTCTTTTTGGTTGGCTATGTTGTTGGCATGCTCACAGGCTTGTTAGTTTTCCTTAATGTTTCACAAACCACAAGCTTTTTACTCATCACTTGAGCAACATCTATGTCAACATCCATATCAAACTCAACCTCTTGGTAATAAGTCCCAAATGAGGCTGCATTTCTCTGAGAATGGCCTCATAGCTGATTGCCCTTGAAGACAACTCAAATAAGTCTCTAAATATCATACCTTCAAACTTTTTCCTAAGTTCAAAATCTACACCATTTTGAGCTAATCTTATGATTTCTATTTCAGGCATGTACACATGACATCTGTTTTTTGCTTTCTTAAACCTGTTGATGTACTGTTCTGTACTCTCTTGTCTTTATTTAAATTTTGACAAATCCACCATTGTCACCTCAGGCTTGGTTCTAAAGAACTGAGCATGAAACTGACTCTTCATTTCTTGCCAAGCATGAATAGAATTTTCTGGAAAGTTAATAAACCATGTAAATGCCACTTTAGACAGAGAATGAGGAAAGAGTTTTAATTTTAAATTGTCATCATAGCCAGGTTCTCTACATTGGTGTATGAACCTGCCTACATGTTCTATGGTTGATTGTCTCTCTTCTCCTGTAAACAAAGTAAACTCAGGAATCCTATAATTTCTTGGAATGGGGGTTGTTTCTACCCATGGAGGGAAAGGACTCCAGAACATTGGCCTATCTGGCCTTCTTAGGCCTGGACCGTACATTTCTTGTATGATGTTCATTATTTGCTGCCTATTATTAATCCAAGGGTCTAAGTATTGTTGTTGTTGTCCCCCTCCTTGAACTTTTGGTTGGAAGTAAGAAAAAAGGGGGCCAGCCCTCTAGGCCTTGGATGCATCATGTTGGGTTCATAATATAGTTGTTGCATGGCATGATCTCGTATATCCTGAGGCCTTACTTGATTAATTGGCCTATTTCTCTGTTCTGCCATAGTCTGATAACCTTCTATAGGCTCATCAAATGCACGATTACCATACATTTGTGGCCTTGGTTGCCCCTAGGTCTTATTCCTATATCATTTAAGTTACGATTAAACATTGAATTTGTGGGGTATTCCCTCTCAAACACAGGATTTATAGTCATTCCCTCCCCATATTTTTCTTGGAGTGTGGGAGGTTTATAAAATAATATAGGTTCATTTACATTTTCTTGTTGTTGAGGGGCCACATGAGGTATGAATTGTGCTTTATTTACCTAAGTCTGCTCCCCAACCCTTCTTGATTGGCTGGGCTTGATGTTGGCTTTCTCAAACAAAGCCAACAAGTAGTCTACCATCACTTGATTCCCATACGCAGACATGGAGCCAATAGCTTGCTGAGTGTGCAGTAGAAGAGCCCTTCTTGGATCAGTAGAAGGACAATTAGACTGGCTAGTTTTGGCCATTTCCTTGGCCTACTTCCTGTCTGGTCACTGAATGGCCATTACCTAGGTTGTTGTGCACTCCTTCAAGTCCACTATCCAACTATTCTCCATCTTCAACCATTTTCTCAGGGTCTTCAAAAATTTCATGTTGTTTCTTTCTAGCCATCACTAGGTCCCACTAGGCGTGCCAAAATATGTTAGCAAAAATCTAGTTTAGGTCAAATCGACAAAGGAGATTCGACAAAATAACCAAAATTTCACACATAACAACAGATCAAGCAATTGTTGTTGGTGTCCTATGCCTTAACAGTTTCAAGGATTTCTTAGGAGATTGCAATGTGAAGAAATGAGTTTGGATAAACTGGAATTTGATAAAAGAACAAGTAAACTTGCCACTTAATTACAATAATTTAATTACAAGTTCAATGTACACAATAATCGACAGAGGAAAACTTGGTCACAGAGGCTGAACTACAAATAAAAATACTCCTAAGTTAAAAAAATAAATAAATAAGAACTACTGCTATCTAAGTTAAATTACTCCTAATTTTACATGGGTTATGAATTTGGTTGAAGATCTTTATGCCTTCGAATTTCTAGCCTTTATGCTATTGGCCCTGCTACTTATCTGATAACACGTGTCCCATTACGGAGCAAATTACCTACACTTCTTGCATAACTACCCATGATCTCTATAACCGCTGGTAACTACCTCTATGCTGCAGTTTCTACTTCTTCTTGCAAACGAACCGTATGCCCTACATCACTTACATGCCTAACTTCATGGCTTGACAACTGGGCCATGTTTGGCCACATCCCATTACACTATTAGATGAATCGACAGAAGAAACTGCTTTTGCCACTTCTACCTCTTTAACTATTTCACTACTGTCACTTGTTCTGCATTCTGGTACCTACATCCCACTATAAACTCATGGTCTTCACCCCTAGCATCCTCTGGATCAACTCTCTGTATTTGTTATGTTTGTTTGACAAAGAAAATAAATTTTAGTGCTAACAATTCTAAATAATTTATCAAATTTTTAACTAAATCTCTCACATAAGTATATAACTCATACAAATCTACATGTATGTGAGTTTTATATCCATATAAAAGGTTTAGTAAAAATTTTAATAAATTATTTAAGCTCCTCAAATGAAAATGAAAAGGGTAAGAGAAGAGAGCGTGAGACACGAAAGAGAAGTGAAAAGACAAGAAGGAGAGAGGAGAGAGAATGACAGCGAAGAAAGAAAAAGAAAACATGAGTTTTAGGGACAGTGAGAGTGAGCACGTGAGAGACGATAGAAATTTCCCTCTCTTTTGTAATTAAAGTTTGAGGTTTTAAACCATATTGCAATTCTAAAGCACTACACCGACCCATAAATAAGAATCCCAAATATAGGGGTGTGCGCGGGTTGGTTGCGGCCACGAAACCTTCAATCCGCCATCCGTCCGCCAGATTGGCGGATTAGAGAAAATCAATCCGCATCTGTCTACCAATCCAACGGATGTGGATTGAGCGGATTGGCGGTTTGGCGGATGGATGCAAATCAGTTTGGCGGTTTAAAACTTTATAAATTTTCAACATAATTTAACTTGTGCACTTCCTCAAAAAAAAAAAAGAAGAAAGTATTACAGTTAATGAATTAAAAAAATATTACAATCATTGCATGCTTCATCCAAAACAAAAAAGTTTGAAACTTTAGAATATCACAATTACTGCATGCCTCATCCACATAAAGTATTACAATCTGTGGTTCTTAAAATATAAAAACAATTCAAACCACCAAAACCATGATCATAGCACTAGCAGAGATTGTATGTCTTTGTATTGTTACATCTATATCTGTTTTTGAAAACAAAAACCAACCAATATATATCATATTTTCTATTTATTATTTTTAGAGATAGATTTAAAAATCAAAAAATATAGATAAATAGATTTAAAAACTAAAAAATATAGATAAATAATACGTTTATTTTTTTCAATTTAAAAAAGATATTCAAGTTGAAATTTTTTTTTCAACAGAATATTTAGACAAACTAAAAACACAAAGTCTTATAAATTACTAGGGGTGATCGCGGTTTGGCGATTCGGTTGCGGCCAAAAGAATCTCAAATTTACCATCCGTCTGCCAGATTGGTGGATTGGAGAAAATTAATCTGCAACCGTCCGCTCGTCATCACGCATCCGTCCAAAATGTGGTAGATCGGTTCGGTTCGGTCGGTTTTGGTGGATCGGTATATCCGCTGCTCACCCCTACCTAAATACCACTGGGGTATAATTGCCCTTAGATTTTACATCCAATCTTGGTTTCAATTTTTTAAATTCAATTTTTTTTAAATTGAATATTTTATTTTTGTATATTTTTTTATTTTTAGTGTATATTTTTAAAATTTTAAATAATTTTTAGTTTTTTAAATGCAGCTTACTTAAATGTATTTAAATAATAAAATATTTGTGAAAAAATATTTTTGAAAATTAATAAATATAGAAAAATATAAAAAAATGTACTGAATTTTTGACTTTTTTGTATTTTTAGTATTTAATAAATATTTTAAATATTTTTTCACAAATATTATACTTTTTATGTGTATTTATGTTAGGTATATTTAAAAAATTTATAAAAAAAAATTACTTAAAATATTAAAAAAATTCAACAAAAATTAAAAAAAAAATACAAAAACAAAAAAGTAAATTTTTTTAAAAAGTGAATTCTAAAAATAGAAACTAAAAAGAGTGTATTCTACTTTATTTACAAAACTTTTTAATTGTTTTAGTCAGCTTTTCAGATTTCAAGTCAAATTGTAATTGAGCTTATTTGTATAATGTCATTTCGACAACAAACGAAGAACAACAACATGATAGTATTAATTCTATGGTAAATTACAAATACTGAAAATATAAATTGCCTTTGGTGGTTCAAAAAATTATAAATACCTTTTTATTAGAAATTTTTTATTTATGAAATTCATAATTACTCTCCTATATAATAATAAAATTACTTAAATTATTAATTGAAACATATTTTTAACAGTATTAAAAACAGTTAATTGACTTGATGATTTATTAATAAACTGAGTGATTTGTTATGAAATTAGAAACCTCGGGGGATGAAATGTAATTTTCAAAATCACAAAAAGAGATTCGTATTTTAATCAAATCTCATGGGGTGTATTTATAATTTACCCTAATTCTAATTATCACTTTTATTTTTTTATTAAAATCTCACTTTAGTCTCTCTATAATAGTTTAGGCTTCGTTTGGGAATATGATTTTTTAGTAACTTTTTGCCTTTCTAGCTAAAATATTATGTAAAAAAAAATTAGTATGTTTGGAATAAATTTTTAGTTTTTTACGTAAAGATATGCAAAAAATAGAGAAAAAAAAGTGAATATTTGACTTTTTAGTATAAGTTATTAACTTTTTAATTTTTTTAATAACTTTTTAACTTTTCAGCTAAAAAGTGATGTTATCAAATAAGATCTTAGTATCTCTATAATTTGACTAAAAGTTCACTTTAGTCCCTCCATCAATTTTCAGAACAATGTTATATAATTGGGCCCAACTGACTTTAGTAGTTGTCTAGGACAATTGAAATATCTAGGGGGTGAGATTGAGTGTAAATTACCGAAGTACAAATTGTAATTTCTCCTTTTATTATTATTATTTTATTTTATTTTTTTTCAAAATTGGTACGGGCATGCATGTTATTTAAGTGTGGGTTGTCATCACAGTTAGCCAAACAATCAAAGCAAGCTTAAGTTTGTTAGAAATTCAGTGCAATGGCTCTTAGCCTTGTATTTCCTATCTCTCCTTATAGTACTGCCACTCTACTATATCCAAGCTCTGCCTCACAATTAGCACCCATTCATGGCCGATCCCTGCGTGCCATTCGATGCATTGTTGTTGCTGATGGACCTTGCAATCAAAAGGTCATCAGACGATCCGCCAACTACCAACCTCCCATTTGGGACCATGACTATGTGCAGTCACTTAACAGTAAATATGTGGTATATGTAGTTACTATTGTTATATATACTTTGCTTGGTTAGTGGATGCAAATCAATGGTAATTGCTAACAAAAAATTATTTTTGTAGGGAGATGAATATGAAAAAAGGGCTGCAAAGTTGAAGGAAGATGTGAAGATAATGCTTGAGAAAGTAGTGGATGAGGATCCATTGGATGCACTTGAGATGATTGATGACTTGCAAAGGCTTGGAGTGTTCTATCACTTCAAGGATGAGATAGAGAGAGTACTTGAGAGAATATACAACATGAATGATAAGTACAACAATGAGGATTTGCATGCTACAGCTCTCAAATTTAGGCTTTTGAGACAACATGGGTACAATGTCCCTCAAGGTACTTCAATGATTTCCTCACTCCATATATGTCAAAAATTTAAGGGTTAATTACACTTAGCAACTCTCCACTTTCACCCTAATCTCACTTTAATTCATTCACTTTTAATTATAACAGTCAATTCTTTACACTTTAAGTCAAGTTGCAGTGTCAACCCTTCCGCCCATCTACCGTTATTAAGGTTGATGAAAACTAAAAGTGAAGGGATCAAAGTGAGATTTTAGAGAAAGTATAAGGACCAAAATGAGATTTTGATGAAAGTATAAGAGTTTTAATGTGACCAAAAAAAAAATGTCATGTTTAGAGCACATGACAAATTCTGTTAGCCTTATTAATGGTAGATATGCAAAGGGATGACATTGCAAATTAACTTACAGTATATGAGGTTTATTGTCACAATTAAAAGTGAAAAAGTGAAAGCCAAAATGAGAGGATAGTGAAAATGTAGGGGTGCTAAGTGTAATTAACTCAAAATTTTAAGAGAAAACAAACACACACCACCCCCCAAAAAAGTAAATGAAAAAAAGAAAATAATAATAATAAATAAATGAGAAGCAAAAAAACTTAAAACGATTGGACATTGATGCTATGAACTGTATATCTTTATGTGTCCAGTAGAGATTGAGAACTCAAATACAAAAATATATATATATATATCAAGAAAAATAATGTGATCCAAATTTATTCTAATTATGAATTGAACATGAATCACGCACTATTTTTCTCAATATATATATTGTATTTGAGCTGATACTAATTAATAGTTAGCTTGAATTGCAGATGTTTTTAAAAAATTTACGAACGAGACGGGGAATTTGAGGTCTTGTCTTTGTGAGGATACAAAGGGACTACTATATTTGTATGAAGCCTCATATCTTTCAATTGATGGTGAAAGTTTATTAGATGAGGCCAGGGATTTCACAACTAGAAACCTCAAAGAAAACCTCAAGAAGAAGGATATTGATCAAAATCTCGCCATGCTAGTTAGACATTCCTTGGAGCTTCCCCTACATTGGAGGGTGCAAAGGCTAGAGGCAAGATGGTTCATTGACGTGTATGAGAGAAGACAAGATATGAATTCTGTATTGCTTGAGCTTGCGAAATTAGATTTCAACATGGTGCAAGCAAATCACCAGCAAGAAGTAAAACAAATGTCGAGGTCAGAAATGTTCCCAATTTTCGTTATGTAGTAAGGGTGCAGCCATATAAGTCACCATATATATATGTATGTATGTTGTATTTCATATACCTTATGTAATGTTCTTTTCCTTGTTATGAATATAGGTGGTGGAGGAGTACATGTTTGGGAAAAAAGTTGAGCTTTGCTAGAGATAGGTTGATGGAGAGTTTTTTTTGGCCTCTGGGAATGAATTTTGAGCCTCAATTTGGATACTTCAGGAGAATGTCCACGAAGGTCTGCACACTGATGACAATAATAGATGATGTCTATGATGTGTATGGTTCATTGGAGGAACTTGAACTATTTACCAATGCCGTTGAGAGGTTGGTTGATGGGAAAATGGTTGTGTCAATATCATCTGCATTAATTTGCATGCTTCTTAGCTATATATCTTTAACATGAAAATACTTCTTTTTTCTTTTTAACTTTTAGGTGGGATATCAGTGCAATGGAACAACTTCCAGACTATATGAAGATATGCTTCCTCGCTTTATTCAACTCTACTAATGAAATGGCTTATGATGCACTTAAGGAACAAGGATTGCACATCATTTCACACCTAAAGAAAGTGGTATCATTTTCTTTATGAACTTTTTTTTTTTTCACCCCAACTTCGCTGCAAATAAAAAAGGATAAATTATAAACACACCCCATGAAATTTACTTAAATTACAAATTACCCCCTATAATTCTAGAAATTAGATTATGGCCCCTAAAATTTCTAATTTCATAACAAATAAGTCATTTTATTAATAAATCATCAAATTTTATTAATAGATCATCAAGTTAATTAACAGTTTTTAATAATATTAAAATTTTATTTTAATTAATAATTCAGATAATTTCATTACTATATAGGTAAACAGTTAAAATTTTCACTTTTTAAATTAATTTTATTAAATAAAAAATTCTAACAGAAAGGTATTTGTAATTTTTCAAATCACAGGGAGTAATTCATATTTTAAGCAAACCTCAGAGAGTGTATTTATAATTTATTTAAAAATAAATAAATAAATTACAAAAAAATAAAATAAAATAGACACAAGGGAGGGTAGGTGGACTTCACAACACCCACCATTGTGTCTATTGGCTCACACACTTAACCTTGTCTTTTTTTATTTTTTTTTATTTTTTTTAAGACTTTTCTTTTTTTTTCTTTTTCTTTTTTAGATCATATTCAAAGTAAATTTAAATGTCCTTAATTTTTTGTAGTTTCTTCAATTAATTGACCATTCTAAATGCTTTAGTGGGCAGATATTTGTAAATCTTATTTATTGGAGGCAAAGTGGTACTACAACAGATATACACCAACCTTTGAAGAATACATGAACAATGCGTGGATTTCGATATCAGCTCCTCTTATGCTAGTGCATGCTTATTTTTTTGATTCTAAATCAGTAACAAAGGAGGCCTCGGAATGCTTATTAGAAAGTTACCCAAATATAATTCGCTGGTCATCAATTATTTTCCGACTTTCAGATGACTTAGGAACATCATCGGTAAGTGAGTTACACACCCATTGGATCCCGGTAAAAAATGGAAAGGGAGGGAAGAAGGATGAAGAATATCAATTCTCTTTAAAGCATTGTTCAACAATTTTCCTATGCTATTCAATAATTTTCCTTTCCTATTCAATTATTTTCAATATTCAAACAATGTTGAAGACAATTTCTTGACCACATGTTAATCATTCTCTTTGATTCAGGAC
This sequence comes from Camellia oleifera, assembly GCA_022316695.1. Classification (NCBI taxonomy): domain Eukaryota; kingdom Viridiplantae; phylum Streptophyta; class Magnoliopsida; order Ericales; family Theaceae; genus Camellia; species Camellia oleifera. The sequence continues at coordinate 45,354,406 of CM039310.1, read as the reverse complement.
GAGTTACGAAGAGGCGACGTTCCTAAATCAATCCAATGCTATATGCATGAAACTGGTGCCCCTGAAAACGATGCCCGTGAACACATGAAATACTTGATTGGTGAGACATGGAAAAAGATGAATGAAGATGGAGGTGCAAATTCTCTCTTCACTAAGACTTTTGTTGGGAATGCAATGAACCTTGCTAGGATGGCTCAGTGCATGTATCAGTATGGAGATGGGTATGGTGCTCCAGGCAACGAGACTAAATATCGTGCCTTGTCATTAGTAGTCAATCCTGTTCCCCTTATGTAGACAAGGGATAAAATACTCTTTTGAATAAATGATTACTTTTTATTTCCAATGTAACCAAAAAAAATAATAATAAATGATTACTTTTATAAAAAAAATATTTATGTCTTTTCAAAATGTAATGACTAGAAGTGAGGTATGGGTGCAGAGATAGTCAGGAAGTTTGCCTATCCAACGCTTGCTTTAGTCTCTGTTTGTGGTGACATAAATCTCTCCCTACAACCTATGAATTCAGAATTCTTACAAGGTATACTCGACATGAATTAGGCATTACTGAAACTTTTCCCAGGAATATGTCAAAAAAGTATAAACTACTACTAACATTATCAACTAATCAAAGCGTTATCAATTCAATCCTTCATTTCAATTAAGTACTATGTTCTTTTGAAAAAATTCATTCTGGTGTCAAAAACCAAAAAACCAATAACTAGAGCCTCAATTTAGGGCATCGCATAAAGGATTCCTATTTCATGGAAAGCATAAAAAAAACAAACTAGAAAATGAATGAATTCAAAGCTCTAGTTCCATCTAAAGTATTTCCAACCTACTAGGCATATAATGTCTATTAGTTAAAGAATAATGCTTGAGAGCTCGAAAATAAGCCCCCTTAATCCCCCTAATGCCCAAAACGACGTCGTTTTGGGCATTAGGCTTTTTTTTTTTTTTTTTTCTTATTTTCTGCCATTTTCGTTCGACCTGCAGGGGAGGGGGAGGAGAGGGAGAGGGAGAGAAAGAGAAAGAGGGAGAGGGAGAGAAAGAGGTCGTCGTCGCCGTCACCGTCGCCGTCGCCGTCATCTCCGATCCGTCGCAGATTCGTCGCCGATCACCGCGCCTCCGCCTCCGTCACCGATCGCCATGCCTCTACTCGTTGCCTCTGCCATTGCCGATCGCCGCGCCCCCTGCCTCCGCCTCCAGCCCATTTTTTAGGCCCCCTCCAATCCCCCTCCCCCTCCCCCTCCCCCTCCCCCTCCTCCCCCTCCATCTTCTTCTTCCTTCTGCTGAAAAAAAAAAAAAAATGGAATTCGAGACATTCGGGGGAGCTCAGATTCGAGCTCCCTAGCACGACCCATTAGTTCAAGTAACTAATATAACTTAATTTTTTAACTCAGAAGCCAATAACTAGAGCCTCAATTTAAGGCATTGCATAAAGGATTCCTATTTCATGGAAAGCATAAAAAAGAAACTAGAAAATGAATGAATTCAAAGCTCTAGTTCGATCTAGAGCATTTCCAACCTACTAAGCATATAGGCTCCGTTTGTTTTGGGCTATAGGGAGGGTATTGGGATTAGTAATACCAAGGTATTACTAATGCCCTTGTTTGTTTGCAGAGAAAGCCTTGGGACTATTAGTCCCTTGGTATTGCTAATACTCTTGGAGGGGGGATTGGTAAGGAGGAGGTAAAGATGATATTAGAAAAATAATGAGGGGATTAGAAATTTTTTTATTTTTTTTATTTTTTATATATTGGAAAAAAAAATTTAAATATAATGTTTAATTTTTTATATTTTTTTATTTGTTTTATTATTTTATATAAAAATAATTTAACAATTCCTCATTATTAATCCCCTCACTAACAATCCCCTCACTATTAATCCCCTCACTATCAATCCCCTCCATTCTATCTCCCAAAACAAACGGGGGGATAATGTCTATTAGTTAAAATACCTAATACAACTTAATTTTTTCAAATCCAATTGACTAGGTATATGATCATTAGGCATTTCGATTTTAACTCACATTCACTAGCTAAATGTAGCTATGACTAGGCAAAATCTATTTAACCCTTGTGATCATTTTCCTCCATATTTGTTGTTAATGTAGCATTTCATAAATTGAGTGATATTTGAATGAATAGTTAAAATAAAAAGTAAGGTTGAAGTGAAACATAAGAAAAATGAATTGGCAAAATAATATATATATATATATAATAGTAACTTTTAAATAAGTAAAATGCTTAATAACATTGGAGATGCTCTAAGTAACCTTGGATATCCATGATAGTATCTTCCTTAATTTTTATTGTAAATGGGCCACATAAGCAAATATCCCTCCTTGAAGTTTGTCTTCAATAGAACTTTTGTATTGTGTACATTTTTTATGATTAGAGATGCAAATTTGGCCCAACCCGGTCCACAATTGGGCATGGGTTTTGGTTTGGGCTGGGCAGGGCCTAACTAATTTTTTTATCAAAATAGTTTAAAAATGACATTGGGCCTTGAGCGTACCAGGTCTCGGACGAGCCTTGGAACGGGCCGGTGGGTCAAGCCCCAAAACACAAGACCAAGGCTCAGAGTCATAGACTAAACTCAGGCCTGGCCAGGCCATTCCGGGCTGCGAACAGGCTATTGGTGGGCCACGGGCCAATTTTACATCCCTACTTGTGATCTTTCCTCCCTTTTAAATTGTACTTTCTTCATGGTTGGAAATTTTTTTTTTTTTTTTTTTGGGTATATGAATTCAATGTTCTTTGCAAGTTGGGTAAAATCCTGAGTCTTGTTTGTGTTGTGCAAATATATCCAAACTAGCCCAGAGCTGATGGCTCTCTTGTATTGGTTTGAACTAACATTGGACATCCTAATCCTAGTGGCTTTTGGGAGCCAAGGAGCCAAGACTAGCAGAAATTATCATATAAATCCATAATACAACTTAATAATATGTCTAACTAGCGGTGTTTTATAATTTACTCACATTATTCTTATTTTTGTGGACCATGTAAGCACAAACAATAATTTACCTGAAATTACCATGTAAGCACATTATTTAAATTAAAACCTAACTGTCAATTTTAACTTGCAGTGATAAAGATTAATCAACTACAATTAATAATAAGGATGACACAGTAGTTAATATGAAAAACCCAATTAAAAAAATCTCTAAATGGGAAAAAAATAGAAGAAAAAAAAATCAGGATCCCAATGCTCAATAAAAATCTACTATCATGAATCAAGAGTACAAGACATAGATGAAGACTTACAACCACTCACCTAGCTTTACCTATCTCCCATGTCTTGACGAAACTTCAACGAATGCAGCCTAACCCCATCAGCCTTCTTGATCTATAGGACACCATGAAGCTCCATCGATCATCAACCTCTGTTCTTGATCGACTCTGATTACCACACTGACCGCACATGACAGAACAATGCAATGCAATGATATGAGGACTCTTTTTATAACATAAATCACTTAGAAAATTGTCATACAAAATATGAATCAATCTCAAATATTTTTAGTAAAAGAAAATGGTTGTACTTAAAATGGATTATGAAGAGTTTATATAAAAATTTAGAATATCATATCCAAATAAGGAATTTTCTTAGTTTCACTTGAGTAGTAGACCTTTCCAGTGGCTGCCATTATATGTTACAAAATGTCCACTCAAGTGATGGATCGTCTGTTGATTGCCTAACGATTGCAGGCCACTAATAAAATCAGTCAAAAGGATTTGAATCACAATTGATCCGTGCAAGCGATCCATTGCCGCACATTGGGGGACTCAATTGCTTGACCAAAACCAATGAGGATTAAATACGTTGATTTGAAACTTTCTCCAAAAACCTTTTGTTTAAAATAGACCTTTCCAAAATCCTTTTTCAAATACAATCTAACATGTATGCATAAATATACCTGAGCAAGTAACTGAGCGAAACTCGACTTGATTCCGATGGGATGACCTGACTGAGCGTGAACTTACAACCAACGACCCATACACAACTAAAGATCCTAAACATCACTGTGTGATTTGTCACACAGAAATAGACAATCAATATAAAGAATTAAACAAAAGAAAAGAATCAATAAAACAAACAAAATGATTGATGGCCATTAAGATTTTCTGGATTTTAAATTTTGAATTCATTTGTTGTATCTATAAACATGGGTTGTGATCTTACGCAGATTGTGTCTGTTCAAACCCTTTAAAATGGTTTCAACATAAACTAAAAGGTCTTGCAAAATAAAATATCCAAGTAGTTCTGCTTTTTCAATATTCATTGAAAAACTCTCTCAATGGCAAATAAGTACGTAATTTTCATTGAATTAGTTTTCTAATGAATATTAAAAAAGTATTTATGAGCTATTTTCTCTAAAAACATTATTTATTCATTGGCACTAATAATAAAGGCTTAATCAGAATTTATTGTCCCAAAGCCCCCAATAATAAACGACATACAGTTGTTTTAATTACAAGAATAAGTATGCAAGGGCGAAAAAACAAAAACAAAAAACCAGGGCAATGAATGAGCAAACCCCATTGCAGAGACACCCATGAATGAATGACCCAGCAGAGTGAATGGCACCAGTTGAGTGAATGCCAGCAAAATTGTAACTCACATATGTAACTTGCAGCAATGAAACTATGATGTCTGAAATT